>CM074676.1:14721373-15106639 GCA_037355405.1 Vitis amurensis | reverse complement strand
CTTGGTACTCTCGCCTGATTCTATCATTTTTCCAGATCGACTCTGATTCTACCATTTTTCGTACTCATTCGAAGCTTTTTCGATACTCAGACGGATTCTACCTTTTCTTGGTACTCGCCTCGATTCTATCATTTTTCCAGATCGACTTCGATTCTACCATTTTTCGTACTCATTCGACAATTTTTTTCAGACTCGACGGATTCTACATTTTTCTTGGTACTCGCTTCGATTCTATCATTTTCCAGATCGACTCTCGATTCTACCATTTTTCAGTACTCATTCGATCGATTTTTCGATACTCAGACGGATTCTACCTTTTCTTGGTACTCGCCTGATTCTATCATTTTCCCAGATCGACCCGATTCTACCATTTTTTTCAGACTTCATTCGACTACCTTTTTCGACATCAGACGATTTCTCATTTTTCTGGTAGATCGCCTGATTCTATCATTTTTCTCAGATCGACTTCGATCCTACCATTTTTCGATACTTCGACTTGATTCTACATTTACCTTTTTCTCAGATCGCCTCGATTCTATCATTTTCCAGATCGACTCGATTCTACCATTTTTTCGATCATTTCGAGCTTTTTCGATACTCAGACGGATTCTAATTTTTCTTGGTAGTCTCGATCTGATTCTATCATTTTCCCAGATCGACTCGATTCTACCATTTTTCAGACTACTCATTCGACAGTTTTTTTCGATACTCAGACGGATTCTAATTTTTCTTGGTACTCGCCCTGATTCTATCATTTTTCCAGATCGACCCGATTCTACCATTTTCCATTTTCCATTTTTCGACTCATTCGACATTTTTTTCGATACTCAGACGGATTCTACTTTTTCTTGGTACTCGCCTCGATTCTATCATTTTCCGAGATC
This sequence comes from Vitis amurensis, assembly GCA_037355405.1. Taxonomy (NCBI): domain Eukaryota; kingdom Viridiplantae; phylum Streptophyta; class Magnoliopsida; order Vitales; family Vitaceae; genus Vitis; species Vitis amurensis. The sequence goes on along the minus strand of CM074676.1, from coordinate 15,105,755 downwards.
GACCTCGATTCTACCATTTTTCGATTCGATTCGACAGCTTTTTCGATACTCGACGGATTCTACCTTTTCTTGTAGTCGCCTGATTCTATCATTTTCCCAGATCGACTTCGATTCTACCATTTTTCAGACTCTATTCGACATTTTTTTTCGATACTCAGACGGATTCTACCTTTTCTTGGTACTCGCCCCTGATTCTATCATTTTCCCAGATCGACTCTCGATTCTACCATTTTTTTCAGACTCATTCGACAAGCTTTTTCGATACTCGACGGATTCTACCTTTTCTTGGTACTCGCTCTCGATTCTATCATTTTCCAGATCGACCCCGATTCTACCATTTTTCAGACTCATTCGACAGCTTTTTCGATACTCAGACGGATTCTACTTTTTCTTGGTACTCGCCTCGATTCTATCATTTTCCAGATCGACTTCGATTCTACCATTTTTCTAGATATCTGATTCGGATATTTTCGATCTAGCTTTTTTCGACTCGACGGATTCTACCTTTTTTGGTACTCGCCCTGATTCTATCATTTTCCCAGATCGACTTTCGATTCTACCATTTTTTCAGACTCATTCGATAGCTTTTTTCGATATCGCGACGGATTCTACCTTTTCTTGGTACTCGCCTCGATTCTATCATTTTCCAGATCGACTCGATTCTACCATTTTTCGTACATCTCGATTCGGACAGCTTTTTCGATACTCAGACGGATTCTAATTTTTCTTGGTACTTCGCCCGATTCTATCATTTTCCAGATCGACTCTCGATTCTACCATTTTTCGAGACTCAGACTGATTCGACAGTTTTTCGATACATCAGACGGATTCTACCTTTTCTTGGTAGATCGCCTCGATTCTATCATTTTTCCAGATCGACTCGATTCTACCATTTTTCAGACTCATTCGATAGCTTTTCGAGATCAGACGGATTCTACCTTTTCTTGGTAGTCGCCTGATTCTATCATTTTCCCAGATCGACTTCGATTCTACCATTTTTTTAGACTCATTCGATAGCTTTTTCGATATCAGACCGGATTCTACTTTTTCTTGTACTCGCCCGATTCTATCATTTTTCCAGATCGACTCGATTCTACCATTTTTCTGTACTCTATTCGACAGCTTTTTCGATATCAGACGGATTCTACTTTTTTCTTGGTATTCGCCTGATTCTATCATTTTCCCAGATCGACTTCGATTCTACCATTTTTTCAGACTCATTCGATTCGATAGCTTTTTCGATACAGAGACGGATTCTACCTTTTCTTGGTACTCGCCCGATTCTATCATTTTTCCAGATCGACTCCGATTCTACCATTTTTCGTACGATCATTCGATAAGTTTTTCGATACTCGACGGATTCTCATTTTTCTCGTACTCGCCTGATTCTATCATTTTTCTCAGATCGACTTCGATTCTACCATTTTTCTTCATTTTTCGATAATTTTTCTACTTTTTCGTATAGTCGACCGGATTCTATCATTTTTCCAGATCGACTCCTGATTCTACCATTTTTCAGATATTCTCGATTCGACACTTTTTTTCGACTCGATCGGATTCTACCTTTTTTTGGTAGTCGCCCTGATTCTATCATTTTTCCCAGATCGACTCTCGATTCTACCATTTTTCAGACTCATTCGGACAGCTTTTTCGATACTCGCGACGGATTCTACCTTTTCTTGGTAGTCGCCTCGATTCTATCATTTTCCCAGATCGACTCGATTCTACCATTTTTTTCAGACTCATTCGGACAGCTTTTTTCGATACTCAGACGGATTCTACCTTTTCTTGGTACTCGCCCTGATTCTATCATTTTTTTCCCAGATCGACTTCGATTCTACCATTTTTCTTTTCGATTCGATACTTTTTCGATGATTCGCCTGATTCTACCATTTTCCTACTCGATTGATTCTATCATTTTCCTGAGACTATTCGATTCTACTCATTTTTCGTAGATTTTCGGATTCTATCATTTTCTTCAGATCTTTCTCGATTCTGTATCACCGATTTTCATTTTCAGATCGACTCGATTCTACCATTTTTCTGACTCTTTTCGATTTTTTCGACTGACGACGGATTCTACCTTTTTCCTGGTACTCGCCTGATTCTATCATTTTCCAGATCGACTTCGATTCTACCATTTTTCTTGACTCTCATTCGGACATTTTTTCGATACTCAGACGGATTCTAATTTTTTTGGTACTTCGCCCTGATTCTATCATTTTTCCCAGATCGACTTCGATTCTACCATTTTTCTCAGACTCATTTCGGACAGCTTTTTTCGATACTCGACGGATTCTACCTTTTTTTAGTATCGCACTCTCCTGATTCTATCATTTTTCAGATGATTCGATTCTACCATTTTTCGGTTTTATTCGATTCGATCGGATTCTATCATTTTTCAGATCACCTCGATTCTATCATTTTTTCGAGATTCGATTCTACCATTTTTTCTACTCGGATTCTTTTTTCATGTACTCGCTCGATTCTATCATTTTTCCCAGATCGACTTCGATTCTACCATTTTTTCGAGACTTCATTCGATAGCTTTTTCGACATCAGACGGATTCTACTTTTTTCTTGGTACTCGCCTGATTCTATCATTTTCCAGATCGACTTCGATTCTACCATTTTTTTCAGACTCATTCGACGAGTTTTTCGATACTCGACGGATTCTACCTTTTTTGTAGTAGTCGCCTGATTCTATCATTTTTCCAGATCGACCTCGATTCTACCATTTTTTTTCGTACTGACTCGATTCGACATTTTTTCGATACTCGCAGACGGATTCTACCTTTTCTTGTATCACTTCGATTCTATCATTTTCCAGATCGACTTCGATTCTACCATTTTTTCGACTTTCTTCGATAAAGCTTTTCGATATCGCAGACGGATTCTACCTTTTCTTGGTACTTCGCCTGATTCTATCATTTTCCTAGATCGACTTCGATTCTACCATTTTTTTCGTACTCGATTCGACGCTTTTCGATACTCGACGGATTCTACTTTTTCTTGGTACTCGCCTGATTCTATCATTTTCCCAGATCGACTTCGATTCTACCATTTTTTTCAGACTGATTCTCTTTCGACAGCTTTTTCGATATCAGACGGATTCTTATCTTTTCTTGGTACTCGCCTCGATTCTATCATTTTTCCAGACGATCGACTCGATTCTACCATTTTTTTCAGACTCATTCGGACAGATTTTTCGATACTCAGACGGATTCTACTTTTTCTTGGTACTCGCCTGATTCTATCATTTTCCCAGATCGACTCGATTCTACCATTTTTTCTAGACTCATCTCGACAGCTTTTTCGATACTCAGACGGATTCTACCTTTTTTGGTATCGCCCGATTCTATCATTTTCCTCAGATCGACTCGATTCTACCATTTTTCTGACTCATTCGATAGTTTTTCGATACTCAGACGGATTCTACCTTTTTTTGGTATACTCGCTCGATTCTATCATTTTCCCGATCGACCTCGATTCTACCATTTTTTTTTCAGACTCATTCGATTACTTTTTTTCGATACTCAGACGGATTCTACTTTTTCTCGTACTCACCCTGATTCTATCATTTTTCTCAGATCGACCTCGATTCTACCATTTTTCGATACTCTGAGACTTTTTCGATTCTACCGATTCTACCATTTTTCTGAGTACTCATCGATTCTATCATTTTTCAGACATCGACCGATTCTACCATTTTTTTCAGACTCGATTCGACTGATTTTTCATTTTTTTCGATCGATTCGATTCTATTTTTTCTAGATCGATCGATTCTATCATTTTCAGATCGAATTTTTTTCGATCATTTTTCGATAGCTTTTCGATACTGCACGGATTCTACCTTTTCTTCGGTAGATCGCCTGATTCTATCATTTTCCAGATCGACTCGATTCTACCATTTTTTTCAGACTCATTCGACAGCTTTTTCGATACTCAGACGGATTCTACTTTTTCTTGGATCTCATCCTGATTCTATCATTTTTCCCAGATCGACTTCGATTCTACCATTTTTCAGACTCATTCGGACAGCTTTTTCGATACTCAGACGGATTCTACCTTTTTTTGGTAGATCGCCTCGATTCTATCATTTTCCTAGATCGACTTCGATTCTACCATTTTTTTTAGACTCATTCGACAGCTTTTTCGATACTTCGACGGATTCTACACTTTTTCTCAGTTTTCTCGCCGATTCTATCATTTTTCCCAGATCGACTCTCGATTCTACCATTTTTCTCGACTTCTCGGATCTTTTTTTCGACATCAGACGGATTCTACCATTTTTTTTGATCTACTTCGATTCTATCATTTTCGATGACTCGACGATTTCGATTCTATTTTTTTCTATCATTTTTTCCATCGAATTTCGATTCTACCATTTTTTTTTTTCGATCGATTCGATTCTACATTTTTCGATTCGATCATTTTTTCGATACTCAGACGGATTCTACTTTTTTTTCTTGGATCACCCGATTCTATCATTTTCCCAGATCGAATTTCGATTCTACCATTTTTCTGACTCATTCGATCATTTTTTTCGACATTCGACGGATTCTACTTTTTTTGGTACTCGATCTCGATTCTATCATTTTTCCAGATCGACTTCGATTCTACCATTTTTTCAGACTCGATTCGACAATTTTTCGACATCAGACGACGGATTCTAATTTTTCTTGGTACTCGCCTCGATTCTATCATTTTCCAGATCGACTCCGATTCTACCATTTTTCGTACTCATTCGGACAGCTTTTTCGATACTCAGACGGATTCTACCTTTTCTTGGTACTCGCCTCGATTCTATCATTTTCCTCAGATCGACTCGATTCTACCATTTTTCAGACTCATTCGACAGCTTTTTCGATACTCAGACGGATTCTACTTTTTCTGGTACTCGCCTGATTCTATCATTTTTCCAGATCGATCGATTTCGATTCTACCATTTTTCGTACTCATTCATTCGACATTTTTTTCGATACTCAGACGGATTCTACTTTTTCTTGGTACTCGCCTCGATTCTATCATTTTTCCAGATCGATCCGATTCTACCATTTTTCGACTCTATTCGACTTTCAGCCGATTTTTCGATACTCGACGGATTCTACCTTTTCTTGGTACTCGCCTCGATTCTATCATTTTTCCAGATCGACTCATTCGATTCTACCATTTTTTTCAGACTCATTCGGAATTTTTTTCGATCTCAGACGGATTCTACTTTTTCTTGGTACTCGCCTCGATTCTATCATTTTCCAGATCGACTCGATTCTACCATTTTTTTGATTTTGCTTTTTCGACAGATTCGGATTATCATTTTTTCGATATCGACGGATTCTATCATTTTCCGTAGTATTCGATCGATTTCTCGATTCTATCATTTTTTGAGATCGACTTTCGATTCTACCATTTTTCTTCAGACGATTCGATTCTACCATCATTTTTTCGACTTCGATCACTTGACGGATTCGATTTTTTTTTTCAGATCGCCTGATTCTATCATTTTTTCGATTCACTTCGATTCTACCATTTTCATCAGATTTCGATTCTATCATTTTTCGAGATCGACTCGATTCTATTTTTTTTTCTCATTCGATTTCGATCATTTTTCCATTTTCGATACCTTTTTCGACTCGATTCTATTCTTTTTCTTGACAGATCGACTTCTGATTCTATCATTTTCAGAGATCGATTCTATCATTTTTTTCGATTCTACCATTTTTCTGATTTTTTTTCGATCGACTGATTCTATCATTTTTCGATATCGACGGATTCTACCATTTTTCTCAGTATTCGCCTCGATTCTATCATTTTTCCAGATCGATTCGATTCTACCATTTTTTTCGAGACTCATTCGGACATTTTTTCGATGACTCAGACGGATTCTACTTTTTTTCTTAGATTCGCCTGATTCTATCATTTTCCCAGATCGACTTCGATTCTACCATTTTTTCGTACTCATATTCGACAGTTTTTCGATACTCAGACGGATTCTACCTTTTCTTGGTACTCGCCCTGATTCTATCATTTTTCCAGATCGACTTCGATTCTACCATTTTTTCAGACTCATTCGGACAGCTTTTTCGATACTCGTGACGGATTCTACCTTTTTCTTGGTACTCGCCTCGATTCTATCATTTTCCAGATCGATTCGATTCTTACCATTTTTCTGTGACTCATTCGGACAGCTTTTTCGATACTCAGACGGATTCTACCTTTTTCTTGCATCGCCCTGATTCTATCATTTTCTGTCAGATCGACCTCGATTCTACCATTTTTCAGACTGATTCTACTCGATGGTATTTTTCTATCATTTTTCAGATCGACGATTCTACCATTTTTTCTTGTACTCATGACGGATTCTATCTTTTTTTCCAGATCGACTCCGATTCTACCATTTTTCAGATCGATTCGATTCTCTATCATTTTTCGATACTTCATTCTCGGATTCTACCTTTTCTTGGTACTCTCTTCGATTCTATCATTTTTTCAGAGATCGATTCGATTCTACTTTTTTTTTACTCGCACTGATGATTCTAGCTTTTTTCACTGATTCGATTCTTTTTTTATCAGATCGACCTTGATTCTATCATTTTCGTATAGATCGATTCGATTTACCATTTTTCGCACTTTTCGATTCTATTTTTTTTCTGACTCGATTCTATCATTTTTTTGATATTTCGACTTGATTCTATCATTTTCCCAGATCGATTTCGATTCTACCATTCATTTTCAGACTCATTCGGATTCTACCATTTTTCGATCGACTCGATTCTATCATTGACGATTGATTCTTTCATTTTCTTGGATCGATCGCTCGATTCTATCATTTTTCCAGATCGATCGATTTCGATTCTACCATTTTTCAGACTCATTCTGACAGCTTTTTCGATACTCAGACGGATTCTACCTTTTCTTGGTAATCGCCTGATTCTATCATTTTTCCAGATCGACACTTCGATTCTACCATTTTTCGAGACTCATTCGACAGATTTTTCGATACTCTCGACGGATTCTACCTTTTCTTTTTCGTACTCGCAGATCTGATTCTATCATTTTTCTGAGATCGAATCGATTCGATTCTACCATTTTTCTAGATTGACTTCATTCGACAGCTTTTTTTCTGATTCGAGATTCTTTTCGATTCTAGCTTCTGATTCTATTCTATTTTTCTTGGTATCGCCCTGATTCTATCATTTTCCAGATCGACTCTCGATTCTACCATTTTTTTCGTACTTCATTCGACAGCTTTTTCGATACTCAGACGGATTCTACTTTTTCTTGGTAGTCGCTCTGATTCTATCATTTTTCCAGATCGATTCTCGATTCTACCATTTTTTCAGACTCATTCGGACAGCTTTTTCGACATCAGACGGATTCTACCTTTTTCTTGGTACTCGCCTCGATTCTATCATTTTTCCAGATCGACTTTCGATTCTACCATTTTTTTCAGACTCATTCGACAGCTTTTTCGATACTCGCAGACGGATTCTACTTTTCCTAGTATCTCTTCTCGATTCTATCATTTTCCAGATCGACTCGATTCTACCATTTTTTTCAGACTTATTCGATTCGATAGCTTTTTCGATACTCGACGGATTCTACTTTTCTTGGTAGTCGCCTCGATTCTATCATTTTCCAGATCGACTCGATTCTACCATTTTTCGACTTCTCTGACGACATTTTTTCGATACTCAGACGGATTCTACTTTTTTTGGTACATCGCCCTGATTCTATCATTTTCCCAGATCGACTTCGATTCTACCATTTTTCGGTACTCATTCGACTTTTTTCGATACTCGCAGATCGATTCTATCTTTTCTTGGTACTCGCCCGATTCTATCATTTTCCAGATCGACTCGATTCTACCATTTTTCGGTACTCATTTCGATATTTTTTCGATATCGACGGATTCTACCTTTTTTCTCAGTTTCGCCTCGATTCTATCATCATTTTTCTCAGATCGACTCTCGATTCTACCATTTTTTCAGACTCATTCGATTCTTTTTCGACACTTCGACGGATTCTAATTTTTCTTGGTAGTCGCCCTGATTCTAATCATTTTCCCAGATCGACTTCGATTCTACCATTTTTTTTCAGACTCATTCGGACAGCTTTTTCGATACTCAGACGGATTCTACCTTTTCTTGGTAGTCGCCCTGATTCTATCATTTTCCTAGATCGACTCGATTCTACCATTTTTTTGAGACTTCATTCGACATAGCTTTTTCGACAACTCAGACGGATTCTACTTTTTCTTGGTACTCGCCTGATTCTATCATTTTCCGAGATCGACTTCGATTCTACCATTTTTCAGTACTCATTCGATAGCTTTTTTCGATACTCGAGACGGATTCTACTTTTTTCTGGTACTCGCCCGGATTCTATCATTTTCCAGATCGACTTCGATTCTACCATTTTTCTTCATTCGATTTTTCGACATCGATTCGATTCTCGATTTTTTTGGACATCGTCTCGATTCTATCATTTTTCCAGATCGACTCGATTCTACCATTTTTCGTACTTTTCGATCAGATTTTTCGATATCGCACGGATTCTACCATTTTTCTTGACATCGCCTCGATTCTATCATTTTTCTGATCGACTCGATTTCTACCATTTTTCGAGATTCTCGGATTAGCTTTTTCGATATCAGACGGATTCTAATTTTTCTTGATTCTCGATTCTATCATTTTTTCAGATCGAATTTCGATTCTACCATTTTTCGAGACTCATTTCGACAGCTTTTTCGACATCAGACGGATTCTACTTTTTCTTGGTACTCTCGCTTCGATTCTATCATTTTTCCAGATCGACTCGATTCTACCATTTTTTCGACAGATTCATTCGATAATTTTTCGATACTCAGACGGATTCTACTTTTCTTGGTACTCGCCTCTGATTCTATCATTTTCCAGATCGACCTCGATTCTACCATTTTTTTCAGATTCGACCATTTCGACATTCGGATTCTAGCTTTTTTCGATACTCAGACGGATTCTACCATTTTTCTCGGATTCACCTGATTCTATCATTTTTCCAGATCGATTCGATTCAGATTCTATTTTTTTTTCGTACTCATCATTCGACAGCTTTTTCGATACTCGCACGGATTCTACTTTTTTCTTGGTAGTCGCCTCGATTCTATCATTTTTCCAGATCGACTCGATTCTACCATTTTTCAGACTCATTCGACATTTTTTCGATACTCGCAGACGGATTCTAATTTTTCTCGTAGTCATCCTGATTCTATCATTTTCCAGATCGACTTCGATTCTACCATTTTTTTTCGGTACTCGATTCGACAGTTTTTCGATATCTCGACGGATTCTACTTTTTCTTGGTACTCGCCTTGATTCTATCATTTTCCAGATCGACTCCGATTCTACCATTTTTTTCAGACTTTTTCGATTTTTTTCGATATCGACGGATTCTACTTTTTCTTGGTAGATTTCGATTCTATCATTTTCCAGATCGACTTCGATTCTACCATTTTTCTAGACTCATCGATTTTTTTTTTCGATACTTGACATTGATTCGATTCTACCTTTTCTTGGTACTCGCTCGATTCTATCATTTTTCCTAGATCGACTCGATTCTACCATTTTTTCAGACTCATTCGGATACTTTTTCGATACTCAGACGGATTCTACCTTTTTTCTTGGTAGTCGCCCCGATTCTATCATTTTTCCAGATCGAATTTCGATTCTACCATTTTTTTCAGATCGATTCGGATATTTTTTCGATACTCGACGGATTCTACCTTTTTTGGTACTCGCCCTGATTCCATCATTTTCCGATTCTATCATTTTCAGATCGACATTCGATTCTACCATTTTTTTCAGACTCATTCGACATCTTTTTTCGATACTCGCGACGGATTCTACCTTTTCTTGGTACTCGCCCTGATTCTATCATTTTCCAGATCGATCGATTCCGATTCTACCATTTTTTCAGACTCATTCGACAGCTTTTTTCGATACTCAGACGGATTCTACCTTTTCTTGGTACTCGCCTCGATTCTATCATTTTCTCAGATCTTCCGATTCTACCATTTTCGATTCGATCTGATTCGATTTTACATTTTCTGCACTCGATTCGATACTTTTTTCGTACTCGCCTGATTCTATCATTTTTTCCAGATCGACTCCGATTCTACCATTTTTCAGATATTCTCGATTCTTTTCGATTTTTCAGACGGATTCTAACCTTTTTTGGTAATCGCCTCGATTCTATCATTTTCCAGATCGACTTCGATTCTACCATTTTTCAGACTCATTTTCGATTTTTTTTTCGACATTTTCAGACGGATTCTACCATTTTTTTTAGATTTTCGCCTTCGATTCTATCATTTTTCGCAGATTCGATTTTCCAGATCGACTTCGATTCTACCATTTTTCCATTTTTCGATGCTTTTCAGACTGATCGACGATTCTAATTTTTTTTCGATACTCGCATTCGGATTCTACCTTTTCTTTCTACCATTTTTCGCCTCGATTCTATCATTTTTTCCCAGATCGACTCGATTCTACCATTTTTTCAGATCGATTCATTCGGACAATTTTTCGATACTCAGACGGATTCTACATTTTTCTTGTACTCGCCCGATTCTATCATTTTTCCAGATCGACTCGATTCTACCATTTTTTTCAGACTTCATTCGATAGCTTTTTCGATACTCGTGACGGATTCTACCTTTTCTTGGTACTCGCCCGATTCTATCATTTTCCTAGATCGACTTCGATTCTACCATTTTTTTCGTACTTATTCGATAGCTTTTTCGATACTCGCAGACGGATTCTACTTTTTCTTGGTATCGCCTCGATTCTATCATTTTCCAGATCGACCTCGATTCTACCATTTTTCGGTACTCGACTCGAGCTTTTCGATACTCAGACGGATTCATTTTTTTTTTTGGTAGTCGCCTCGATTCTATCATTTTTCCAGATCGACTCCGATTCTACCATTTTTCGATTCTTCCATTTTTCTTTCAGACTGATCGAGATTTTTTCGATACTCTCAGACGGATTCTACCTTTTTCTAGTTTCGCCTGATTCTATCATTTTCCAGATCGACTCGATTCTACCATTCTTTTTTTTTTTATCGATTCGATTTTTTTTCGATACTCAGACGGATTCTACCTTTTTCTTGTAGTCGCCTGATTCTATCATTTTTTCAGATCGACTCAGCATTCTATTCTATTTTTTTTCGAGATTTCATTCGATAGCTTTTTCGAGATCAGACGGATTCTACTTTTTTTGGTATCTCGCCGATTCTATCATTTTTTTCAGATCGACTGATCTCGATTCTACCATTTTTTTTCAGACTCATTCGATATTTTTTCGATATCAGACGGATTCTATTTTTTTGGTATCGCCTCGATTCTATCATTTTTCCAGATCGACTTCGATTCTACCATTTTTCGTAGAGACTCGATTCGACTTTTTTTTCGACATCAGACGACGGATTCTACTTTTTCTTGGTACTCGCCTCTGATTCTATCATTTTCCGAGATCGACTCGATTCTACCACCATTTTTCAGACTTGATTCGGATAGCTTTTTCGATACTCGACGGATTCTACCTTTTTTGGTAGATCGCCTCGATTCTATCATTTTCCCAGATCGATCGACTTCGATTCTACCATTTTTTTCGTGACTCGATCGGACAGCTTTTTCGAGACATCAGACGGATTCTACCTTTTCTTGTACTCGCCTCGATTCTATCATTTTTCCAGATCGACTCGATTCTACCATTTTTCAGATTCGATTCGATAGTTTTTTCGATACTTCGACGGATTCTACCTTTTCCGGTAGTCGCTCGATTCTATCATTTTCCTCAGATCGACTTCGATTCTACCATTTTTTTCGTACGATTTTCATTCGGATGTTTTTCGATACTCGCACGGATTCTACCTTTTTTTGGTACTCGATCTCGATTCTATCATTTTTCAGATCGACTCATTCGATTCTACCATTTTTTCAGACTCATTCGACAGCTTTTTTCGACATCAGACGGATTCTACCTTTTTCTTGGTATTCGCCTCGATTCTATCATTTTTCCAGATCGACATTCGATTCTACCTTTTTTTTCAGACTCATTCGATTCGATTTTTTTCGATACTCGACGGATTCTACCTTTTTCTTGGTACTCGCCCCTGATTCTATCATTTTTCTCAGATCGATCACTCCCGATTCTACCATTTTTTCGTAATTTCGATTCTACGATTTTTCTCGATTTTCGACTATTTTTCGACTTCAGACGGATTCTACCTTTTTCTTGGTACTCGCCTGATTCTATCATTTTCCCAGATCGACACTCGATTCTACCATTTTTTCAGACTCATTCGGACAGCTTTTTCGATACTCAGACGGATTCTACCTTTTCTTGGTAGTCGCCTGATTCTATCATTTTTCCCAGATCGACCCGATTCTACCATTTTTTCAGACTCATTCGATGGAAGCTTTTTCGATACTCAGACGGATTCTACCTTTTTCTTGGTACTCGCCTGATTCTATCATTTTTCCAGATCGACTTCCGATTCTACCATTTTTCGTGACTCACTCTCTGAGCTTTTTTCGACATCGACGGATTCTACTTTTTCGGTATACTCGTCGCCTGATTCTATCATTTTCCCAGATCGACTCGATTCTACCATTTTTTTCGATCATTCGATTCGACTTTTTTCGAGACATCAGACGGATTCTACCTTTTTTTGGTATTCGCTCTGATTCTATCATTTTCCAGATCGAATCTCGATTCTACCATTTTTTCAGACTCATTCGATAGCTTTTTCGATACTCTCAGACGGATTCTACCTTTTCTTGGTACTCGCCCCGATTCTATCATTTTCCCAGATCGACTTCCCGATTCTACCATTTTTCAGACTCATTCTCGGATAGCTTTTTCGATATCTGACGGATTCTACTTTTTCTTGGTACTCGCCTGATTCTATCATTTTCCAGATCTCGACGATTCTACCATTTTTTCAGACTCATTCGGATAGCTTTTTCGATACTCGACGGATTCTACATTTTTTCCAGATCGTCGCCTCGATTCTATCATTTTTTTCAGATCGATTCGACGATTCTTCCATTTTTTTGACTCGATCTCGGAATAGCTTTTTCGGTACTCGCGACGGATTCTATCATTTTTCCAGATCATTCTTCGATTCTATCATTTTCCAGATCGATTCTCGATTCTACCATTTTTGAGTACTCGATTCGGATTTTTTTTCGATAGATCGCGACGGATTCTACATTTTTTTTCCAGATTTCGACCCTGATTCTATCATTTTTTCAGATCGATTCGATTCTACCATTTTTTCTAGACGAGACGGATTCTACATTTTTCTGATACTCGCCTCGGATTCTATCATTTTTTTCCAGACTCATTCATTGATTCTACCATTTTTCAGCATTCATTCGATTCTACTTTTTTTCGATACTCGATTCGGATTCTACCTTTTTTTGATACTCGCCCGGATTCTATCATTTTTCTTGAGATCGATTCATTCGATTCTATTCATTTTTTCAGATCGATTCGGATTCTACCTTTTTTTCAGACATCGCTCGACAGCTTTTTCGATCAGACGGATTCTACCTTTTTTTGGTACTCGCCTCGATTCTATCATTTTTCCAGATCGAATTTCGATTCTACCATTTTTCTTTTTCGACTCGATTCGATTTTTTTTTTCTCAGATCGATGATTCGATTTTACTCTCGACGGATTCTTCTATTTTTTCAGATTTCTTGATTCTATCATTTTTCAGATTCTGATTCTACCATTTTTCAGATCGATTCGATTCTACCATTTTTCGTACTCATTCGGATTCTACTTTTTTCGAGAGATCAGACGGATTCTATCATTTTTTTCCAGATCTCGCCTCTGATTCTATCATTTTTTTCAAGATTCGACTCTGACTTATTTTTCGATTCGATTTCAGATTGATTCGATTTTCTTTTTTAGTCGTCGCTCGATTGATTCTCATTTTTTTTCGTGATCGACTCGATTCTACCATTTTTCAGATTTTCGATTCGAGATTTTTCATCATTTTTGACTGATTCTACCTCTTTTTTTAGATCGCCTCGATTCTATCATTTTTCCAGATCGACTCGATTCTACCATTTTTTCAGGTACTCATTCGGACTTTTTTTCGATATCAGACGGATTCTAATTTTTTCGTAGTAGTCGCCTGATTCTATCATTTTCCAGATCGACTTCGATTCTACCATTTTTCGAGACTCATTCGATAGCTTTTTCGACATACGACGGATTCTACTTTTTCTTGGTAGTCGCCTGATTCTATCATTTTCCTAAGATCGACCTCGATTCTACCATTTTTCAGACTTCATTCGACAGTTTTTCGATACTCGCACGGATTCTACCTTTTCTTGGTACTCGCCTGATTCTATCATTTTTCCAGATCGACTTCGATTCTACCATTTTTTTTCGATACTTCATTCGGATTTTTTTCGATATCAGACGGATTCTAATTTTTCTTGGTACTCGCCTGATTCTATCATTTTCCCAGATCGACCCTCGATTCTACCATTTTTTCAGATTACTCTGAGCTTTTTCGATATTCGACTGATTCTACCTTTTTTTCGATCGATTCTCGATTTTTTCTTTTTCGATCGGATTCTACCATTGATTCTACCATTTTTTCGATCGATTTTCGATACTCGATCGACGGATTCTACCTTTTCTTGCTATCTTGATTCTATCATTTTCCAGATCGACTCGATTCTACCATTTTTTCAGACTTCATTCGATCAGCTTTTTCGATACGCATTCTACTTTTTTGGATTCTGATTCTATCATTTTCCCAGATCAACTTCGATTCTACCATTTTTTCAGACTCATTCGATTCTTCGATTCGACGGATTCTACCTTTTCTATTCGCATCTGATTCTATCATTTTTTCCGATCGACTTCGATTCTACCATTTTTCGTACTCATTCGATAGCTTTTTTCGATACTCGACGACGGATTCTACCTTTTTTGGTACTCGCCTCGATTCTATCATTTTTTCCAGATCGACTTCGATTCTACCATTTTTCAGACGGATTCGATTCTTTTCATTTTTTCACTCTCGACGGATTCTACCATTTTTCTGTATCGACTCGATTCTATCATTTTTTCCAGATCGATTTCGATTCTATTTTTTTCGAGATTCGATTTCATTTTTCGGATTCTACATTTTTTCTTGGTTTCATTCTCGATTCTATCATTTTCCGCAGATCGACTCCCGATTCTACCATTTTTCGTAGACTTATTCGACAGCTTTTTCGATACTCGCGACGGATTCTACCTTTTCTTGGTATTCGCCTGATTCTATCATTTTCCCAGATCGACTTCGATTCTACCATTTTTCAGGTACTCATTCGGATAGCTTTTTCGATACTCAGACGGATTCTACCTTTTTCTTGGTACTCGCCTCGATTCTATCATTTTCCCAGATCGACTTCGATTCTACCATTTTTCAGACTCATTCGACAGCTTTTTCGATACTCGACGGATTCTACTTTTTTTTGGTACTCGCCTGATTCTATCATTTTTCCAGATCGACTTCGATTCTACCATTTTTCTAGACTCATTCGGACAGCTTTTTCGATCTCGACGGATTCTACCATTTTTCTCTGTACTCGCCTCGATTCTATCATTTTCCGCATCGATCTCCGATTCTACCATTTTTCAGACTTCTCGATAGCTTTTTCACATTCTGCACGGATTCTACTTTTTCTTGGGATCGCCTGGATTCTATCATTTTTCCAGATCGACTCTCGATTCTACCATTTTTTCAGTACTATTTTCGACAGCTTTTTCGATACTCGACGGATTCTACTTTTTTTGGTACTCGCCTGATTCTATCATTTTTCCAGATCGACTCGATTCTACCATTTTTCGTAGACTCATTCGACAAGCTTTTTCGATATCAGACGGATTCTACCTTTTCTTGGTACGTCGCCTGGATTCTATCATTTTTCCGAGATCGACCTCGATTCTACCATTTTTCAGGTACTCATTTCGACAGCTTTTTCGATACTCAGACGGATTCTACTTTTTTCGGTACTTCGCCTCGATTCTATCATTTTCCCAGATCGACTTCGATTCTACCATTTTTCTGATTTCATTCGACAGCTTTTTCGATACTGCAGACGGATTCTACCTTTTCTTGGTATCGCCCGATTCTATCATTTTTCCCAGATCATCTCGATTCTACCATTTTTTCGACTCATTCGGACTTTTTCGATACTCACGGATTCTACTCTTTTCTTAGATTCTCGATTCTATCATTTTCCGAGATCGACTTCGATTCTACCATTTTTCAGAGACTTCGATTCGACCATTTTTCGATACTCGACGGATTCTACCTTTTTTTGGTACTCGCCTGATTCTATCATTTTCCAGATCGACTCCCGATTCTACCATTTTTTTCAGACTCATTCGACAGCTTTTTCGATACTCGACGGATTCTACTTTTTTTTTCAGAGTCGCCCTGATTCTATCATTTTCCAGATCGACTTCGATTCTACCATTTTTCTATTCGACTTTTTTTTCGATCAGACGGATTCTACCTTTTCTTGGTATCGCTTCTGATTCTATCATTTTCCTGTATCGATTCGATTCTACCATTTTTCTTCTCGATTCTACATTTTTCGACTCATCTGATTCTATCTTTTTTTCGCAGATCGACTTCGATTCTACCATTTTTCAGACTCATTCGACAGCTTTTTTCGATTTTCTGACGGATTCTACCTTTTCTTGTAGTCGCCTGATTCTATCATTTTTCCAGATCGACTTCGATTCTACCATTTTTTCAGACTCATTCGGACAGCTTTTTCGATACTCGACGGATTCTACCTTTTTCTTGGTATCGCCCTGATTCTATCATTTTCCCAGATCGACTTCGATTCTACCATTTTTTCGTGACTATTCTCGACAGCTTTTTCGATACTCAGACGGATTCTACTTTTTTCTTGGTAGCTCGCCGATTCTATCATTTTTCCAGATCGATTCGATTCTACCATTTTTTTCAGACTCATTCGATACTTTTTTCGATACTCAGACGGATTCTACTTTTTCTTGGTACTCGCCTCGATTCTATCATTTTTTCCCAGATCGACTTCGATTCTACCATTTTTCCTATTTTTATTCGACATTTTCAGATTCGACGGATTCTATTTTCGCCTTCGGATTCGATTCTATCATTTTTCTATCGAGATTCTTTCGATCGATTCTACCATTTTTCGATGATCGATTTCGATTCTACCTTTTTTCGATTCGACTCGATTCTATCATTTTTCTGAGATCGATCTCGATTCTACCATTTTTCGATTTTCGATTTTTTTCATCTCGACGGATTCTACCTTTTCTTGGTACTCGCCTCGATTCTATCATTTTTCCAGATCGAGACTTCGATTCTACCATTTTTCAGACTCTTTCGACAGCTTTTTCGATACTCGACGGATTCTATTTTTTCGGTACTCGCCGGATTCTATCATTTTCCAGATCGACCCTCGATTCTACCATTTTTTTAGCAGATTCGATTTTTCGATCAGACGGATTCTACTATTTTTTCGTACTCGACTTCGATTCTATCTTTTTTCAGATCGACTCGATTCTACCATTTTTTCAGACTACTTCGATTCTACCTTTTTTCGATACTCGCTCTGATTCTATCATTTTTCCAGATCGACTCTGATTCTACCATTTTTCAGACTCATTCGACATTTTTTCGATACTCGCACGGATTCTACCTTTTTTTGGTAGTCGCCTCGATTCTATCATTTTCCCAGATCGACTTCGATTCTACCATTTTTTCAGACTCATTCGACAGCTTTTTCGATACTCAGACGGATTCTACTTTTTTCTTGGTACTCGCCTGATTCTATCATTTTCCGAGATCGACTTCGATTCTACCATTTTTCGGTACTCATCTCGACAGCTTTTTCGATATCAGACGGATTCTACCTTTTTCTTGGTAGTCGCCCTGATTCTATCATTTTTCCAGATCGACTCGATTCTACCATTTTTCGGTACTCATTCGATAGCTTTTTCGATACTCAGACGGATTCTACCATTTTTTCCCGTACTCGACTTCGATTCTATCATTTTTTCCATTTCGAGATCTTCGATTCTACCATTTTTTCGTACTCATTCGTCATTTTCGAGATCGCTTTTTTCGATACTCGACGGATTCTACTCTTTTCTTTCGATTCGCCTCGATTCTATCATTTTCCCAGATCGACTTCGATTCTACCATTTTTCGGTACTCATTCCGATTCGACAGCTTTTTCGATACTCAGACGGATTCTACATTTTTCTTGGTATTCGCCTCGATTCTATCATTTTTCCAGATCGACTCGATTCTACCATTTTTTTTCAGATCTATTCTGACTAGCTTTTTCGATACTCGACGGATTCTACTCTTTTTCCGTACTCGCTCTGATTCTATCATTTTTCCAGATCGACTCTCGATTCTACCATTTTTCTAGATTCGATTCTAGCTTTTTCTGAGTACTCGACTCGATTCTATCATTTTCTTGGATCGACTCGATTCTACCATTTTTTTCATTAATTTTTTTATTTTCGACTCGATTTTTTCATTTTTCGAGATTCGATTCGGATTTTTTTTTTTTTTCTCGCTCGATTCTATCATTTTCTCAGATCGACTTCGATTCTACCATTTTTCGTACTCGATTCGATTCTACATTTTTTTCTACATTTTCGACTCGATTCTATCATTTTTCGATCGACTCGATTCTACCATTTTTCGACACTCCATCGATTCGACTTTTTTTTGATTCTACCTTTTTTTGGTATATCTGATTCTATCATTTTTCGATTTTTCGATTCTACCATTTTCTGATTCTATTCTTTTTTTTTCGTACTCGCTTCGATTCTACCATTTTTTTGTAGATCGACTCGATTCTACCATTTTTTCAGATCGACTCGATTCTACCATTTTTCGACATCAGACGGATTCTATTTTTTTTGGTATCGCCCTGATTCTATCATTTTCCCAGATCACTTCGATTCTCGATTCTACCATTTTTTCGACTCATCGATTCGATCTTTTTTTCGATACAGACTCGACGGATTCTACCTTTTTCTTGGTATCGCCCCGATTCTATCATTTTCCTCGAGATCGACTCGATTCTACCATTTTTCGTAAGACTCATTCGATTTTTTTCGATACTCGACGGATTCTACCTTTTCTTGGTACTCGCCTGATTCTATCATTTTTCCCAGATCGACTCCGATTCTACCATTTTTCGTAGACTCATTCGACAGATTTTTCGATACTCAGACGGATTCTACCTTTTTTTGGTAGTCGCCCGATTCTATCATTTTCTCAGATCGACTTCGATTCTACCATTTTTCTAGACTATTTCGATCTTTTTTCGATACTCAGACGGATTCTATAATTTTTTCTAGACTCGCCTCGATTCTATCATTTTTCAGACGACTCATTCGATTCTACCATTTTTCGATACTCGATTCGATTCTATTTTTTTTTGATTTCGCACGGATTCTATCATTTTCTCAGATCGACTCGATTCTATCATTTTCCAGATCGACTTCGATTCTACCATTTTTTTTGTACTATTCGATTCTCATTTTCGGATCTCGGATTCTTTTTGGTAGTCGCTTCGATTCTATCATTTTTTCCGAGATCGACTCTGATTCTACCATTTTTCGTACTCATTCGATTCTAGCTTTTTCGAGATCGCTTCGGATTCTATCATTTTTCAGATCGATCTGATTCGATTCTACCATTTTTCGAGACTCGATTCTGACGATTTTTCGACATCCATTTCGACGATTCGATACGACGGATTCTTCATTTTTCTGGTACTCGCTCGATTCTATCATTTTCCAGATCGACTTCGATTCTACCATTTTTTTCAGACTCATTCGATCTATTTTTTTCGAGACTCGATCTACGGATTCTACCTTTTTCTTTTTCAGATTCGCACTCGATTCTATCATTTTTTCAGATCGACTCTCGATTCTACCATTTTTTCAGACTCGATTCGGACATTTTTCGACATCAGACCGATTCTACTTTTTCTTGCAGATTCGCTCGATTCTATCATTTTTCTACATCGACTTCGATTCTACCATTTTTCGACTCGATTCGATTCTCATTTTTTTCGATACGATACTGACGGATTCTACTTTTTTTGGTACTCGCCTGATTCTATCATTTTCCCAGATCGACTTCGATTCTACCATTTTTTTTCGAGACTCATTCGATAGCTTTTTCGACATCAGACGGATTCTACCTTTTTCTTGGTAGTCGCCTGATTCTATCATTTTTCCAGATCGACATTCGATTCTACCATTTTTTTTTCTCAGACTCATTCTGACTTTTTCGAGACATCGACGGATTCTACTTTTTTTGGTACGTCGCTTCGATTCTATCATTTTTCCAGATCGACTCTCGATTCTACCATTTTTCTAGTACTCATTCGGACAGCTTTTTCGATACTCGCGACGGATTCTACCTTTTTCTTGGTAGTCGCCCTGATTCTATCATTTTCCAGATCGACTTCGATTCTACCATTTTTTCAGACTCGATCTCGACAGCTTTTTCGATACTCGACGGATTCTACTTTTTTCTTGGTATCGCCTCGATTCTATCATTTTTCCAGATCGATTCTCGATTCTACCATTTTTCTCGACTCTCGATTCTTTTTCAGATAGCTTTTTTCGACATTTTCGACGGATTCTACATTTTCCTTTGTAGATCGCCCGATTCTATCATTTTTCCAGATCGACTTCGATTCTACCATTTTTTCGTACTCATTCGGATAGCTTTTTCGATACTCAGACGGATTCTACTTTTTCTTGGTACTCGCCTCGATTCTATCATTTTCCAGATCGACTCGATTCTACCATTTTTCAGACTCATTATTCGACAGCTTTTTTCGACATCAGACGGATTCTACCTTTTCTTGGTACTCGCCTCCGATTCTATCATTTTCCAGATCGACTCGATTCTACCATTTTTTCAGACTTTCGACAGCTTTTTCGAGATCGATCGATTCTAATTTTTCTTGGTACTCGCCCTGATTCTATCATTTTCCGAGATCGACTCTCGATTCTACCATTTTTCGTACTTATTCGGACAGCTTTTTCTCGACTCAGACGGATTCTACTTTTTCTTTCAGATCGCCTCGATTCTATCATTTTCTCAGATCGACTCGATTCTACCATTTTTCAGACTATTCATTCGACAGTTTTTCAGATCAGACGGACGGATTCTACCTTTTCTTGGTACTCGCCCCGATTCTATCATTTTCCCAGATCGACTCGATTCTACCATTTTTCAGACTCATTCGATAGCTTTTTCGATAGATCAGACGGATTCTACCTTTTTCTTGGTACTCGCCTCGATTCTATCATTTTCCGTAGATCGACCCTCGATTCTACCATTTTTTCTACAGACTTTTTTTTCGATTCTTTTCGCACGGATTTTCTTAGAGCATCGATTCTGATTCTATTTTCCCAGATCGTCTTCGATTCTACCATTTTTCTATCATTCGACATCGATTTTTATGATTCTCGACTGCATTCGATTGATTTTCGATTCTTTTTTTCTCTCATTCGGATTCTACTTTTTTTCTAGTACTCGCCTGATTCTATCATTTTCCCAGATCGACTCGATTCTACCATTTTTTTTTCGACTCATTCGGATACTTTTTTCGATACTCGACGGATTCTACTTTTTTCTTGGTTGATTTCTGATTCTATCATTTTTTCCAGATCGACTTCGATTCTACCATTTTTCGTAGACTCATTCGATCAGTTTTTCGATATCAGACGGATTCTAACTTTTTCTTGGTATTCGCCTCGATTCTATCATTTTCCAGATCGATCATTCGATTCTACCATTTTTTTCAGACTCATTCGACAGCTTTTTCGATACTCAGACGGATTCTACCTTTTCCTGGTAGTCGCCTGATTCTATCATTTTCCCAGATCGAATTTCGATTCTACCATTTTTCTAGACTCATTCGACAGCTTTTTCGATACTCAGACGGATTCTACCTTTTCTTGGTACTTCGCCCGATTCTATCATTTTTTTCAGATCGACCCGATTCTACCATTTTTCGTGACTCATTCGGACAGCTTTTTCGACACTCAGACGGATTCTACTTTTTTCTGGTACTCACTGATTCTATCATTTTTTCAGATTTTTTCTTCGATTCTACCATTTTTCGTACTCACTCGATCTATGCTTTTTCGATATCGTGACGGATTCTACCTTTTTCTTGGTAGTCGCCCTCGATCATTCTATCATTTTCCCAGATCGACTCGATTCTACCATTTTTCGGTACTCGCTCGGATCAGCTTTTTCGATACTCGCGACGGATTCTACTTTTTCTGGTATCACTCGATTCTATCATTTTTCGCAGATCGACTTCGATTCTACCATTTTTCAGACTGATTCGACAGCTTTTTCGATCAGACGGATTCTACCATTTTCTCCTGTACTCGCCGATTCTATCATTTTCCTAGATCGATCGATTCTACCATTTTCTCGATTCTACCGATTTTTTTTTCAGACTCATTCGATTCTATCATTTTTTCGACTCGACGGATTCTACCTTTTTTTTGGTATTCTTCTCGATCTCTGATTCTATCATTTTTCCAGATCGACTCGATTCTACCATTTTTTCGAGACTATTCGAAGCTTTTTCGATACTCGACATCGACGGATTCTACCTTTTCTTGGTAGCTCGCCTGATTCTATCATTTTCCCAGATCGACTTCGATTCTACCATTTTTTTCAGACATTCGATAGCTTTTCGATACTCGACGGATTCTACCTTTTCTTGGTACTCGCCTCGATTCTATCATTTTTCCAGATCGACTCGATTCTACCATTTTTCAGACTCATCTCGATTCGAATTTTTTCGATACATCAGACGGATTCTACCTTTTTCTTGGTACTCGACTCTGATTCTATCATTTTTCCAGATCGACTCTCGATTCTACCAATTTTTCGAGACTTGATTCGACAGCTTTTTCGATATTCGACGGATTCTACCATTTTTTTTGGTAGATCGATCTCCGATTCTATCATTTTCCTGATTCACCATTTTCTACCATTATTCGCACTTTTTCGACAGACTGAGATCGATTCGATTTTTCTTTTGGTAGTCGCCTGATTCTATCATTTTCCGAGATCGACTTCGATTCTACCATTTTTTCTAGACTCATTCGATAGCTTTTTCGATACTCAGACGGATTCTACCTTTTCTTGGTACTCGTCCCGATTCTATCATTTTCCCAGATC
This sequence comes from Vitis amurensis, assembly GCA_037355405.1. Classification (NCBI taxonomy): domain Eukaryota; kingdom Viridiplantae; phylum Streptophyta; class Magnoliopsida; order Vitales; family Vitaceae; genus Vitis; species Vitis amurensis. The sequence goes on along the minus strand of CM074676.1, from coordinate 15,082,442 downwards.
GACTCTCGATTCTACCATTTTTCTCAGTACATTCGATTCGACAGTTTTTCGATACTCGACGGATTCTACCTTTTCTTGGTAATTCGCCTGATTCTATCATTTTCCAGATCGACTCTCGATTCTACCATTTTTCAGACTCGCTCGATAGCTTTTTCGACACTCGACGGATTCTACCTTTTTCTTGGTACTCGCCCGATTCTATCATTTTTCCAGATCGACTCTCGATTCTACCATTTTTCAGACTCATTCGACAGCTTTTTCGATACTCAGACGGATTCTAACCTTTTCTTGGTACTCGCCTCGATTCTATCATTTTCCAGATCGACCTTCGATTCTACCATTTTTCGATTCGATTCGATTTTTTTTTCGACTTTCTCGATTCTATTTTTTTTTCTCGACTCACCGGATTCTATCATTTTTCGAGATCGAATTCGATTCTACCATTTTTCTACTACTCATTCGATTTTTCGACACTCGACGGATTCTACCTTTTTTCAGATTCGCTCGATTCTATCATTTTCCTCCAGATCGACTCGATTCTACCATTTTTCGGTACTCATTCGACAGCTTTTTCGATACTCAGACGGATTCTACCTTTTTTGGTATTCGCCCCGATTCTATCATTTTCCTAGATCGACTCCTCGATTCTACCATTTTTCTGACCATTTTTTCTTTTTCGATACTCATCGGATTCTACCTTTTTCGGTACTCGACGGATTCTATCATTTTCCAGATGTAGATCGACCTGATTCTACCATTTTTCTCAGATTCTCGATCGACCATTTTTTCGTACTCAGACGGATTCTACCTTTTTCGTACTCATTCGATTCTATCATTTTCTCAGACTCGACCTCGATTCTACCATTTTTCAGACTTTCGATTCTATCATTTTTCGTCAGACGGATTCGATTTTTCTTTTCGATCGACGGATTCTATCATTTTCAGACTCGACTCTCGATTCTACCATTTTTCGAGATCGATTCGACGATTCTAGATCGATTCTTTTTTTGGAGACTCGCCTGATTCTATCATTTTCCAGATCGACTCTCGATTCTACCATTTTTCGGTACTCATTCGGACAGCTTTTTCGATACTCAGACGGATTCTACCTTTTCTTGGTACTCGCCTCGATTCTATCATTTTCCCAGATCGACTTCGATTCTACCATTTTTCGTACTCATTCGGACAGCTTTTTCGATACTCGTGATCGGATTCTACTTTTTCTTCGTACTCGATTCGATTCTATCATTTTCTCAGATCGACTTTCGATTCTACCATTTTTCATACTACTATCGATTCTAGCTTTTTCGATACTACTCGACGGATTCTATCATTTTCTCTAGTCACTTCGATTCTATCATTTTTTCGCAGATCGACTTTTTCGATTGACGATTCTACCATTTTTTGGTACTCTCGCCGATTCGATTTTTTTCGAGATTTCGACGGATTCTACCTTTTCTTGGTAGATTCGCCTTGATTCTATCATTTTTCCAGACTCATTCGATTCTACCATTTTTCAGACATCATTTTTTCATTTTTCTCGATTCGCACGGATTCTACTTTTTCTTTGGTACATCGCCTGATTCTATCATTTTCCAGATCGACTTCGATTCTACCATTTTTCTAGACTTATTCGATCAGTTTTTCGATACTCAGACGGATTCTACCTTTTCTTGGTACTCGCCTCGATTCTATCATTTTTCCAGATCGACTCTCGATTCTACCATTTTCGTAGTACTCGATTCGAGCTTTTTCGATATCAGACGGATTCTACCTTTTTCTTGGTAGTCGCCTCGATTCTATCATTTTCTAGAGATCGACCTTCGATTCTACCATTTTTTGTAGACTCATTCGACAGTTTTTCGATACTCAGACGGATTCTACTTTTTTTGGTAAGATCGCTCGATTCTATCATTTTCCCGTAGATCGACTCTCGATTCTACCATTTTTCGTTTTTCGAAGCTTTTTCGAGACATCACGACGGATTCTACCTTTTTCTCTTGGTACTCGCTCGATTCTATCATTTTTCCAGATCGACTTCGATTCTACCATTTTTTCTGAGACTTTTCGACAGCTTTTTCGACACTGACGGATTCTAATTTTTTTTTTGTATTCGCCCGATTCTATCATTTTTCTCAGATCGACTCGATTCTACCATTTTTTAGACTCGATTCGATAGCTTTTTCGAGACTCGGATTCTACTTTTTCTTGGTAGTCGCCTCGATTCTATCATTTTCCAGATCGACTTCGATTCTACCATTTTTCAGACTCATTTCGACAATTTTTCGATACTCTGACGGATTCTACCTTTTTCTTGGTAATTCGCCCGATTCTATCATTTTCCAGATCGACGACCCCGATTCTACCATTTTTCAGACTCATTCGACAGCTTTTTCGATACTCGACGGATTCTACCTTTTCTTGGTACTCGCCCTGATTCTATCATTTTTCCAGATCGACTTCGATTCTACCATTTTTTCGACTTGCTCGGACGCTTTTTCGATACTCAGACGGATTCTTCTTTGGTAGTATCGCCTCGATTCTATCATTTTTCCAGATCGACTCCGATTCTACCATTTTTCGATTCTGACATTTTCGACGAGATCAGACGGATTCTACCTTTTTTCGTAGCTCACCGATTCTATCATTTTCCCAGATCGACTTCGATTCTACCATTTTCCATTTTTTCGACTGATTTCGTTCTTCATTTTTTCGTAGACTTGATTCTATCTTTTTCGACAGATCGAGACGGATTCTACCATTTTTCGTACTCGCCTGATTCTATCATTTTTCCAGATCGACTTCGATTCTACCATTTTTCGCAGACTACTCATTCGGACAGTTTTTCGATACTCGCAGACGGATTCTACCTTTTCTTGGTACTCGCTCGATTCTATCATTTTTCCAGATCGAATTCCGATTCTACCATTTTTCTTTACTCGATTCTAGATTCTATTTTCTGATCATTTGATTCTATCATTTTCCCAGATCGACTCCGATTCTACCATTTTTCTTGTCGGATTTTTCGATACTCGACGGATTCTACCTTTTTTCGCAGATCGCCCCGATTCTATCATTTTTCCGAGATCGACTCGATTCTACCATTTTTTCGACTCATTCGGACAGTTTTTCGATACTCGGATTCTACTTTTTTTTTGGTACTCTCGCCCGATTCTATCATTTTTCCAGATCGACTCCGATTCTACCATTTTTTTCAGACTCATTCGATAGCTTTTTCGATACTCGACGGATTCTACCTTTTTTGGTAGATCGCCCTGATTCTATCATTTTCCAGATCGACTCGATTCTACCATTTTTCTTATCGATCGATTCGATTTTTCGCACTTTCACGGATTCTACCTTTTCTTGGTACTTCGCTCGATTCTATCATTTTTCCAGATCGACTCCTGATTCTACCATTTTTCGTATCATTCTCGATTCTTTTTCGATACTCGCACCGATTCTATCATTTTCCGTAGACTCGACATCGATTCTATTTTTTTTCTAGATCGATTCGATTCTACATTTTTCGATACTCAGACGGATTCTACCTTTTTTTGGTACTTCGCCTCGATTCTATCATTTTTCCAGATCGACCCTCGATTCTACCATTTTTCTCAGACTCATTCGACAGCTTTTTCGATACTCAGACGGATTCTACCTTTTCTTGGTACTCGCCCTGATTCTATCATTTTCCTAGATCGACTCGATTCTACCATTTTTTCTCAGATCGATTCGATGCTTTTCGATAATCAGACGGATTCTACTTTTTCTTGGTATTCGCCCGATTCTATCATTTTCCGAGATCGACCCCGATTCTACCATTTTTCAGTACTCATTTCGACGCATTTTTCGATAACTCAGACGGATTCTACCTTTTTCTGGTACTCGCCTCGATTCTATCATTTTTCCAGATCGACTTCGATTCTACCATTTTTTTCAGACTCATTCGATTTTTTTCGACATCAGACGGATTCTACCTTTTCCAGATCGACTCTGATTCTATCATTTTCTCAGATCGACTCTCGATTCTACCATTTTTCTGCGACTATTCGACAGCTTTTTCGATACTCGCGACGGATTCTACTTTTTTCTTGGTACTCTCTGATTCTATCATTTTTCCAGATCGACTCGATTCTACCATTTTTCGTATTTTCGCTTTTTTTTTCTACTTCGACGGATTCTTTCTTTGGTACTCGCCTGATTCTATCATTTTCCAGATCGACTTTCGATTCTACCATTTTTCGTACTCATTCGGATAGTTTTTCGATACTCAGACGGATTCTACCTTTTCTTCGTAGTCGCCCCTGATTCTATCATTTTTCCAGATCGACTCGATTCTACCATTTTTTAGATTCGACATTCGGATTTTTTCGATATCAGACGGATTCTACCTTTTCTTGGTAGTCGCCTGATTCTATCATTTTCCCAGATCGACTTCGATTCTACCATTTTTTCCAGACTCATTCGACAGCTTTTTCGATACTCGCACGGATTCTACTTTTTTTGGTAATCGCCCTGATTCTATCATTTTCCCAGATCGACTCGATTCTACCATTTTTTCGACTCGATTCGATAGTTTTTCGATATCGCTGACGGATTCTACCTTTTCTTGGTATCGCCTCGATTCTATCATTTTCCAGATCGACTCGATTCTACCATTTTTTCGTACTCATTCGACAGTTTTTCGACTCGTGACGGATTCTACTTTTCGAGACTCGCCGATTCTATCATTTTTCCAGATCGATTCGATTCTACCATTTTTCTTTGATTCTATCATTTTTCCCAGATCGACTTCGATTCTACCATTTTTTTTCGACTCGACTCGATTCGACGATTTTTTTCGACATTTTTCACTCGACGGATTCTACCTTTTTTTGGTAGTCGCCTCGATTCTATCATTTTCCCAGATCGACTTCGATTCTACCATTTTTCTGAGACTTCATTCGCTAATTTTTCGATATCAGACGGATTCTACTTTTTTTTGGTACTCGCCCGATTCTATCATTTTCCAGATCGACTCGATTCTACCATTTTTTTTTCGTGCTTTTTCGAGATTGACGGATTCTATTTTTCGACATCGGATCTACGGATTCTATCCTTTTCGATTCTGGTATTTTTCTGATTCTATCATTTTCGAGATCGATTCGATTCTACCATTTTTTGTACTCGATTCACTCATTCTACATTTTTCGATACTTCATCGATTCTACCATTTTTTTTTCGATAGCTTTTTCGATTCGCCCGGATTCTATCATTTTTCCAGATCGACTCGATTCTACCATTTTTTCGAGACTCATTCGATCATTTTTCGATGATCAGACTCGATTCTACCATTTTTTTGGTAACTCGCCTGATTCTATCATTTTCCCCAGATCGACTTCGATTCTACCATTTTTCGGTACTCATTCGATAGCTTTTTCGACATCAGACGGATTCTACCTTTTTCTTGGTACTCGCTCGATTCTATCATTTTTCCAGATCGACTTCGATTCTACCATTTTTCGTACTCGATTCTGATAGCTTTTTCGATACTCGGACGGATTCTACCTTTTTCTTGGTACTCGCCCTGATTCTATCATTTTCCAGATCGATCGATTCTCGATTCTACCATTTTTCAGACGATTGACTCGATTCGACAGATTTTTTCGATATTTCGAGACGGATTCTACTTTTTTTTAGGACTACCTTTCGATTCTCGATTCTATCATTTTCCCAGATCGACTATCGATTCTACCATTTTTCAGTACTATTTTCGATAGTTTTTCGATACTCAGACGGATTCTACCTTTTCTTGGTAGTCGCCTCGATTCTATCATTTTCCCAGATCGACTTCGATTCTACCATTTTTCTAGACTTATCTGATTTTTTCGACAGATTTCAGACGGATTCTACCTTTTTTGGTACTCGCCTTCGATTCTATCATTTTCCCAGATCGACTTCGATTCTACCATTTTTCGAGACTCATTCGGATAGCTTTTCGATACTCGACGGATTCTAATTTTTCTTGGTACTCGCCCGATTCTATCATTTTCCTAGATCGACTTCGATTCTACCATTTTTCGACTATTCGACAGCTTTTTCTGACATTTTTCGACAGACGGATTCTAATTTTTCTTGGTATCGCTCGATTCTATCATTTTTCCAGATCGACTCGATTCTACCATTTTTCGTCATTCGATTCGGATATTTTTCCGATACTCGCATCGGATTCATACCTTTTTTCGTACTCGACTCGATTCTATCCATTTTTCATCAGATCGAATTCGATTCTACCATTTTTCGTAGATCATTCGACAATTTTTTCGATACTGCGACGGATTCTACTCTTTTCTGGTACTCGCCTGATTCTATCATTTTCCAGATCGACCCGATTCTACCATTTTTTTAGTACTATTCGGACAATTTTTTCGATACTCAGACGGATTCTACCTTTTTTTGGTACTCGACCGCCCTGATTCTATCATTTTCCCAGATCGACTCCGATTCTACCATTTTTTCTCAGACTCATTCGACAGCTTTTTCGACACTCAGACGGATTCTACCTTTTTTGGTACTCGCCTGATTCTATCATTTTCCCAGATCGACTTCGATTCTACCATTTTTCTCAGACTCATTCGATAAGCTTTTTCGATACTCAGACGGATTCTAATTTTTCTTGGTAGTTTCCCCGATTCTATCATTTTCCAGATCGATAGACCATTCGATTCTACCATTTTTTCAGACTCATTCGGACAGCTTTTTCGATACTTCAGACGGATTCTACCTTTTTCTTGGTACTCGCCTCCTGATTCTATCATTTTCCAGATCGACTTCGATTCTACCATTTTTCGGCACTGATTTCGACAGCTTTTTCGATACTTCGACGGATTCTACCTTTTTTGTAGTTCGCCCTGATTCTATCATTTTTCCTAAGATCGACTCTGATTCTACCATTTTTCTAGACTCATTCGATAGTTTTTCGATACTGCGACGGATTCTACCTTTTTTCTGGTAGTCGCCTGATTCTATCATTTTCCAGATCGACTCGATTCTACCATTTTTCGGCACTGCTCGAAGCTTTTTACCTATTCGACGGATTCATAAGATTTTTTGATACTCCACTGATTCTATCATTTTCTTGGTATCACCTCGATTCTATCATTTTTTGGTACTCGCACGATTCTACCATTTTTTCTATTCGATTTTTTCGATTCTATCATTTTTTACTGATTCTACCTTTTTTCGGTACTCGCCGGATTCTATCATTTTCCTCGATTCGATTCTACCATTTTTCGATTTTACCATTTTTCTATCGATTCGATCGATTCTACCTTTTTTTGGTACTCGCTCGATTCTATCATTTTTTTCAGATCACTCTCTCGATTCTACCATTTTTCGTACTCTATTCGATTCTACCTTTTTCGATACTCTCGACGGATTCTACCTTTTTTTGGTACTCGCTCTGATTCTATCATTTTCCTAAGATCGACTTCGATTCTACCATTTTTCGCACTCATTCGACCTTTTTTCGATACTCACACGGATTCTACCTTTTCCCGGTACTTGCCCTGATTCTACCATTTTTCGGTACTCACACTGATTCTACCCTTTTTCGATACTCACCCGAACAGTTTTTCGGTACTCGCACGGATTCTACCTTTTCCGGTACTCGCTCGGACGGTTTTTCGGTACTCGCACAGATTCCACCTTTTCCCGGTACTCGCCCGAATTCTACCATTTTCCAGTACTCACACTGATTCTACCATTTTTCGGTACTCGTTCGGACAGTTTTTCGGTACTCATACTGATTCTACCCTTTTCGGATACTCACACGGAACTCCCGTCTAAGGACCGAAATGAAGGTACACTAGTTGATTGAGCACCAATCAATAGGACATACACCAGCTGGGCACGGAAATCAAGCGTGAGCTCACGACTTGGAGTCGTTCACGTCATGCACAACCTTAAGCTCATGACGCATAGTCATTCATATCATCTACATCCCTAAGCTGCTCATGTCATATAGAGGTCTGAACTCATGGTATCCTAAGTTATTCATATCACCCACAATGTTGAGCTATTCAAAGCATCCACAGCCTTGAGCTCAGAACCTAGAGTAGCACATATCATCCACAATCTTGAGTTATTCATAACATTTAAAGCCCTGAGATCACAACTGATTACTACCAAAAAGTGCTATTTTGTAGACCTAATTATAATGGTTTTAAGCACCTTTGAGTAGTAATCATATTCATTTAACCCAATTAATTCATTAAGGTCCTTAGTAATTGGTTTTAACCATTTTGTGGCAAGTTTACATGTTTTTATCAGCTTATGAATCAATTCAAGCATGCCAAATGATGGAGGAGCTACTTGGACAAGTTAAAGCAAGGATTTTGGATGTTTATAGGCTTGAATTTCAAGTGGAAACACGAGCACAAGCAATGGAGAAGAGGAAAACAGAGTGAAGAAGCAAAGAGGACAGCAGCTGCAGTCTTCTTTCGCACTTTTGGAGCACTTTCCGAAGTCTATTTTTTACATGCTATATACCATTTCAAAGCTCTGGAAGTCAAGAATCCAACGCTTTAAACCGTGTACGATTTGGAGCTGAAATGAGGAAGATATGGCCTTCGGAAGCCAACTGCTCCAGGTTATGCGAAAATTTCGCACGACACAAGGTGTTATGCGAAATTCGCATAACACCTTCAAAATTCGCATAACCCATGCGTGTTGCGAATTTTGCTCTGTTTTTTCCGACTCCACTTTAGATATTTTCCTTTGTATTTTGTGATGTAATTTCCTTTCTTATCCTTGTAACTAACCAATCACATGCTTTTGCTTTTGTAAAGACTATATAAGGGGTGGAAATCACTTCTTGGAATATATAGAATATAGAATACGTATTACATTTTACACTTAGAATATACAGAGCTCTCTCGTTTCTCTTTTCTCTTTACTATTTTCTATTTTCTTAGTAGCCAAACAGCCTCTAAGGGTTTTTCCTTAGAGGATGATTGGCTAAAACTTTTAGTTTCTCAAAGTATGGATATTATGTGATGGCTTGGATGCAATCCCATGGAAATTTCTCGCACCCGGAAGGTAAGGTAGTCCTTTTTCATTAAAGGTTCATTAATGCAAAGTTTGGTTTTTATTTCCTTTGGACAACTTCCAACGGCCAATACTTGATAAGCTTTTGGATTTCTATCCATTAGTTATCTCCTACGAGCTATTGGAAGGTGAGGTTTTCAATTCCAAGTTTTGTATTAATCCGTTAGAACCAATTTCAATGGCCATTGAAAGGTGAGTTTATCACCTGGAATGACTTTGAGTTGCCAATATTTGGTAAGCTTTTGGCTTTAGACCATTAGTTATCTCTTACGAGCCATTCAAAGGAAGTCTAAGGTGAATAACCATTGATGAAATTCACTACCATCTGTTTTGTCATTTTAAAGGATTAAAACTTGATTTGCTAAATCCATACCGGTTCGGGAAGCAAGCATCACCATAGTTGCAACCCCAATGCGAGGAGCCTATCCCCGAGATTTCCAATTTGCATAAGAGCCAGAGCATAGCTATCCTATCTTTGAGAAACTTGTTTTTACACCCTTTCATTTTAGTCTTTAATGTTAGCTTAGATTAGTTTAAATCTTTCTGAAATATTTACATCTTCTTTTAAAGCTAACATCCATAAGAAAATCACCTATTTTCCTAATTTGAATATCACTTGTGTTTGCGAAAACCCTTCCCAGTGAACGATCCTAGAACCACTATGCTATAGTAGCTTGGCTACTTTAGTAATAGTATTCAAGGTATAAATTTTGTTGATACGCCTTTAAAGCTAAGCTACCATGAGTCGAATCAACAACCCAGAGTCGTTCATTTCAACCATAACCTTGAGTTGTTCATAGCATTTAGAGCCCTAAGCTCACAACCATGAGTCGTTCATGTAATCCATAACCCTAAGTTGTTTATAACATTTAAAGCCTTGGGCTCATGACCAAGAATCGTTCATATCATCCACACCTCTGAGCTATTCATGCCATCTGGAGCCTTGAGCTTACAAGATCCCAAGTCGTTCTTATCATCCGCAACCTTAAGCTATTGAAAACATCCAGAGCCTTTGGTTAACTGATGGGAAAAACCCAGATCTCTTTGTTTCCCAACTCTGGATCAGGTTAGGAATATGCATAATATGCTAGGTTTTTTCTAAATTCTATGCACACTGAAAAAAAAAACATTTTTACACTTTAAAAGGATTTAGAAAGTGCTAACAAAAACCATTCCTCAAATTCAGTAGTTCTCGAATCAAATCCACATGGTGAAGATGAAGATCAAAATCGTAGAAGTCTCGTAAACTCAAAGTCTTCAACTCAATGACTTAAACCTTGATCTTGGAATACTTTCGGTAGAGAGGAAAAACTGGTGGAGGCTATGGCTCTCTACCTCTATGGATGGTGGAAGACAAAAGCTATGGAAACCCTAACCCTTAGGGGGTATTTATAGGGTTCCTAAGTGGGCTTAAGTGACTTACGTCCACATGGGCTTGGGTCACTTAATCTAAACTAAAATAGGTTATAATTGATTAATTAACCCAATAGGGCCTACTAATTAATCACTTAATCCAATCTAGAGACCTTGTTCACTTATCCCTATGCAACCTTACGTAATTACCAAAACGCCTTTATGCACAAAAGTGAACTTAGAGCCAATTCGACCCTCATAACCCATGCCAAGGTATATCAGTTCAGAACGGGGACCACTTGGACCTATAGGAATACTGGTTCCTTTAGAATCAAATTCTAAAGTTGATTCAACATCCCATTATAGAGAATCAACTAAACTCTAGTATCCTATGTAAATAACAACAAGACACCAAGTACTCCGGTCCATGACATGGTATCCATTGTGTTCAGTCTCCCCATGAATTAGTGTTCGTAGTCTAACAAGGTGAAAGTTATTAGTCTTTCAAGACTACATCTACCATCCTTGAGTTATAGATCCTCCTATTATGTGTTCAATTGACATATCTTAGCTCTTAAAGAGCCTATGTCAAGTTCCACTTAAGGAACTACTATGACCATAGTTTCCATGAATACACCTCCTTAGGATCACTCAATGGGACACTCTCTCTCAATCCCAAGAGATATCATGGTGCCTTTATTGAGAATATCTACTGCTACCAACTTCTATTAATAGTGACCCAATCCATAGGGAATATATGATCAACTTATGATCTCACCCATAGGTCAAAGCCACTAATAACTTCAGCACAAGCTCAATAGTCTCTCAAGGTTTAGAGATAATACAATGAAGCATCTTGGTGGAAATGCACCTAAGTCATGTACAATGCAAAAGGTTGAGGCAAGAATGCTCATAGAGTATAATACATGGAATAAGGGTGGATAATAGTAAAACTGGAACATCATTAAACAAATATAAATTCTAAATTTATTGCATCATGTCATGCTTTTAAGGGCTCTATCCTAACACTAGAGCCCTTAACTCATAACCTAGAGTTGTTCATGTCAACTACAGACTTGAATTGTTCATATCATCTAGAGCCTTGAGCTCACGACCATGAGTCGTTCTTGTCATTCATAGCCCTGAGGTGTTCATAATGTTTAGAGCCTGGTGCTCACGACCAAGAATTGTTCATATCTTTAAGAGCCCTGATCCGTTCACAACATCCAGAGACCTGAGCTCACGGGATCATGAGTTGTTCATATCATCCACAACTTTGAGTTGCTCATGGCATCTAGAGCCTTGAGTTCACGACACGGAGTCATTCATGTCATCCACATCCTTGAATTGTTTATAGCATCTAGAGCCCTTAGCTCATAACCCAAAGCAGTTCATGTTAACCACAACCATGAGTTGATCATAGCATCTAAAGCCTCGAGCTCACAACCTAGAGTTGTTCATGTCATCCATAGTCCTGAACTGTTCTTAACATCTAGAGCTCTGAGTTTACTACCTTGAGTCATTCATGTCATCCACAGCCTAGAGCGGTTTATAGCATCTAGAGCCCTGACCTCACGACCTGGGTTTGTTTATGTCATCCACAACCCTTAGTTATTCATAGCATCTAGAGGCCTAAGCTCACGGGATCCTGAGCCATTCATATCATCCACAACTTTCAATTGTTGACAAAATCTAGAACCTTAAGCTATTCATAGCATCCAGAGCCCTAAGCTCATAACCTTTAGTCATTCATGTCATCAAAAGGCCTGAGTTGCTCATGACAAAGAATCGTTCATATCATCCAAAACCTTGAGTGATTGATAAAACCTAGAGGTTTGAACTCACAGGATCCCAAGTCGTTCATATCATTCACAACCTCAAGTAGTTCATAGCATCCAAAGCCATGAACACAGGATGTGGAGCAACTCATGTCATCCATAGGACTACATTGTTCATAGCATCTAAAACCCTAAGCTTACAACCTGGAGTCGTTCATGTCAACCATATACCTGATCTATTTATATCATCCAGAGCCCTGAGATCACAACCTTGAGTAGTTCATATCCTCTACAGCCCTGAGTTGTTCATAACATTTAGTGCCTTGTGCTCAAAACCATGAATCGTTCATATCATCCAAAGCCCTGAGTTGTTCATTGCATCTAGGGGCCTAAGCTCATAGGATCCCGAGTCGTTCATATTATCCACAACTTTGACTTGTTCATAGCATCAAGAGCCTTGAGCTCACCACACGGCATCGTTTATGTCATCCATATCCCTAAACTGTTCATACCATCTAGAGTCTTGAACTCATCACTTCGATTCATTCAGGTTGTCCATTGCCTTGAGTTGTTCCTAACATCTAGAGCCCTAAGTTCACAACCTTGAGGAGTTCATCTCATCCATAGTCGACAGTTGTTCATAGCATCTAGAGCCTTAAGCTCATGACCTTGAGTTTTTCATTTCATCCACAACTCTGAGTTATTCAAAACATTTTTAGCCTTCTCCTCATGACCTAGAATCGTTCATATCACCTAAAGCCCTAAGTTGTTCATATCATCTAAAGGCTTGAGCTCACGGGATCCTGAGTCATTCATATCATCCCCAACTTTGAGTTGTTCATAACATTTAAAGCCCTGATCTCACCACATAGAGTCGTTCATGCCATCCATATCCCTAAACTATTCATAGCATCTAGAGCCCTTAACTCACAACCCAAAGTAGTTCATGTCAAGCATAGCCCTGAGTTGTTCATAACATCTAGAGCATTGAGCTCATGACCTAGAGTTGTTCATGTCATTTAGAGCTCTGAGCTATTTTTTACATCTAGAGGCCAGAGCTCACGATCTTAAGTCATTTATGTCATCTACGGCCTTAAGCTCTTCATAGAGCTCACGACTTGGAGTCGTTCATGTTTCCACAACCCTGAGCTATTCATAGCATCTAGACGCTTGACCTCACGGGATTCGAAGTCGTTCATATCATCCACAACTTTGACTTGTTCAAAACTTCTAAAGCCTTGAGCTCACAACACGATGTCATTTATGTCATCCACATCCCTGAACTGTTCATTGCATCGAGAGCCTTAAACTCATGACTTAAAGTCATTCAGGTCATCCACAACCTTGAGTTGTTCCTAACATCTAGAGTCATGAGCTCACGACCTTGAGATGTTCATATTATCCATAGTCGAGAGGTGTTCATAGCATCTAGAGCCCTAAGCTTAGGACCTTAAGGCATTCATGTCATCCCTAACCCTGAGTTGTTCATAACATTTAGAGCCTTCTCCTCACGACCAAGAATCGTTCATATCACCCAAAGCCCTAAGTTGTTCATAGCATCTAAAGGCCTGAGCTCACGAGATCCCAAGTCGTTCATATCATCCACAACTCTAAGTTGTTTATAGCATCTAGAGCCGTAAGCTCACCACATAAAGTCATTCATGTCATTCACATCCCTGAACTGTTCATAGCATCTAAAGCCCTTAACTCACGACCCAAGGTCGTTCATGTCAACCATAGCCCTGAGCTGTTCATAACATGTAAAGCCTTGAGCTCATGACCCAGAGTTGTTCATGTAATCTAAAGTCCTGAGTTGTTCTTAACATTTAGAGCCTAGAGCTCACGATCTTGAGTGGTTGATGTCATGCATAAATTTAAGGTGTTCATAGAGCTCACAACTTAGAGTCATTCAATTTTCCACAATCGTGACCTATTCATAGCGTTTGGAGGCTTGAGCTCATAGGATCCCGAGTCATTCATATCATCCACAACTCTGAGCTATTCATAGCATCTACAGCCCTGAGCTGTTCATAGCATCCAGAGCCCTAAGCTCATGAACTTCAGTTGTTCATGCCATCCACAAACCTTAGCTTTTCATAACATTTAAAGCCTTGGGCTCATGACCAAGAATCGTTCATATCATCCACAATAGCATCCAAAACCATAAGCTCATGACATGCATATTAACCACAACCTTGAGTTGTTCATAGCATCTAGATCCCTAAGCTCATGACCTGCAGTCATTCCTATCATCAACAAGCCTAAGTTGTTCATAACATCTAGAGCCCTGAGCTCACATCCTTGAGTTGTTCATGTCATCCACAACCCTGAGTTGTTCATAACATTTAGCATCATAGGCTCACAACCAAAAATTAATTATGTCATCCTTAGCCTTGAGCTTTTCAAAGCATCTAGAGACCGTAGCTCACGGGATCCTAAGTTGTTCATATCATCCACAACTCTAAGTTGTTCATAGCATCTGGAGCCTTGAGCTGAGAACATATAGTCATTCATGTCAACCATAACCCTAAGTTGTTCATAGCATGAAGAGCTTTAATTTGCGACCTTGAGTCATTCATGTCATTCATAATCCTTACCAGTTCATAACATTTGGAGCCTTAGGCTCATGACCAAGAATCGTTCATATCATCCACAACCCTAAGCTATTCATAGCTCCTAGAGGCTTGAGCTCATAGGATTCTGAGTCGTTCATATTGTCTACAACCTTAAGTTATTCATAGATATTAGAGCCATGAGCTCAAGACGTGGAGCATCTCATATCATCCATAAGCCTGAGATGTTGATAGCATTTAAAGCCCAGAGCTCAAGATTAGGTGATTCGTCCCAAATTGGTGTATTATTTAATTCAGTCATCGGACGGGAGGTAGTAACAAAATTTATAAACCTAATTCACCATATACTAAGGTAGCATAGCTAGCATAGTATAGTGGTTCTAGGATCTTCCACATAGATGGGTTTTCATATCACACGTGATATTAGTTACAGTACTGAATTGGTGTTTTTTCTTTTATGAGTTAACTTTAAAAGAAAATATAATTTTGGCTGAAAAGGGTTGGTTTTAGGTAAACCAAAAATAGTAACTGAGATTAATTATAAAGAAAAGGTTTCTTGGAGTTTTAGGTAACTAGGTTTAGGTTCCTTAGACAAAATGGGAGATTTTGGATCTTTTCCTCGCGTTGGGGATAATAACATAAAGACTGGTTATCTCCCAAACCGGTGTGTATTTAGCAATCAAGTTTTGATCCCACTAGTCCATGAAAGACTGCAGTTGCTTCCCATTAATGGTTTCAAACACTAAAGACCTCTCACTATGAATCATCTTTCCATAGATCGTAAGAGATAACTAATCACCTCTCACTATGAAAAGCTTACCAAGTATTGGCCATTCAAGGTGATCCTAACCTTGGATTACCCTTCAAGGGCTCGCAAGAGATAACTAATGGATCTTTAGGGAGTCCAAAAATCTTACCAAGTGTTGGCCATTCTAGTTAATCCTACCTTTAAACCACCTCCCAGAGGCTCGCAAGAGATAACTAAATGATCTCTAGGGAGTTCGAAAAGCTTACCAAGTGTTGGCCCAGGTGATTTTAAGGGATTTTAGGTTAAACTAAAAAAATAAAAACCATTAATGGGTCACAACTCTCCTCATTTAAAACAAGGAAAACTCCCACTTTTGTATCTGGATCCCTTACCTAGCTTCCTCCAGTCTAAGAAATGAAAAACCTAGCCACTCATCCTCAGAGAAAACATCCTCAGAGGTTGTTTGTCTAGAAAGAAAATAAAAACAAAAATGAATTGGTAAGGCAAAGCAAAGCTCTACGTATTTCTTACTAGAAGAATGTACAATTGCTCCCAGGAATTTCTTCCGAGATAATTTACAAGTGAGATATTTTGAGACATATATAGAGAGATATTTTTAACCCCTCATCTAGATATCCTAAATATCTAAAAATATCTTTAGCTGATTACAAGGAGAAAATTGGTAATTATATAAAATATCTCGAGATAAAAATCTAACTGAGTCGGTGAAAAAATATCTGAAAATTACACAGGAGGATTTTCGCAAGGTTTGCAAAATTTCGCACAGGGTGATTACTACTCAAAAAGTGCTATTTTATAGCTTGTAATTAACTCTTTTAAACATTTTTGAGTAGTAGTTATTACCTTTGAACTCAATTAGCATATTAAGTACCTTTTCAATTGTTTCTAATCAAATTGTGTAAGTTTTAGTGTTTTTGATAGTATTTTGATCACCAAAGCAATCCAAGATTGAGGAGAGTTCTATGGAATCCATGGAAAAGTGATTGAAGCTCATTTATATGAAGAACCCAAGCCTTGAAGCTTTATAGTCCTTTGTCAAAAGCAAATCATGAATGCAAGGAGGGAAAGCAAAGAGAGAAATCTAACATGAAGAATTCAAGAGGACAGCAACTGTTGGACACTTTTGAAGCACTTCATGGAATCCATTTCATGCATACTATATGTCATTTCGAAGCTCGGGAAGTCATAAATCAAACGCTTTAAACGGTGCATCAATTAGAGTTGAAATGAAGAAGTTAGAGCCATTGGAAGCCGATCACACCAAGTTGAAGGCCAATTTCGCAGGCTGCGAAATCACAAGGTGATGGCTGGGAAATCAGCCTTTGGCTGCGAAATGGAGACCTTCAGCTTGCAAAATTTCATAGCCATCTTGCATGCCTATGAAATCCTCCTGAGTTCTTCCAGATATTTGCGACCGACACTTTTAGATTTTTTCTTCAGATATTTGATGTTTAAATCCCCATTTTCTCCTTGTAATCCACCAATCATAGGATTCCTTAGTTATTAAGTAAGAAAAAAGGGTGAATAACCTCATATATATTGTTTGTAATTTTCAATACACAAACATCTCTCGAGAGCTTGTTCTCAGAGACAACTTTTTGTATAGTTTTGAAGGAAGTAAAATACAGAGCTTTGCTTTGCCTTACCTACTCATTTTGATTGTATTTTTCTTACTAGCCAAACAAGCTCTGATGATGTTTCCTCAGAGAATGAGTGGCTAGGCTTTTTGTCTCTTGGAGCTAAGGTAGCTGGGTAAGGTCCCGAGTGCAAGAATTGAGAGTTTTGTTGTTTTAGCTATTAATGAAGAGAAAGTGTGACCCGTTATTGGTTTCTATGTTTTTAGTTAACTTAAAACGCCTTTAAATCACCTGGGCCAACACTTGGTAAGGCAAGTGATCTCCGTCCATGGAGATGCACTAGTTTACCTCTTGCGAGCCTTTGGGAGGTGACTTGAAGGTAGGATTTTCTAGAATTGCCAACACTTGGTAAGCTTTTGGACTCTAAGGAGACATCCCTTAGTTATCTTTTGCGAGCTTGAGAAGGGAAGTCCAAGGTTAATGATCACCTTGAATGGCAAATGCTAGGTGAGAGGCACGAGCCATTGCAAGATGCATCAGTGAGAGGGAATTAGTGTTGAAATCCATAAAAGGGAAGCATCTGTACAACACCGGTTAGAGAATTAACTATATGTTAATTCTCTAATGCGAGGAAAAGATTCAAGTGACCGGAACTCGGTTTTGCACGAGGAGCCTGATCCCAGTGAACCTAAAACTCCAAGAAACGCTTTTCTTTATAAGTAATTCCCATTACTTTATTTTAGTTAGCTTAAAACCAATTCTTTTCCAACCAAAGTTTATGTTTTCTTTTAAAGCTAACCTTGAAATGAAAAAGCATCAATTCAACTTTGAATTGTTATCAGTTGTAATTTGAAAACCCTTCCCAATGAACGATCCTAGAGCCACTATGCTATATTAGCTAAGGCTATCCTAGCACATGGTGATATAGGTTATAAATTTTGTTGATTACTCCTATCTGAGGACCAAAATCAAGGTACACCAACTAGGCATGTAATCAAATGGCGCCGTTGCCGGGAAGGTGCCAACTTTACAGTGATATTATTTTAGAGTACTTGTGATTTTCATCACAAGTTTGGTGATTTTTCTTTCATTTTACTAACTCTTTTAATCATTTCTTTTACTTGTTCATATTCTAACATATCTTTTAATTTAGTTTTAGTTACTTTTACTCTTTTTGTAGTCTTGTTTTCTTTTGTTTTTGTTTTTGTTACAATTGATACTAGTTGTGTATGCCAAATTGGATACGAGATAGTGGAGGAAGGCTTGTGAAACGTGAAACACCTCATAACAAGGAATTGAAATTGAGCTTGAACATCATGGAAGCTACACCTGAAGATCAACATAGTCACCATGGTCACCAGGACAATCCCAATGAATTCAGATCAATGAGGGACCGCATGCATCCACCTCGTATGAGTGCACCATCATGTATAGTGCCTCCTACAGAGCAGCTAGTGATTAGACCGCATATTGTTCCACTTCTACCAACTTTCCATGGAATGGGGAGTGAGAATCCCTATGCACATATCAAGGAATTTGAAGATGTTTGTAATACATTCCAAGAAGGAGGAGCTTCAATCGACTTGATGAGGCTTAAGCTATTTCCTTTTACTTTAAAGGATAAGGCCAAGATTTGGCTTAATTATTTAAGGCCAAGGAGTATCCGCACTTGGACTGATTTACAAGCTGAATTCCTCAAGAAGTTTTTTCCTACTCACAGAACAAATGGCTTGAAAAGGCAAATTTCAAACTTCTCAGCTAAAGAGAATGAGAAATTCTATGAGTGTTGGGAAAGATACATGGAAGCCATCAATGCTTTTCCTCACCATGGTTTTGATACATGGCTATTGGTGAGTTATTGCTATGATGGGATGTCTTCCTCAATGAAGCAACTCCTCGAGACAATGTGTGGAGGAGATTTCATGAGTAAGAATCCGGAGGAAGCTATGGATTTCTTGAGTTATGTGGCTGAAGTTTCAAGAGGATGGGATGAACCGAACAAAGGAGAAGTGGGGAAGATGAAGTCTCAATTGAATGCTTTCAATGCTAAGGCTGGGATATACACCTTGAATGAAGAAGTTGATATGAAAGCAAAGTTTGCAGCTATGACAAGAAGATTGGAGGAGCTAGAACTGAAAAAGATACATGAAGTGCAAGTTGTTGCTGAAACACTAGTGCAAGTAAAGTCATGTCCTATTTGTCAATCTTATGAACACTTGGTGGAGGAGTGCCCTACAATTCCAGCTGCTAGGGAAATGTTTGGAGAACAAGCAAATGTCATTGGATAATTCAAGCCCAATAACAATGCTTGGTATGGAAATACTTACAACTCAAGTAGGAGGAACCATCCAAATTTTTCTTGGAAGCCAAGAGCACCTTAGTATGCACAGCCAACTCAACCATCTCAACAAGCTTCAGATCTTGAACAAGCAATAGTGAATTTAAGCAAGGTTGTGGGAGATTTTGTTGGAGACCAAAAATCCATCAATGCTCAACTCAGTCAAAGAATTGACAGTGTAGAGAATACTTTGAATAAAAGGATGGATGGGATGCAAAATGACTTATCTCAAAAGATAGATAATCTCCAATACTCAATCTCAAGGCTCACTAACTTGAATATAGTGCAAGAGAAGGGTAGATTTTCTTCTCAACCTCACCAAAACCCCAAGGGTATCCATGAAGTGGAAACTCATGAAGGAGAATCCTCACAGGTGAGAGATGTCAAAGCCTTGATCACTCTAAGGAGTGATAAAAAGGTTGAGTTACCAACACCCAAGCCACATGCTGAAGAGGAAGAAGAAGAAGAGACGGAGAAGAGGGAGGAAATCAAAGGAAAGAAGAAAAATATCAGTGAAGGAAAAGAGGACCATGATTCAATAGTGAATGCAAATATGGAGAAAGTACTTATTAAGGAAGAAATGTTGAAGAAACACACATCTCCACATTTTCCTCAAGCTTTGCATGGGAAAAAGGGGATTAGAAATGCATTAGAAATTCTTGAAGTATTGAGACAAGTGAAAGTCAATATTCCATTGCTGGATATGATTAAACAAGTTCCAACATATGCAAAATTCTTAAAGGACTTGTGTACTATCAAAAGAGGGTTGAATGTGAATAAGAAAACCTTCTTGACTGAGCAAGTAAGTGCTATCATACAATGCAAGTCTCCTTTGAAGTACAAAGATCCGGGATGTCTTACCATTTCAGTCATGATTGGGGGAAAGGTAGTAGAGAAAGCTTTGTTAGACTTGGGAGCAAGTGTGAATTTGTTACCATACTCTGTCTACAAGCAATTGAGACTTGGTGAATTGAAGCCAACGTCAATCACTCTATCTCTAGCTGATAGATCAGTGAAAATTCCAAGGGGGATAATTGAAGATGTCTTAGTTCAAGTTGATAATTTCTACTATCTAGTAGACTTTGTTGTTCTTGATATGGACCCAATTGTCAAGGAAGCTAATTATGTTCCTATCATCCTTGGAAGGCCATTCCTTGCTACCTCAAATGCAATTATAAATTGTAGGAATGGACTCATGCAACTCACTTTTGGCAACATGACATTGGAGCTCAATATCTTTTATATGTATAAAAAGCTAATCACTCTGGAAGAAGAAGAAGGTCCAGAAGAGGTATGCATTATTGGCACTCTAGTGGAGGAGCACTGTAATCAGAATATGCAAGACAAGTTGAATGAAAGTCTTGGGGATCTTGAAGAAGGGTTGCCTGAACCCTCTGATGTGCTTGCTACTCTACAAGGTTGGAGGAGGAGAGAAGAGATTCTACCTTTGTTCAATAAAGAGGAGGCATACGAAGCTGCTAAAGAAGAGACCCCAAAGCTCAATTTGAAGCCTCTACCCATGGAGTTGAAATACACATACCTGGAAGAAAATAAACAATGCCCTGTTGTGATATCTTCATCTCTTACTAGTCCTCAGGAGAAGTGTCTACTTGAAGTTCTCAAGAGATGTAAGAAAGCAATAGGATGGCAAATATCTGACTTGAAAGACATTAGTCCTTTGGTTTGTACACATCATATATACATAGAGGAAGAAGCTAAACCAATTCGTCAACCTCAAAGAAGATTGAATCCTCATTTGCAAGAGGTGGTGCGAACTGAGGTGCTAAAGCTACTTCAAGCAGGTATTATTTACCCCATATCTGACAGCCCTTGGGTGAGTCCTACTCAAGTGGTACCAAAGAAGTTAGGGATTACTGTGGTTCAAAATGAAAAAGGAGAAGAAATTACTACACGCCACACTTTAGGTTGGAGGGTGTGTATTGATTATAGAAAATTGAATGTTGTGACAAGGAAAGATCATTTTGCACTACCATTTATTGATCAAGTGTTGGAAAGAGTCTCTGGCCATCCTTTCTATTGTTTCTTGGACGGGTACTCCAGGTATTTTCAAATTGAAATTGATGCTGAAGATTAGGAGAAGACCACTTTCGCATGTCCATTTGGAACATATGCCTATAGAAGAATGCCTTTTGGTTTATGTAATGTACTTGGAACATTCCAACGATGTATGCTAAGTATCTTCAGTGATATGGTAGAGCGAATTATGGAGGTTTTCATGGATGACATCACCATATATGGAGGTACATTTGAAGAATGCTTAGTCAACTTGGAAGCGGTTCTTAATAGATGCATTGAAAAGGACTTGGTGCTCAATTGGGAGAAATGCCATTTTATGGTACATCAAGGAATTGTCCTTGGCTATATCATCTCCGAGAAAGGCATTGAAGTTGATAAAGCAAAGGTGGAACTTATCGTCAAATTGACATCCCCAACAACTGTAAAAGAAGTAAGGCAATTCCTTGGCCATGCAGGGTTCTACAGGAGGTTTATAAAAGATTTCTCTAAACTTTCAAAGCCTCTTTGTGAACTCTTGGCTAAGGATGCTAAATTTATATGGGATGAAAGATGTCAAAAGAGTTTTGATCAATTGAAGCAATTCTTGACAACTAATCTAATAGTGAGAGCTCCCAACTGGCAACTACCCTTTGAAGTAATGTGTGATGCCAGTGACTTTGCTATAGGAGCTGTGCTTGGCCAAAGAGAAGATGGAAAGCCCTATGTGATCTACTATGCAAGCAAGACATTGAACGAAGCTCAAAGGAACTACACAACTACAGAGAAAGAATTGTTAGTTGTAGTGTTTGCCTTAGACAAGTTTCGTGCTTATCTAGTAGGGTCTTTCATCATTGTTTTCACTGACCATTCAGCCTTGAAGTATTTATTGACAAAGCAAGATGCAAAAGCAAGGTTGATTAGATGGATTCTTTTACTACAAGAGTTCGATCTTTCAAATCATAGATAAGAAAGGAGTGGAGAATGTGGTAGCTGACCACCTTTCAAGGTTGGATATAGCACACAATTCCCATGTCTTACCTATTAATGATGACTTTCCTGAGGAATCACTTATGTTGCGAGAAAAAACTCCTTGGTATGCTCATATAGCTAACTATCTAGTTACTGGTGAAGTTCCAAGTGAGTGGAAAGCACAAGAAAGGAAGCACTTCTTTGCAAAGATTCATGCTTATTAATGGGAAGAGCCTTTCCTTTTCAAGTATTGTGCAGATCAAATAATAAGGAAGTGTGTCCCTGAAGAAGAGCAATAAGGAATCCTCAACCATTGCCATGAAAGTGCATGTGGAGGCCACTTTGCTCTCAGAAAACAACCATGAAAGTGTTGCAATCAGGGTTTAGTTGGCCATCACTTTTCAAAGATGCCCACACCATATGCAGGAGCTGTGATAGATGCCAAAGGCTCGGGAAGCTTACAAGAAGAAATCAAATGCCTATGAACCCCATTCTAATAGTAGATCTCTTTGATGTTTGGGGCATTGACTTCATGGGACCTTTCCCAATGTCTTTTGGTAACTCTTATATCTTGGTGGGGGTGGACTATGTTTCTAAATGGGTTGAGGCAGTCCCCTGTAAACACAATGATCACAGGGTGGTTCTCACGTTTCTCAAAGAGAACATCTTCTCAAGATTTGGGGTGCCCAAGGCCATAATCAGTGATGGAGGTACTCATTTTTGCAACAGACCTTTTGAAACCCTATTAGCCAAGTATGGAGGGAAGCATAAGGTAGCCACACCTTATCACCCTCAGACTTTCGGGCAAGTTGAGCTAGCAAACAGGGAAATCAAGAACATATTGATGAAGGTGGTGATCACGAGCAGAAAAGATTGGTCTATTAAGCTTCATGATTCACTATGGGCATATAGAACAGCTTACAAGACTATTCTTGGCATGTCTCCCTATCGACTAGTCTATGGCAAAGCATGCCATCTCCCTGTGGAAGTTGAATATAAGGCTTGGTGGGCAATCAAGAGGTTAAACATGGACTTGATCAGAGTCGGGACAAAAAAGTGCTTAGACCTTAATGAGATGGAGGAATTAAGAAATGATGCTTACATCAATTCCAAAGTTGCAAAATAGAGGATGAAGAGGTGGCATGATCAATTAATCTCCAACAAAGAATTCCGGAAAGGACAAAGAGTCTTATTCTATGATTCAAGGCTCCATATCTTTCCTGGGAAGCTCAAGTCAAGGTGGATAGGCCCTTTCATTATTCACCAAGTGCATCGCAATGGAGTGGTAGAATTACTGAATTCCAATAGCAGAGACACTTTTAAAGTCAATGGTCATCGTCTCAAGCCATTCATTGAGCCATTCAAGCAAGAAAAGGAGGAAATCAACCTCCTTGAGCCACAGAAAGCCTAATCAGAAAAGGGTTAGATGGACTTGGTTTCACCAAAGTCCATATTTTTTGTTTAATATTGTTAATTTAAAAGCTTTACTAATTGTTTTGATTTTAATTTTGGTCTTAAGTTGTGTTATTTATATGTAACTTAATCTTTTTGAATGATCTAATTTAGGAAGAATTGCAAAGAAAATGAAGAAAGGTCTTAGGGAGCCAAAATGAGTTCAAAAGCAAGGAAAATTCATGGTCTGCGAAATTTCGCAGCCCAAAAGAGGCCCCTACGAAAATGGCCATTAGCTGCGAAATCAAGGCTTGGCTGTGAAAACGGCCCTTCACTGCGAAATAATTTCGCAGCCTAAGCCTCACCCTCTGCGAAAATTTTCGTAGCTATGAAACACCTCATTGGCACACGAGCCTCATTTCGCAGCCCCTAGCCTCATTTCACAGTTGCCAAATACTCTACAAAATCCCTAAAGCTTTAAAAATCCCAATTTCGCAGCCATAGCCCCATTTCGCAGCTGCAAAACCACTCCTTGGCACACGAGTGCCATTTCGCAACCCCCCCCCCCCCCCTTCATTTCGCAGCTATGAAATGGGTTGCGAAATGGGCTGCGAAAATGCCCCTCCGCTGTGAAATCGACCCCCTGCTGTGAAATCGCCTCTCCACTGCAAAAACTCCAACCGTCCCTTGGCATCCATTTTTAAACGTTATAAATTCCAATTTCACTTTTAAACCGGTCATTTGAACTTCCCTTTGGTGAGAAAGAGGAGCCAAGCCAGAGCACCCTTCCATCTCACCCCCATCTGAGCCCAAGCCGCGCGCGCACCTCTAGTTACCTTCTCTGAGTTAGCCATGGCAAAAACCCGAGGAGCTAAGTCCTCGTCTCCATCAAGCCACTTCAGAGCCCCAAGAGAGACCCCTATTCAAGGCTCCATACCTGAGCCTGCACAGCCACTGGTCGTCCCACCTTCAGTTGAGGACGCACCCTTGAGTCCTCATTCGAGGCGATATGAGACGAGGAGGCCACCCACCATACCCAGGGCAAGCTCTTCGCGAGCCAAAAAGTCACGTAGCCTTCCACCAAAGAAGAAAGCCAGGGTATCAGCACCACTTGAGCCATCAGAGCCGCCATCAGAGTAGTTATCAAAGCCTCAGCTGACTCAGCCACCTGCCACAGAGTCTCAGATTCCCTCAGGCATGACTCCTGAGGTGGTTATTAGACGTCCCATGGTCACTCAGCCACCCATTGAGGGTAATTTGGATTGTAGGGCTAGGCCATTCCACTCCGAGCTCTGCTTTGACACAGCTACCTTCAGGTTTCAGCCAGAGCTCAGGGATTCCTTCCATCGGATGCAAAGGTACCATATGGAGCACTTGATGACTCCCAGGGATTTTTTTTATCCCCGTGTAGCATTGGAGTTTTATCAGTCTATGACTACACACCAGGTCCGGGATCCTACTGTCATCCACTTCACCATAGACGGACGCCATGGTATTCTGGGAGCCAGACACATAGCAAAGGCCCTGCGCATTCCCTACGAGCCAGCCCATCCAGAGGATTATCGAGTCTGGACTCATCCTACCTAGAGCGACATAGTTCATATTCTGTCCAGAGGGGCATCCACACGCCAGTATCTGTTGAGGAAGGAGCTCCCTCCCAGCATGTTCTTTATAGATGCATTCCTATGCCATAACATCTATCCGCTACAGCATTTGGTGTAGAGGAGATGAGTTTTGCTAGAGGCGTTGTTCAGGATATCTGAGGGATTCTTCTTTGGCCTTCATCATCTCATTATGGCTGCTCTTCTATATTTTGAAAAGAAAGTCCATAGGAAGAAGCTGCTTAGAGCGGATGCTATTCCACTTCTCTTCCCCAGATTGCTATGTCAGATTCTGGAGCACTTGGGATACCCATCAGAGCCTCAGCTTGAGTGCAGACGCATTTGTCGAGAGATATTCACTCTCGACAAATGGACAAGTATGATAGCCTACAGTGCAGAGCCAGGAGCCCCAGCTGGACCAGAGCATCCAGAGATTCCACATCCACAGCAGCCAGAGGAGCCACAACCAGTTGAGATGCCAACCCCTACAACCTCTGTAGAGCCTATACCAAAGGTTACACCCTCTGCTCCTCCTGCTATACCAGGGACTCCGCCTGTTATACCATCTACATCAGAGCCTTCCCCTCCACCTGAGTCTAGGATTGCCATATCCGTTTCTGAGTTCAAAGGATTACGTCACACTTTGCAGACATTGACCACTTCTCAGAGCATTCTGACCCAGCAGATGACAGCTCTTCGTGCCCATTAGGAGCAGATTATAGCCACCCAGACCCAACATATTGCCATCCTGAGGCAGATTCAGCACCATCTGGGTATTCTATCGACTTCTGAGCACGCCAATCTTATCCCATCAGAGCTCATAGAGTCATCATAGGCCTCTCATCTCGTAGAGCAGACTATGCCCCCTGAAGAGCCGACTACAGGAGAGGCAGAGGCATCCATCCCGAGCATCCCGACCTCTGCAGCCGAGCCATCACCTTCATATGATCCTCCTACTACTATCTGATCATTTGCATACTTTTCTTTTTGTATTTCCGTACTATAGTAGAACTTGTAATCCCATGCTTTTGATGTTTTATATATTGGGATTGGTTGTATTACTTGTTTTACTTTATAGTGTACTTTCATGAAGTAATACAAATCTATCATTTTTTGAGTACTCTTGGCATTATTTTATTTTAATTCTTCTACTTGTATCTTTTATTTTTTTGAAACATGTGGTTTCTCCTATTCTACTCGAACTTCATATCACTCAAGAGGCACCACTTCCTCCCTGTTTTTCAATCGCTCATGCCACATTGAGGACAATGTTTAGCTTGGTTGGGGGGAGAGTTGAGGAAGGAAGTTTTGTTATTAATGCTAAGTTATTTTGGTAATTTAGTTGCTTTTTTGCTTAGTTTTTAAATTTTTTTTAAAAGTTTTTATTCTACTCTCCATGGTTATTAAGGAAACATTCTCAAATTAAAATGAGAGAAATTGAATTTTTGTTTTTCATATGACTTAGAGTTTGTATTATGCTTACTAAAGTTGATGAGTTGTTGAACTTCTATTGAATTCAAGCTTAGTTCTTCCACTTTAAGTTATTCACACATTGTGCACAATAGGTTCCGGGTATAAGATGAAAAACTATTTCCCTCTTGACTTAGGAAAATTTAGACTTGGTACCTTTGACCTCATTTAATAGTGTTGGGACACCTTATAAAAGGCCAATGAGCCTTTGAAAAAAAAGAAAGAAAAAAAAATGTTTGCTTACCTTGAAACCTGAGCAAGGTCTGAGAGGTATATGGTGAAAATCTTTAAAACCTGGTGCCCTAAGCCTTCATTGGTTGGGAGTCACCGACCTCAATGCTCGTTACAAGGGTGAATAGGTGGAGTTTAACATACTGTAGGTGCTTGGGTATTAAATTCATTCTCAAAAGTCCGGGGTAAAATCCAAGGAGTTAGTGGTTGAAAGATCCTTAAAACTTGATGCCCTAAACCTTAATTGGTTGGGAGTCATCGATGGACCCCTGTTACATGGACAATTTAGAAAAGAATACCTTTAAGCCTTGTACTCCTACAATGAAAAAATTGTGAAACAAAAGGGTGTGTTCTTAGCCTATTGAATTTGGTCAGTTTGCTAAGTGTTGAAAAAGAACTAGGTTGGGGGGAGAGATTAGTTCAGCATACTATATTCAGAAACTATCAAGTAACACTTAGATTTTTGTGGAAGAGTAAGCTTTGGTCCTTTGGAAGTGGAAATGATTTTAAAGCTTCAATTTGCATAATGCCTTCTCTTTATGAATTGTGTTAGGTAAAGTATTTGATTACTCTTGTTGAAATTTGAGTTTTATATCTTTAATGTTCCATGTGAGAGTTTGATCATCATGGCACTTAAAATTTTTTGAAGTGATCAGCATGATTTTGTAAAGTATATTACTGTTTAGTTTACTTTTTCTCTCCTTCATTGCTAAGGGACTAGCAATATGTCGGTTGGGGGGAGTGATTACTACTCAAAATGTGCTATTTTATAGCTTTTAATTAACTCCTTTAAACACTTTTAAGTAGTATTTATTACCTTTTAACTCAATTAGCATATTAAGTACCTTTGCAATCGTTTCTAATCAAATTGTGTAAGTTTTGGTGTTTTTTATAGTATTTTGATCACCAAAGAATCCAAGATTGAGGAGAGTTCTATGGAATCCATGGCAAAGCAATTGGAAGCTCATTTATATGAAGAACCCAAGCCTTGAAGCTTTATAGTCTTTTGCCAAAAGCAAATCATGAATGCAAGGAGGGAAAGCAAAGAGAGAAATCTAACATGAAGAATTCAAGAGAACAGAAACTGTTGGATACTTTTGGAGCACTTCCTGGAATCCATTTCATGTATACTATATGCTGTTTCGAAGCTTGGGAAGTCAGCAATCAAAGGCTTCAAACGGTGCACTAATCGGAGTTGAAATGAAGAAGTTAAAGCCATTGGAAGCCGATCACACCAAGCTGAAGGCCAATTTCGCAGGTTGCGAAATCAGCCTTTGGCTGCGAAATCACAAGGTGATGGCTGCAAAATCAGCCTTTGGCTGCGAAATGGAGACTTTAGCTTGCGAAATTTTGCAGCCATCTTGCATGCCTATGAAATCCTCTTGAGTGCTTCCAGATATTTGCGACCGACACTTTTAGATTTTTTCTTCAGATATTTGATGTTTAAATCCCCATTTTCTCCTTGTAATCCACCAATCATAGGATTCCTTAGTTATTAAGTAAGAACAAAGGGTGAATAACCTCATATATATTGTTTGTAATTTTCATTACAAAGACATCTCTCGGGAGCTTGTTCTTAGAGACAACTTTTTGTATAGTTTTGAAGGTAGTAAAATATAGAGCTTTGCTCTGCCTTACCTACTCATTTTGATTGTATTTTTCTTACTAGCCAAACAAGCTCTGAGGATGTTTCCTCAGAGAATGAGTGGCTAGGCTTTTTGTCTCTTGGAGCTAAGGTAGCTGGGTAAGGTCCCAAGTGCAAGAATTGAGAGTTTTGTTGTTTCAGCTATTAATGAAGAGAAAGTGCGACCGTTATTGGTTTCTATGTTTTTAGTTAACTTAAAACGCCTTTAAATCACCTGGGCCAACACTTGGTAAGGCAAGTGATCTCCGTCCATGGAGATGAACTAGTTTACCTCTTGCGAGCCTTTGGGAGGTGACTTGAAGGTAGGATTCTCTAGAATTGCCAACACTTGGTAAGCTTTTGGACTCTAAGGAGACATCCATTAGTTATCTGATTACTACCCAAAAAGTGCTATTTTGCGCCTTTAATTCATTATGTTTTAAGCACTTTTGTGTAGTAGTTCTCCATTTTTATTTCAATTGGCATGTTAAGGACCTAGCAATGACTTCTAATCATATTTGTGGCTAGTTTTAGTGTTTTGACAGTTTTTTGGATCATCAAGACAAGCCAAACAAAGGAGAGAAGCAAAGAGGAAAAACAGAGGAAAGAAGCAGTTCTTGTAGTCGTGCACTGTCACTTTGGGAGGCTCTATTTTGTTCATCGTGCAAAATCACCTTTCAAGAATCCCATATTCAAAACCGGCTTGGAATTGCTGACAGGTCAAGTACCTATAGTGGTATATTGCCATTCGTATGAGGAGCTTAAAATGGCAAATTTCGCACTTTGTACTGTTCATGCGAAAATGCCATGCAAGTGCGAATTTCGCACCAGCCCATGCAAGTGCGAATTTCGCACCATGTATTGTTCATGCAACTTTGGTGCGAAATCTCCTCTGTTCTGCCGACTCCACATGAGATATTTTCTTTTGTGTTTTTTGATGTAAATTCCTTTCTTATCCTTGTAATTAGCCAATCACAGGCTTTGCTTTGTAAAGACTATAAGAGGGGTGGAAATCATCTCTCGAAATTAATATTGTATATTTTATACTTAGTAAAATTTTCCTCTCGGGGAGAAATACAGAGTTCTCTTTGCTTTCCTTTTCTCTCTTCTATTTTATTTTTCTTGGAAGCCAAACAACCTTTGAGGATGTTTTCCTAGAGGATGAGAGGCTAAACCTTTGGTTTCTTGGAGTGAAGGAAGCTAGGTGAAAAGTCCAGATGCAAAAGTGGAAAACTCTCGTGCATTAAATATAAGTAGTTGGAGTTCATAAATGGCTTTTAAATCTAAAGTTTTGCTTTAAATCCCTTAGAATCACTTTGAATGGCTAATACATGATAAGCTTTTAAGTCTCTGTGGATACTTATTGCTAGATCCACATAAGACCATTAGTTATCATGTACGAGCCATTGGAAAGTGGCTCAAGGTGAAGACCCATAGTGTTTAAAGCCATTAATGGAATTTGACTACCATTTCTATTGACTTTTTATGGATTAAAATCTTCATTGTTAAACCTATACCGGTTCGGGAAACAACCATCCTTTATGTTGTTGTCCCCAATACGAGGAGAAAAATCTGGAATTTCCCACTTTGCATTCTGAACTTGATCCTAGCAACCTTTAGCTCCGGGAGACTTTCTTTCTTCCATTTTTACCTAGTTCTATGTTAGTTTAGTTTCAAACACCACTTTCAAAACAAAATTTTATTTTCTTTTAAACTTTAAGTTTTTGACAAAGGAAATCATCAGATTCAATTTCTAATCTTGAGTCTATCACTGGTAGAATGATAACCCATCCCAGAGTTCGACCCTAGAGCTGCTATACTATAGTAGCTTTGCTATGCTAGTATGAGGTCATAGGATTTATAAATATTTTTGATTAAAATACCCAACTGGGCACGAATCAAAATGGCGCCGTTGCTGGGGATGGTGCCACGATACAGTGATACAACTTTTTAGAGGCTACTTGTGATTTCCATCACAAGTTTGGTGAATTCATTTTTCACTAACTTCATTTCCTTTCTTTTAATTATAGAATTCCTTTTGTTAAGTTTACTTTCATTTTTTTTTTCTAACCTTAACTTTCTTCTAGTTTTCTTTTGTTTTTGTTGTCTTTGTTTTGTTTTCAGGGAAGTTGTAACTTGTGCATGCCCTATTGGATTCGGGACCAAGAGGGAAGACTAGTAAAGATAGAGAATCCTCAAGACACAGAGTTGGATATCTGTGTAAACATCATGGACCCTCCACAAGAGGATCAGAATTCTCAACTCGGTCAAGGGGATAATTGAAATGCATATCTATCCATGAGGGATAGAATGCACCCACCAAGGATGAGTGCACCCTCATGCATCGTACCTCCTCTTGAGCAGCTGATTATAAGGCCCCATATTGTGCCCCTCCTACCAAATTTCCATGGAATGGAGAGTGAGAACCCATATGCCCACATCAAGGAGTTTGAGGAGGTGTTTAATACTTTTAGAGAGGGAGGAGCTTCCATAGACTTGATGAGACTCAAGCTATTCCCTTTTACTTTGAAGGACAAGGCAAAGATATGGCTTAACTCTTTAAGGCCAAGGAGCATAAAGAATTGGGTTGATCTTCAGGCCGAATTTTTGAAGAAATTTTTCCCCACCCATAGGACCAATGGGTTGAAGAGACAAATCTCAAACTTTTCTGCAAAAGAAAATGAGAAGTTCTATGAATGTTGGGAAAGGTATATGGAGGCCATCAATGCTTGTCCTCATCATGGTTTGATACATGGCTCTTGGTGAGCTATTTTTATGATGGGATGTCTTCCTCCATGAAGCAAATTCTTGAAACCATGTGTGGGGGAGATTTTATGAGTAAGAATCCGGAAGAAGCCATGGACTTTTTAAGTTATGTATCTGAGGTATCAAGAGGATGAGATGAGCCCAACTCAAGAGAGATGGGAATGATGAAAGCTCCTGTAAATCCAAAGAGTGGAATGTACATGTTAAGTGAAGACATGGACATGAAAGCTAAGGTGGCAACAATGGCAAGGAGGTTGGAAGAACTTGAGTTGAAAAAAATGCATGAAGTCCAAGCCATTTCCGAGACACAGGCCCATGTCATGCCATGCACCATTTGCCAATCATGTGATCATGTGGTAGATGAGTGCCCCACCATCCCAGCTGTGAGGGAGATGTTAGGTGATCAAGCCAATGTTGTGGGGCAATTTAGGCCCAACAACAATGCACCTTATGGAAACACCTATAATTCAAGCTGGAGAAACCATCCAAATTTTTCTTGGAAACCAAGGCCACCTCCATACCAACCACAAGCCCAAACCCAAGCACCTCAACAAACCTCTTCAGTGGAGCAAGCCATTGTGAACCTAAGTAAAGTCATGGGTGACTTTGTGGGTGAACAAAAGGCAATCAACTCCCAATTGCACCAAAAGATTGAAAATGTTGAGAGTTCTCAAATTAAGAGAATGGATGGGATGCAAAATGATCTATCTCAGAAGATAGATAATATTCAATACTCCATCTCTAGGCTTACCAACCTCAACACAGTGAATGAGAAAGGAAAGTTTCCCTCTCAACCAAGCCAAAATCCAAAGGGTGTTCATGAAGTTGAAACCCAAGATGGAGAGTCTTCAAAGTTGAGGGAGGTCAAAGCTGTGATCACCTTGAGGAGTGGGAAGGAGGTTGATCAACCCTTGCCTAAGGTGAGGCAAGATGAAGAACTCATGTCAAGGAGAACCTTGGTTAAAGAGAGAAATAACCAAGAAGAGAAGAGTGGGAAGAAAAATGCATCTAAATCAAGCATTGAAGAAGAGCCAAGGATAGTGATTAAAGAGGATATGATGAAGAAACATATGCCTCCCCCTTTTCCTCAAGCTTTACATGGAAAGAAGGGAATCAAGAATTCACCAGAAATTCTGGAAGTTTTGAGACAAGTGAAGGTGAATATACCCTTACTTGATATGATCAAGCAAGTCCCCACATATGCAAAATTTTTAAAGGACTTGTGCACGGTCAAGAGAGGGTTAATTGTGACAAAGAAGAAAATCCTCACTGAGCAAGTAAGTGTCATCATTCAGTGTAAGTCTCCAGTTAAGTACAAAGATCCGGGATGTCCCACCATTTTAGTCAACATTGGAGGGACACATGTGGAGAAGGCTTTACTAGACTTGGGGGCAAGGGCAAGTGTGAATTTGCTCCCATACTCTGTGTATAAGCAACTAGGACTTGGAGAATTGAAGCCCATAACCATCACTCTCTCCTTAGCTGATAGGTCAGTCAAAATCCCAAGGGGGGTGATAGAGGATGTTCTAGTTCAAGTGGACAAATTCTACTATCCCGTGGATTTTGTGGTGCTTGATACTGATCCCACTGTTAAGAAAGCAAATTATGTGCCAATCATTCTTGGGAGACCTTTCCTAGCTACCTCCAATGCCATCATCAATTGTAGGAATGGGGTGATGCAGCTCACATTTGGAAACATGACCTTGGAACTAAACATATTCCACCTATGCAAGAGGCATCTTCACCCCGAAGAGGAGGAAGGATTGGAGGAGGTGTGCTTGATCAACACTTTGGTTGAAGAGCATTGTGACAAGAATTTAGAAGAGAGCTTGAATGAAAGCCTTGGAGTGCTTGAGGAAGGGTTACCTGAACCCTCTTATGTGTTAGCCATCATGTCTCCTTGGAGGAGAAGGGAAGAGATCTTACCCTTGTTCAATGAGGAGGACTCACAAGGAGCAGCTAGGGAGGACCCTCCAAAGCTAGTTTTGAAGCCACTTCCTGTTGATTTGAAGTATGCATATTTGGAGGAAGATGAGAAATGTCCAGTGGTGGTTTCTTCAACTCTCACAAGTAATCAAGAGGATAGTCTTTTGGGAGTCCTCGGAAAATGCAAAAAGGCCATTGGATGGCAAATTTTTTATCTGAAAGGGATTAGCCCTTTGGTATGCACCCACCATATCTACATGGAAGAAGATGCAAAACCAGTGAGGCAGCACCAGAGGAGGTTGAATCCTCACATGCAAGAGGTGGTAAGGGGTGAAGTTCTGAAGCTACTTCAAGCAGGGATCATATATCCCATTTTAGATAGCTTGTGGGTGAGCCCAACCCAAGTAGTCCCAAAGAAATCTGGAATTACTGTGATCCAGAATGAGAAAGGGGAGGAAGTCTCTACACGTCTTACCTCAGGATGGAGGGTGTGTATAGACTATAGGAGGTTGAATTCAGTGACGAGGAAGGACCATTTCCCATTGCCTTTCATGGACCAAGTCCTTGAGAGAGTCTCAGGGCATCCTTTATACTGTTTTTTGGATGGTTACTTAGGGTACTTCCAAATAGAGATTGATTTGGAAGATCAAGAAAAGACAACCTTCACTTGCCCCTTTGGTACTTTTGCCTATAGGAGGATGCCCTTTGGTCTATGTAATGCACCTGCAACTTTCCAAAGATGTATACTAAGCATCTTCAGTGATATGGTGGAGCGCATCATGGAAGTCTTCATGGATGACATCACTGTATATGAAGGTTCTTATAAGGAGTGTTTGTTGCATTTAGAAGCTGTTCTCCAAAGATGTATTGAGAAAGACCTAGTGCTAAATTGGGAGAAGTGCCATTTTATGGTACAACAAGGAATTGTCTTAGGACATATAATCTCCAAGAATAGCATTGAGGTAGATAAGGCAAAGGTGGAGCTAATTGTTAAGTTGCCACCTCCCACAAATGTTAAAGGAATTAGGCAATTCCTAGGACATGACGGGTTCTATAGGAGGTTCATTAAGGATTTCTCAAAAATCTCAAAACCTCTTTGTGAACTCTTGGTAAAGGATGCCAAGTTTGTGTGGGATGAAAAATGTCAGAAGAGTTTTGAGGAACTGAAGCAATTTCTCACAACTACACCAATAGTGAGAGCCCCAAATTGGAAATTACCTTTTGAGGTAATGTGTGATGCAAGTAATCTTGCTATGGGGGCTGTTTTGGGGCAAAGAGAAGATGAGAAGCCCTATGTGATTTATTATGCAAGCAAAACTTTGAATGAGGCTCAAAGGAACTACACAACTACTAAGAAGGAGTTGTTGGCAGTAGTTTTTGCCTTGGATAAGTTTCATGCCTATTTGGTAGGGTCCTTTATAGTGGTGTTCACTGACCATTCTGCTTTGAAGTACTTGCTAACCAAGCAAGATGCCAAGGTAAGATTGATAAGATGGATCCTTTTGCTTCAAGAATTCAATCTCCAAATCCAGGATAAAAAGAGAGTAGAAAATGTGGTAGCTGACCACTTGTCAAGACTTGTGATAGCACATGACTCACATGGTCTACCTATCAATGATGACTTCCCTGAGGAGTCTCTCATGTCAATAGAGGTAGCTCCATGGTATTCTCACATTGCAAATTACTTGGTTACTGGAGAAGTTCCAAGTGAGTGGAGTGCCTAAGACAAGAAGCATTTTTTTGCTAAAATCCATGCCTATTATTGGGAGGAGCCTTTTCTCTTCAAATATTGTGTGGATCAAATCATAAGGAAATGTGTTCCTGAATAAGAGCAATCAGGAATTCTATCCCATTGTCATGATAGTGCATGTGGAGGTCATTTTGCTTCCTAGAAAACAACCATGAAAGTGGTCCAATCAGGTTTTTGGTGGCCCTCTCTTTTCAAGGATGCCCACTCTATGTGCAAGGGATGTGATCGGTGTCAAAGGCTTGGGAAGCTAACAGGCTGGAATATGATGCCCTTGAACCCCATCTTGATAGTGGATGTCTTTGATGTTTGGGGGATAAACTTCATGGGACCATTTCCAATGTCATTTGGACACTCCTACATTTTAGTGGGAGTGGATTATGTCTCTAAGTGGGTAAAAGCAATCCCATGTAGGAGCAATGATCATAAGGTGGTTCTCAAATTTCTCAAGGAGAACATCTTTTCAAGGTTTTGAGTGCCTAAGGCCATTATAAGTGATGGAGGAACCCACTTTTGCAATAAGCCTTTTGAGACTCTTCTAGCCAAATATGGGGTCAAGCACAAGGTAGCTACACCTTATCACCCTCAAACAAGTGGGCAAGTTGAGTTAGCCAACCGGGAAATCAAGAATATACTGATGAAGGTGGTGAATGTGAACAGGAAAGATTGGTCTATTAAGCTCCTGGATTCATTATGGGCTTATAGGACCGCTTATAAGACCATTCTTGGAATGTCTCCTTATCGCCTTGTTTATGGCAAAGCGTGCCATCTTCCAGTGGAGGTTGAATATAAAGCATGGTGGGCAATCAAGAAGCTCAACATGGATTTGACAAGAGCCGGGTTAAAGAGATGTTTGGATTTAAACGAATTGGAGGAAATGAGGAATGATGCTTACCTCAATTAAAAAATTGTAAAAGAGAGGTTGAAGAAATGGCATGATCAGTTGGTAAATCAGAAGAATTTTACCAAGGGACAAAGAGTCTTGCTTTATGACTCTAAACTTCATCTTTTTCCGGGAAAATTGAAATCAGGGTGGACGGGTCCTTTCATAATTCATGACGTGCAATCAAATGGAGTAGTGGAACTACTCAACTTCAAGAGCACTCGAACTTTCAAAGTGAATGGACATCGTCTCAAGCCCTATATGGAATCATTTTCTCGAGACAAGGAGGAATTCATTCTTCTTGATCCACCTCTAACATGAAAACACTCAGTTCATGGTTGAACTTAGTCTCTTCAAAGACTAAAAAGTTCATCCTCTTTTTGTTTCCTTCTAAGTTGATTTTAGTTTAATCTAATGTTTTTCTTGTGTTTATGCATGTTTTGATTTTTATTTTTGACTTTAATTTCATTCTAATGTGGTTTGAATTGGTTTTTGTGTTAACATGCAGGTAGGAAAGCTTGAAGAATGAAGTCAAGGGGAAAACAAGGGAAAACAGGGGAGAAAAGCCAAGACACAGGGAAATTCGCACCATCCAATTCTCTGATGCGAAATTCGCACCACCCTACCCCCCTTGTGCGAGTTTTTGGAATTTTCACCCCTACCCTCCCCAATCCCAAGCCCCTGAGCCTCATTTCTTTGCTCCCTTATGGCTAAGACCCGAGGAGGCTCTACCTCAGCTCCCCAGAGCAGTCACAGAGTTGCCCCTGTGCGGGCCCCGCTAGATGCACCCCCACATTTACCTGATTCTGCCCCCCAGAGCAGATATTATACGAGGAGAGCAGCTGCCACACCTGTGGCCCCTACTCAGATTCCAGCTAGGAGTCCTCCTACAAAGAAGGCCAAGACTTCAGAGCCAGGAGAGTCCTCTAGAGCAGCTCGAGATTCACAGTCTCAGCCTCCTCCCACCAGATGCCCTATCCTTGCCAGCTCTCCTATTGAGGGCAACTCTGATTGCCGAGCGAGAGCATTCCATGATGAGGCATATTTTGATCACTATGTTTTTCAATAGCAGCTTGAGTTGGGGGATTCATACCGCCTACTTGAGAGGTACCATCTTGTACCCTTTATGACTCCGCCACAGTTCTTTTATCCTCGAGTAGCTTTAGACTTTTACCAGTCTATGACTACTCGTGGCATCCCGACACCCGCCTCGATCCTTTTTACCATTGATGGATGCCAGGGTATTTTGGGGGCTAGATAGATTGCTGAGGCTTTCCATATCCTTTATGCACCAGCAGATCCAATTGCATTTAGATGGTGGCTCCCACTTTCTGAGTGGGACATGGTTAGTATACTATCTCGAGGGACATCTTCAGACAGGATCATTATGAGGAAGGAGCTTCCCCCAGGGATGCTCCTAGTTGATGTGGTGCTTCGCACCAATCCTTTTCCTCTTCAGCATAGAGTGCAGAGGCGAGGGGCCATTCTAGAGGCGTTATTCCGTATCTCTGAGGGCTACTACTTTGGCCCCCATCATTTGATTATGGCTTCCCTCCTCCATTTTGAGGAGAAGGTGCATAAGAGGCGTCTTACGAGGGCAGACACCATTCTTTTACTTTTCCCTTGGCTGCTATGCCATGTTCTGGCACATATGGGTTTCCCTGCAGACCCTCATTCTGAGACCCACCGCCATTGTCGAGAGAGCTTCTCTCTTGACCAATGGAATTAGGTATTGCACCATCAGCATTCCCCAGAACTTCCCGAGCCAAGGGAAGTTCCTCCACAGCCCTTACCATCTATATTTGCTCTGTTCACTTCAGCTCCCCAGGAGCCCGTACTAGAGGCAGCATCGTCTGATGCCCCACCTGCTGTTCCTCCTACCTCAGAGCCGCCCATTACTATCCCTGGTGCAGAGTATCGTGCCTTGCTCGCTTCTTTCCAAACTCTGACCACTACTCAGATGGCCATTATGGAGCGGATGGACCACTTCCAGCTTCGGCAGGACCAGCAGACTCTCATTCTCCGTGAGATTTAGCAGCACCTCGGTCTTTTTCCACCAGCTCCACCTGTTTCTCCTGTGCCCTCAGAGCCTTTTGCTTCAGCTGATGATTTTGATCCAGCTGATGATGCTACACCTGTAGCGGTACCTTCCACAGTTGCAGCTGAGGACCCCTCCTATCCACCAGAGGAGCTTACTACTTGATCATACGATCACTCCTCTCATTTTTTGTATCTATATTCTATGTTTTTGGATGTGATATATATTTTGAACCACTTTTATACTGGGATTGGATGTATTCCATGTTTATCTTGTATATTGTACTCTCTCAATTTATATAGACATCTTCCTTTTTGTGTATATTAGCTTTTCTTTTTTATTTCCTCTACTCATCACTCTTATGATTTTTTTCTTTTGCAACATGTGGTTTCTCCTGTCCATTCAGAGTCCCTTACTATCAGGAGGTATCACTTCCTCCCTTTTATTATCACTTGCTTTTGGAACATTAGGGACAATGTTCATCCTAGTTGGGGGGAGAGTTGAGGAAGTAATTTGTTGGATTTTTGGTTAGGTTATTTTACTAACAAATTTTTTGCAAACTCTCTTTGTTTCTCAAAGATAAATTCTCAAAAGTAAATGGGAGAAATTAAATTCTTATCTTATTGCCATAGTCTCAAAGTTTGTATTATGCTTATTAAAGTTGATAAATTGTTGAAGCTCCTTTTGATTTCAATCTTAAGTCTTCCACTCTAATCTTTTCACACACTGAACACATCAGATTCCAGTTATAAGATGGAAAACTTTCTCACCCCCTAAACTTAGGAAATTTTCGACTTGGTGCCTTTGACCTCATTCTATTAGTGTTGGTGATTCCGACTCATGGTAGCTTAGCTTTAAAGGC
Organism: Vitis amurensis; assembly: GCA_037355405.1. Taxonomy (NCBI): domain Eukaryota; kingdom Viridiplantae; phylum Streptophyta; class Magnoliopsida; order Vitales; family Vitaceae; genus Vitis; species Vitis amurensis. Next base: position 15,043,439 of record CM074676.1, on the reverse strand, counting down.
GTATCAACAAAATTTATACCTTGAATACTATTACTAAAGTAGCCAAGCTACTATAGCATAGTGGTTCTAGGATCGTTCACTGGGAAGGGTTTTCGCAAACACAAGTGATATTCAAATTAGGAAAATAGGTGATTTTCTTATGGATGTTAGCTTTAAAAGAAAATGTAAATGTTTAAGAAAGATTTAAACTAATTTAAGCTAACATTAAAGACTAAAATAAAAGGGTGTAAAAACAAGTTTCTCAAAGATAGGATAGCTATGCTTTGGCTCTTATGCAAATTGGAAATCTCAGGATAGGCTCCTCGCGTTGGGGTTGCAACTATGGTGATGCTTGCTTCCCGAACCGGTATGGATTTAGCAAATCAAGTTTTAATCCTTTAAAATGGCAAAACAGATGGTAGTGAATTTCATCAATGGTTATTCACCTTAGACTTCCTTTGAATGGCTCGTAAGAGATAACTAGTGGTCTAAAGCCAAAAGCTTACCAAATATTGGCAACTCAAAGTCATTCCGAGGTGATAAACTCACCTTTCAATGGCCATTGAAATTGGTTCTAACGGATTAATGCAAAACTTGGAATTGAAAACCTCACCTTCCAATAGCTCGTAGGAGATAACTAATGGATAGAAATCCAAAAGCTTATCAAGTATTGGCCGTTGGAAGTTGTCCAAAGGAAATAAAAACCAAAATTTGCATTAATGAACCATTAATGAAAAACGACTACTTACCTTCTGGGTGTGAGAAATTTCCATGGGATTGCATCCAAGCCATCACATAACATCCATACTTTGAGAAACTAAAAGTTTTAGCCAATCATCCTCTGAGGAAAATCCCTTAGAGGCTGTTTGGCTACTAAGAAATAGAAATGGGGAAGAACAGGAGAAGAGAGAAAAACAGAGCAAGGCTCTTTCTATATCTATATATCAATTATTATTTTTACAACGGATGCAAGGGGATATAAATAGAGAAGTTTTTCCAACCTTCCTAGCTAATAAATGTTATGATTGGTGGATTACAAGGAGAAGAATGGAAATTTATACAAAAATATCCAAAAGAAAAGATCTCATGTGGAGTCGGCAGAAACAGGGGAAAACTCGCACACCACGCATGGGGTGTGCGAAATTTTCGCACACCTGAGGGAGGTGTGCGAATTTCGCACACCATTCGCACAGCTAAAAGGGGTGTGCGAAATTTTCGCACACCTGGAGCAGTTGTCTTCCGAAGGCCATAACTTCCTCGTTTCAGCTCCAAATCGTACACGGTTTGAACCGTTGGATTCTTGACTTCCAGAGCTTTGAAATGGTATATAGAATGTAGGAAATGGACTTCGGGAAGTGCTCAAAAAGTGCCAAAGAAGACTGCAGCTGCTGTCCTCTGTTTTCCTCTTTGCTTCTTTTTGCTTCTCTTTGCTTCTCTTTGCTTCTCTTTGCTTTTCTCCTTTTGTTGGCTTGCTTTGGTGTAGAAAAAAGCTTGCTTTAACTTGTCCAAGTAGCTCCTCCATCATTTGGCATGCTTGAATTGATTCATAAGCTGATATAAACATGTAAACTTGCCACAAAATGGTTAAAACCAATTACTAAGGACTTTAATGAATTAATTGGGTTAAATGAATATGATTACTACTCAAAGGTGCTTAAAACCATTATAATTAGGTCTACAAAATAGCACTTTTTGGTAGTAATCAGTTGGGACACCTTATAAAAGGCCAATGTGTCTTATAAAAAAAAAAAAAAAAATTTGCTTCACTTGCTTTGAAACCCGAGCAAGGTCCGAGGGGTATATGGTGAAAATCTTTGAAGCCTGGTACCCTAAGCCTTTATTGGTTGGGAGTCACCGACCTCACTGCTCGTTACATGGGTGGATGGGTGGAGTATTATTTAAAAAAAAAAAAAAAAAAGAGGTGCGTTCTTAGCCTTTTATATGGGGGTTAGTGTTGCTAAAGTTAGAGAAAAATCTCAGTTGGGGGAAGAATATAGTTTGACATACTATAACTGGAAACTAAGCACCTTAACACTTAGATTTTTGTGGAAGATTAAGAGTTGGTCCTTTAGAAGTGGAAATTATTTTGATACTCAAATTTTCATAATGCCCACTCTTTGTATGTTGTGATAGGTAAGTTATTTGATGACTCTTATTGATGATTGAGTTTTATATCCTTGACTTGCCATGTGAGAGTTTGATCCAATCATGCCACTTGATTATTTTTTGGAGTGATCAGCATGATTTTGTAAATTATTATATTATCTATTTTTCTTTCTTTTTCTCCCTTTCATTGCTAAGGGACTAGCAATGTGTCAATTGGGGGGAGTGATTACTACCCAAAAAGTGCTATTTTGCGCCTTTAATTCATTATGTTTTAAGCACTTTTGTGTAGTAGTTCTCCATTTTTATTCCAATTGGCATGTTAAGGACCTAGCAGTGACTTCTAATCATATTTGTGGCTAGTTTTAGTGTTTTGACAGTTTTTTGGATCATTAAGACAAGCCAAACAAAGGAAAGAAGCAAAGAGGAAAAACAGAGGAAAGAAGCAGTTCTTGTAGCCGTGCACTGTCACTTTGGGAGGCTCTATTTTGTTCATCGTGCAAAATCACCTTTCAAGAATCCCATATTCGGAACCGGCTTGGAATTGCTGACAGATCAAGTACCTATAGTGGTATATTGCCATTCGCATAAGGAGCTCAAAATGGCAAATTTCGCACTTTGTACTGTTCATGCGAAAATGCCATGCAAGTGCGAATTTCGCACCAGCCCATGCAAGTGCGAATTTCGCACCATGTATTGTTCATGCAACTTTGGTGCGAAATCTCCTCTGTTCTGCCAACTCCACATGAGATCTTTTCTTTTATGTTTTTTGATGTAAATTCCTTTCTTATCCTTGTAATTAGCCAATCACAGGCTTTGCTTTGTAAAGACTATAAGAGGGGTGGAAATCATCTCTCGAAATTAATATTGTATATTTTACACTTAGTAAAATTTTCCTCTCATGGAGAAATACAAAGTTCTCTTTGCTTTCCTTTTCTCTCTTCTATTTTCTTTTTCTTGGAAGCCAAACAACCTTTGAGGATGTTTTCCCAGAGGATGAGAGGCTAAACCTTTGGTTTCTTGGAGTGAAGGAAGCTAGGTGAAAAGTCCAGATGCAAAAGTGGAAAACTCTTGTGCATTAAATATAGGTAGTTGGAGTTCATAAATGGCTTTTAAATCTAAAGTTTTGCTTTAAATCCCTTAGAATCACTTTGAATGGCCAATACATGATAAGCTCTTAAGTCTTTGTGGATACTATTGCTAGATCCACATAAGACCATTAGTTATCATGTACGAGCCATTGGAAAGTGGCTCAAGGTGAAGACCCATAGTGTCTAAAGCCATTAATGGAATTTGACTACCATTTCTATTGACTTTTTATGGATTAAAATCTTCATTGTTAAACCTATATCGGTTCGGGAAACAACTATCCTTTATGTTGTTGTCCCCAATACGAGGAGAAAAATCCGGAATTTCCCACTTTGCATTCTGAACTTGATCCTAGCAACCTTTAGCTCCGGGAGACTTTCTTTCTTCCATTTTTACCTAGTTCTATGTTAGTTTAGTTTCAAACACCACTTTAAAAACAAAATTTTATTTTCTTTTAAACTTTAAGTTTTTGACAAAGGAAATCATCAGATTCAATTTCTAATCTTGAGTCTATCATTGGTAGAATGAAAACCCATCCCATAGTTCGACCTTAGAGCTGCTATACTATAGTAGCTTTGCTACGCTAGTATGAGGTCATAGGATTTATAAATATTTTTTATTAAAATACCCAACTGGGCATGAATCATTATCTCTTGCGAGCTTAAGAAGGGAAGTCCAAGGTTAATGATCACCTTGAATGGTAAATGCTAGGTGAGAGGCACGAGCCATTGCAAGATGCATCAGTGAGAAGGAATTAGTGTTGAAATCAATAAAAGGGAAGCATCTGTACAACACTAGTTAGAGAATTAACTATATGTTAATTCTCTAATGCGAGGAAAAGATTCAAGTGTCCGGAACTCTGTTTTGCACGAGGAGCCTGATTCTAGTGAACCTAAAACTCCAAGAAATGATTTTCTTTATAAGTAATTCCCATTACTTTATTTTAGTTAGCTTAAAACCAATCCTTTTCCAACCAAAGTTTATGTTTTCTTTTAAAGCTAACCTTGAAATGAAAAAACATCAATTCTACTTTGAATTGTTATCAGTTGTAAGTTGAAAACCCTTCCCAGTGAACGATCTTAGAGCCACTATGCTATATTAGCTAAGGCTATCTTAGCACATGGTGATATAGGTTATAAATTTTATTGATTACTCCTGTTTGAGGACCAAAATCAAGGTACACCAGCTAGGCACGCAATCAAAGTGTTTAAAAGAGTTTATAACAAGCTATAAAAGAGCACTTTTTGACTAGTAATCACTCCCCCCAATCGACATATTGCTAGTCCCTTAGCAATGAAGGAGAGTAAAAAGAAAAATAGACAGTAAAATAATTTACAAATCATGTTGATCACTCCAAAAAAATCATAAGTGGCATGATGTAGAACATACTCTCTCATGGAACATCAAAGAGGGAAAACCCAACCTTCAACAACAGTCATCAAATCTCTTGCCTAATCACAATGTAAAAAGAGTAGGCATTATGCAAATTTAAGCATCAAAAGAATTTCCACTCCCAAAGGTCCAATCCTTACTCTTCCATAAAAATCTAAGTGTTGATATTATTAGCTTCCGATTATAGTATGTCGAACTATTCTCTCTCTTTCTCTGTCCCCTCCCCCCCAACTTAGTTCTTTCTCAAATCTTAGCAAACTGATCAACCTCCAATAGGCTAAGAACGCACCTCTTTTATTTAATAATTTTTTTTTCATTGTAGGAGTGCAATGCTAAAGGTATTGTTTTCTAAAGTGTCAATGTAACGGGGGTCCATCAATGACTCCCAACCAATCAAGGTTTAGGGCATCAAGCTTTAAGGATCTTTCGACCACTAACTCCTTAGATTTTACCCCGGACTTTTGAAATTTAAATTTAATACCCAAGCACCTACAATATGTTAAACTTTACCTATTCACCCTTGTAATGAGCATTAAGGTTGGTGGCTCCCAACCAATCAAGGCTTAGGGCACCGGGTTTGAAAGACTTTCGCCATATACCCCTCGAACCTTGCTCAGGTTTCAAGGCAAGTGTAACACTTTGTTCTTTTTTTTTTTTTTTTTTTCAAAGGCTCATTGGCCTTTTATCAGGTGTCCTAACACTATTAAAACGAGGTCAAAGGTACCAAGTCTAAATTTTCCTAAGTTCAGGGGGTGAGATAGTTTTTCATCTTATAATCGGAACCTAATGTGCACAGTGTGTGGTAAGATTAAAGTGGAAGAAATAAGGTTGAATTCAATAAGTGTTTCAATAATTCATCAACCTCAATAAGCATAATACGACTCCAAGATTCAAGTAAAAAGGTAGGAATTCAATTTCTTCCATTTCATTTTGAGAATTTTTCCTTAATAATCATGGAGAGTAGAGTAAAAACTTTTAATATTAAGCAAAAATTTTAAAATTAAGCAAAAAGTACTAAATTAACAAAATAACCTAGCAATATTAACAAAACTTCCTTCCTTAACTCTTCCCCCAACCAAGATCATCATTGCCCTCAATGTGGCAAGAGCGATTCCAAATAAAGGGAGGAAGTGGTACCTCCTGATTGACATGGAGTCTGAGTCGTATAGGAGAAACCACATGATTCAAAAAACAAAAGATTAATGAGTATAGGAAATAGAAGAATTGTAAATATAATAAAAAATGATGTCTATATATTACTCTGAGAAAGTACAATGTGAGATATGATCATGTAATACATCCAATCCCAGAATATAAAACATCAAAACACGTAATTATGTCTACTAATATAATAAGTAAGTACAAGAGAATAAAGAGATGATCAAGGAGCGGGGGTCTCTGGTGGAGATGATGGTTCTGTGGCTACCTCTTGAATGGGCTGGATCGGGACATCGACTCTAGTGGTCTCCTCAATTGGAGCTATGGGCTCTGATGGCTCAGGAATGTCATGCTGAGGTGGTAGCAGGAGTCCCAAATGTTGCTAAATTTGATGAAGGATAGCAATATGCTGGTCCTGCTGAGCACGTATGTCAGCCATCTGCCAGAATAATGTAGTGTGTGTAGTGGTCAATGTCTGGAACATATGTACCATGGCACAAAAATTTGTGGCAAAAATGGTCATGAAGGCCTTCGATGTAGAAGATGCAACCGGTGGAACAGGAGGAGTAGTAGGAGGAATAGTAGAAGTGGCCTCAGGCATAGGTGGTGCAGGGGCAGGTGGTACAGACTCCGTGGGAAGCTCGTCCTGCTGTGCCTACTCAGCCTATGGTGGCACTAGAAATGTTGGCCTTGGTGGGGCTCCTAGAGGTACCGAATATCCCACTAACTGTGTCCATTTGTCAAGAGTGAATCACTCTTAACAATGATGGCGGCGCTTAAGGTGGGGCTCTATAGGATAGCCCATATGCTCTAATATGTGACAGAGCAGCCTCAGAAACAACAGTGGAATAGTGTCGGCTCTCTGTAGCTTCTTTTTATGAACCTTCTCCTCAAAGTGGAGGAGAGCGACCATAATCAAGTGGTGTGGCCCGAAATAGAAGCCCTCAGATATCATGAATAAAGCATCCAGAATGGCTCCTCGCCTCTACACTAGATGCTGAAGAGGAAAAATATTGGACCGCAACAACACATCTACTAGGAGCATCCCAGATGGAAGCTCCTTACATAGAAGAACTGAATCTCCAGAAGTCCCCCTGGATAGGATGTGGACCATGTCTCACTGAGATACAAAGGACCACTCCTAGAAATGTGCTGGATCCACTGGCTCGTATGGAATATGTAGAGCCTTTGCCACATGTCTAGCCTCAAGGATACCCTGGCGCCCATCAATGCTGAAATGAATGGCGGTAGGAATCCTGGTGCCCTAAGTAGTTATGGACTGATAGAAGTCCATTGCCACTCTAGGGTAAAAGAACTCCCTGAGAGTCTTAAGGCGCTCGAGATGGTACCTCTGGAGCAGTCTAAATGAATCCCGAAGCTCCGGTTGCTGTCGCATGGCCTCGAGGTCAAAATATATCTCGGAATGAAATGGCCTGGCTTTACAATCTGAATTGCCCTCAATGGGCGGTACGGTGACCATAGGCCTCTTGATGATGGCTTTCGGTGAGATGCCGGAAGGATGCTGAGAATCGGTAAAGGCATGAGTATCAGGCTGTGCATGTCTAGACGACTCTCCAGGGCCTGAGGTCCTGGCCCTCTTAGTTGGAGTGTGACATACTGATGGCTTAGGGGGTGGAGCAGTCGGTGGTCTCCACGTCTCGTTTCGGCGCTAAGGAGGGTTAGAGGGCACTCCACCCTCAGAAGACGGAACAGTCGAGGCCTCGGGGGCTTGAGATGTCGAATCTTGAGGAGATGAGGCTCTTGGCCTCGGCCCATGAGACGATGAAGGGTTAGTATGGCCTCCTCTAATGTGCTCCATGTCCAAAATAGAGTGAGAGGTGTAGATCTCCTCTTTGAATGGTTGGTCACGGGGCGTCCAATGGAGAGAAAACCGATGGACTCTTGTAAGGTGGTGGAGGGTTTTTCAATGAGGAATGGGGTGTGCGAAATGAAAACAGGGCTTAGAGGCCTTTAAATAGAGTTTTAAGGGACTGTTGGAAGTTCGCAAAGGCTTTTGGATTTCGCAAGGGCTTGCGAAATGGATTTTTGGGGTTGCTAAATGGGTTCACACACCCTTTTGGATTTCGCATGGGATTCACAAGGCAGCTTTGGGTTTGCAAAATTTTCGCATGCCCTGTGAAATTTTCGCACCCCTTGCGAAATGAGATTTTGGATTTTCGCAAGCCTTGTTTTTTTTACTTTCCCATCATCCAAAATTTTTTTTATGCTTTTCTCCATCTATTTTGAAATCCACTTGTAATTGATCATCAAAAATTTAAATTCAATCACAACAAAATAAATTAAAACAAGAAATCACGATTAAAACAAGTATTAAATCAATAAAACTTTAAATAAACATTAAAACAAAAAAATATCGACTTTATGTCTTTCGACAGACTAAGTCCATCTAACCACTTGTCTTGTTAAGCTTGATGTGGCTCAAGGAGGATGATTTCCTCCTTGTCTCGAGAAAAAGGCTCCACGAATGGCTTGAGGCGATTGCCATTGACTTTAAAACTCCCGGTGCTATTAGAATTGAGTAGTTCCACTACTCCATTTGAGTACACTTGTTGAATAGTAAATGGACCTATCCACCTTGACTTCAACTTTCCTGGGAAGATGTGGAGCTTAAAGTCATACAACAAGACTCTTTGTCCCTTCCGGAATTCTTTGCAGGAGACTAACCAATCATGCCACCTCTTTAATCTTTGTTTTGAAATGTTTGAATTATTGTAGGTGTCATTTCTTAGTTCCTCCATCTCATTAAGGTCTAAGAACCTCTTCATGCCGGCTCTGCTCAAATCCATGTTGAGCTTCTTGATTGCTGATTCATGCCCAATTGGTGTCTCAACTGATTCATGTCCAGCTGGTGCTCCTTGGATGAGGGAGTAATCAACAAAATTTATAACCTACAACACCATATACTAGGGTAGCAAAGAAAAAGCTACTATAGTATAGCGGCTCTAGGATCGTTCACTGGGAAGGATTAGCAAGCTATCAATGACACCAATTCAAAGTGAATTAGTCTTGTTTCATTTCAAGGTTAGCTTAAGAAATAAAACACAAACTCTGATTGGTAAAGATTTAGACTTAAACTAACTAACACAATAAGTAATGGGAATAACTTAGGAAGAAAAGCATTCCTTGGAGAGTTAGGTTCACTGGAGTGGTTCCTCATGCAAAAGACATAGCTCCGGTCAGATGGTTCATTTCCTCGCATTAGAGATTCAACATATAGTCAATTCTCTAATCGGTGATGTACAGATACATCCTTTAATTAGATTTCAACCTTAATTCTCTCACTGATACAACTTGCAATGGTTTAAGCCTCTCACTAAGCCTTAACCATTCAAGGTGATCTTTAACCTTGGACTTCCCTTCTCAAGCTCGCAAGAGATAACTAATGGATGTCTCCTTGGAGTCCAAAAGCTTACCAAGTGTTGGCAATTCTAGAAAATCCTACCTTAAAGTCACCTCCCAGAGGCTCGCAAGGGGTAAACTAGTGCATTTCCATGGTTGGAAATCACTTGCCTTACCAAGTGTTGGCCCAGGTGACTCCAAGGTGTTTTAAGTTAACTAAAAACATAGAAATCACTAAAGGATTTCCCTTCCTCTTCATTGGTGGCTGAAACCACAAAGCTTTGCATTCTTGCACTTGGAACCTTCCCCGGCAACCTTAGCTCCAAGGAACTAGAAGTTTAGTTACTCATTCTCTGGGGAAAATTCCTCAGAGAGTTCATAACTTAGTAAGAAATAAATAATACGAAGTGAGAAGGTAAGGCAAAACAAAGGGCCTGAACTTTACTTGCTTTCCCAAAACTTTACAAAGGATCTCCCCTTGAGAACAGGCTCCCCAGAGGTATTTATATGAACATAATATAAAACTAATTATTACATAGATATTCTCTTTTTACTAACTTAAAAGCTAAGGAATCTTGTAATTGGTGGATTACAAGGAGTATTTTGGGATTTAGACAACAAAAATATGATGGAAAATATCTCCCAATGTCGGTATAAAATATCGGGAAGCACTACGGATCATTTCGCAGGAGAAAATGGTGTCTGCGAGATTTCGCAGACACTCAAGAAGGGCTGCGAAATTACTTCGCAGCAAAAGGCTATATCCGCAGGGCTGCGAAGTTGGCTTCCACCTTGAGGTTCCCAGCTTCCATCTTGCGGCATATATCAGGCAACTTCAGGAGGAAATACATCACACTGTTCAAAAAGGCTGCGAAATCACTTCGCAACAAAAGGGTCATTTCGCAACACTTTGCAAAATGCTTCCTTTAGATTGGCGTGATTGGCTTGCAATGGCTGCAACTTCTTCGTTTCAACTCCGAATTGTGCACCGTTTGAAGCATTGGATTCTTGACTTCCTGAGCTTTGAAATGGTATATAGAATACATCAATTGGACTTCATAAAGTGCTCCAAAAGTGGCTGCTACAACTGTCATCAAGAATATGCTTCATGGCAGATTCTCTTTACTTTTTCTCCTTGCATTCCGGATTTACTCTTGGCAAATGACTTCCAAGCTTTGCCCAAGATTCCTCATAACTCTCCTCAATCTTGAATTGCTTTGGTGATCAAAATACTAACAAAAACACCAAAACTTACAGAAAGTGATTAATATTGCTTTCAAGGGTCCTTAACATGTTAATTGGGTTAAAAGGCAATAACTACTACTCAAAAGTGTTTAAAAGAGTTAATTACAAGCTATGAAATAACACTTTTTGAGTAGTAATCACTCCCCCCAACCGACATATTGCTAGTCCCTTAGCAATATAGGAGAGAAAAATAAAAATAAAAAGCAACCTAAACTATAATTTACAACATCATGCTGATAAAAAAAAAACAATTCTCAAATGGCATGATGATCTAATTCTCTCATGGAACATTAAAGAAATACAAACCCAAATTTCAACAAAAGTTATAACAAACTATGCTAAACACTGTCAATCAAGGGAATGCATTATGCAAACTGAAGTTTTAAAATCATTTCCACTTTCAAAGAACCAAACTTTATTCTTCCTCAAAAATCTATGTGTATTGGTTCCTTAGCTTCCGAGAATAATATGCTAAACTAATCTCACCCCCCAACCTATCTCTTTTCAACACTTAGCAAACTGACCAAAATCAACAAGAAAAGAACACACTTTTTTTTTTATTATAAAAAAAAGGCTTAATGGGGTACTCTTTCTGCATTGTCCATGTAATGGGGGTCCATCGATGACTCCCAACCAATTAAGGTTTAGGGCATCAAGCTTTAAGGATCTTTCAACCACTAACTCCTCGGATTTTTCTCCGGACTTTTGAGAATGAATTTCTAATACCCAAGCACCTACCATATTGCTAACTCCACCTATCCACCCTTATAACGAGCATTCAGGTCGGTGACTCCCAACCAATTAAGGTTTAGGGCACCAGGCTTTAAAGATTTTCACCATATACCCCTCAGACCTTGCTCGGGTTTCAAGGCAAGCAAACAACTTTCTTTATTTCAAAGGCTCATTGGCCTTTTGCAGGGTGTTTCAACTTTATCAAATGAGGTCAAATATACCAAGTCCCAAAATTATCCTAAGTCAAGAGGGAAATAGCTTTTCATCTTATAATCGGAATCTATTGTGCACAGTGTGTGGATAGCTTAAAGTGGAAGAACTAAATTCAATTTCAATAGAAGCTTCAACAATTGAACCACTTTAGTGAGCATAATCCATACTCTAAGTCAAGTGAAAAACAACAGTTCAATTTCTCCTGTTTTAATTTGAAAATTTTTCCTCAAAATTCATGGAGAATAGAGTAAAAAGAGTAAAAAGTAAAAACTACAACTAATTTATCAATATAATTGCATTACCAAAAAGACTTAGCATACTTCCTTTAACTTAGCATACTTCCTTCCTCATTCCCCCCCAACTGAACTGAGCATTGTCCTCAATGTGATATGAGTGATTGTAATTAAAGGGAGGAAGTGGTACCTCCTGAGTGATATCAATTTCGAATACTGATCGGAGAAACCACATGTTTGAAAAAGAATAAAAGATGTGAGAAAAGGAAATAAGAATAAATTAATGCTAAAAGTTAACAAGAAATATTAAACTTGTATTACTTTGAATCCATTTGAGTACAATGAAAAAGAAAGTCAATACAAGCAATCCCAAATATGGTACCAAAATAATGGGATTTCTTTCAAACTAAAAAATGAAATACATAAAACAAAAGCAGATGGGTCTAGGCAGATGGGTCTGCCTCTTCAGTTGGTGCTCCAGGTGGGGCCTGAGGCTCCGTGGGGTGAGAGTGTGGCACTGTTGTGGTAGAAGTGGAGGGCTCAACAACTGGTGGCAGATCGAAATGAAGCTGGAGTTGCCTTAAGATGGCAGTGTGTTGAGCCTGAGTGGCCAACATCTGCTCTTGGCATGCTCGAATGGCTGCCATCTCTTGAGCAAGGCTGCTCTGAGATGCTGTGAGGGTCTCCAATGAACGGCATAACTCTCTGTATTCAGAAATAGGAATGGCCATCCTTGGTTTAGCTGAAGTGGATGGCTGAGATGAAGTTGGAGCAGCTGGTGGAGCTCTGGGAATGGCAGGAGCAGCAATAGTTATACCCTCAGGTATCTGTCGTGGGGATGCTCTCCTTGCAGCTGGCTGTGGGTGCTCTTGTTGATCAACTCTATAAGCTGTCATGTTGTTCCATTTGTCGAGAGTAAATAGGTCACGGAAAATGCGCTTGCACTCCAACTGAGGCTCAGAAGGATACCCCAGGTGCTCCAGAATTTGGCATAGCAGCCTTGGAAAGAGAAGGGGAATGGTATCAGCTCTCTGAAGCTTCTTTTTGTGTACCTGCTCTTCGAAATAGAGAATGGCTGCCATGATTAGATGATGCGGGCCGAAGAAATATCCCTCAGACATCTTGAACAGGGCTTCTAACAGGACTCCCCTCCTTTGAGTCCAATGCTGCAATGGGTAGAGGTTATGACGCAAAAATGCATCAATCAGAAACATGATTGGAGGAAGCTCCCCCCTCAACAGATGTGATCGTGTAGAAGCTCCTCTGGATAGGTTGTGCACCATTTCCAGCTCAGTAGGACTGGTCCATACTCTAAAATCATCGAAATGGCTTGGCTCATAGGGAATTTGCAAGGCCTCAGCTATATGGCGTGCTCCCAATATGCCATGCCTCCCATCAATGGTGAAATGAATTAAAGTTAGATCCCTGACCTATTTGGTTGTCATGGATTGATAGAAATCCATGGCTACCCTGGGGTAGAAAAAGTCTCTCGGAGTCAGCAGGTGCTCCATGTGGTATCTTCGCAGTAGTTAGAATGACTGGGCAAGCTCCGGCCGCAATTTGAATGTAGCTATGTCAAAGCATAGCTCGGAGTGGAATGGCCGAGCTCTACAGTCCAAATTTCCCTCAATTGGGGGCTGGGTCAACATTGGCCGCCTGATTACTTCTTCCGGAGCTACTTCAGTTGGAATTTGGGGCTCGGGAAGTGGCGCCTGAGGTTCCTTAGGCTCTTCTTACGGCTCCGGAGATGGCACCGGAGACGGAACTGACGAGGGAATCGGCGAGGGAACTGGAGTTGGAACCGGTGAGGATCTGGAATTGGCTCCTTTCGCAGGCTTTTCTTGCGGCTTGAAGGAGAGGAAGACTTGGCCCCTCTGGTTCGCGCCATTTTGGGTTGCCGAAATTTGGTCGGAGCTGGATGATCGGAGAAGATGACCAGAGGCTTGCGCGGTGAGGCTCAAGGAAGGAGATGAACAGTCTGCGAGAATGGCGCGCTCTTGACTTTGAAACCCTTTTCGCAGCTCAAATGACCGGTATATATGAAAATAACGGAAGACTAAGGGTCATTTTGAGTTTCGCAGAAAAATGCCAATTTCGCAGCAAAACGCCATTTTCACAGCCATTTCGCAATCCGTTTCGCAGCTGCGAATTGAGTGTCACTATGCTGCGAAGTGGCACATGTGTGCCAAAATCGCTTTCGCAATTGCGAAATACCCTGCGCAATGGGACTTTTGTTGCGAAATTGGGCTTTACCGCTTCGCAGCCGTTTCGCAGCTGCCAAACGGGGGCTTCTGTGCTGCGAAGTGGCACTCGTGTGCCAAACTCGCCTTCGCAATTGCGAAAATTCTTGCAGAGAATTCCAAAGTGTTGCGGAATGGTTTGGCAACAAAATGCTCATTTCGCAGAAGTTTTCTTTAGGCTGCGAAATCTCGCAGAGCTCTGTTTTTGCTCTGTTTTTACTCTATTTTTGCTCCGATTTCGCTCCGATTTTTTTTCTTTGCAATTTCTTCCACCTAGGATCATTCAAAAAGATTAAAACACACAAAAAAAACATGATTTAAGATCAAAAACTAAGATCAAAAGTATGGAAAAAAACTTGGAAATTTACAAAATTTACAAAAATTTTGGACTGTGGTAAAACCACGTCCACCAAACCCTTTTTTTGCTTAGGCTTTTTGTGGCTCAAGGAGGTTGATTTCCTCATTTTCTGGTTTGAATGGCTCCATGAATGGCTTGAGACGATATCCATTGACTCTAAAGCTGTCCTTGCCATTGGAATTCAATAATTCCACCACTCCATTGGAATATACTCGGTGAATAATGAACGGGCCTATCCACCTTGACTTGAGCTTCCCAGGAAAGATATGGAGTCTTGTGTCATACAATAAAACTCTTTGCCCTTCCTGAAATTACTTGTTGGAGATTAGTTGATCATGCCACTTCTTCATCCTCTGTTTTGCAACTTTGGAATTGATATAAGCATCATTTCTTAATTCCTCCATCTCATTAAGGTCTAGATATCTCTTTTCTCCGGCTCTGATCAAGTCCATGTTCAGCTTCTTTATTGCCCACCAAGCTTTGTATTCAACTTCCACAGGGAGATGGCATGCTTTGCCATAGACAAGACGATAGGGAGACATGCCAAGAATAGTTTTATAAGCTGTTCTATATGCCCACAATGAATCATGAAGCCTAATAGATCAATCTTTTCTACTGGAATTCACCACTTTCATCAATATGTTCTTTATTTCCCTGTTAGCTAGCTCAACTTGCCCGGAATTCTGAGGATGATAAGGTGTAGCTACCTTATGCTTCACTCCATACTTGGATAACAGAGCTTCAAAAGGTTTGTTACAAAAATGAGCACCTCCATCACTGATTATGGCTTTGGGCACCCCAAATCTCGAGAAAATGTTCTCTTTAAGAAACTTGAGAACCACCCTGTGATCATTTTGTTTACAAGGGATTGCCTCAACCCATTTAGAAACATAATCCACCCCCACCAAGATGTAAGAATTACCAAAAGACATTGGGAAAGGCCCCATAAAGTCAATGGCCCATACATCAAATAGCTCAACTATTAGAATGGGGTTCATAGGCATTTGATTTCTTTTTGTTAGCTTTCCAAGCCTTTGGCATCTATCACAACTCCTACACATGATGTGAGCATCTTTGAAAAGAGATGGCCAAGTAAACCCTGATTGCAACACCTTCATGGCTGTTTTCTGAGAAGCAAAGTGGCCTCCACATGCATTCTCATAACAATGAGATAGAATCCCTTACTGCTCATCTTCAGGGACACACTTCCTTATGATCTGATCTGCACAATACTTAAAAAGAAAGGGCTCTTCCCAATAATAAGCATGAATTTTGGCAAAGAAGTGCTTCCTGTCCTGTGCATTCCACTCACTTGGAATTTCACCAGTTATTAAATAATTAGCAATATGAGCATACCAAGGAGTTTTCACTAGGAACATGAGTGATTCTTCAAGAAAATCATCATTAATAGGCAAGGGATGGGAATTATGTGCTATAACTAACCTTGAAAGGTGGTCAGCTACCACATTCTCCACTCCTTTCTTATCTTTGATTTGGAGATCGAATTCTTGTAACAAAAGAATCCATCTAATCAATCTTGCTTTGTCAATAAATACTTCAAGGCTGAATGGTCAGTGAAGACAATGATGAAAGACCCCACTAAATAAGCACGAAATTTGTCCAAAGCAAATACCACAGCTAACAATTCTTTCTCTGTAGTTGTGTAGTTCCTTTGAGCTTCATTCAGTGTTTTGCTTGCATAGTAAATCACATAGGGCTTCCCATCTTCTCTTTGGCCAAGCACAGCTCCTATAGCAAAGTCACTGGCATCACACATCAGTTCAAAAGGTAATTGCCAGTTAGGGGCTCTCACTATTGGAGTTGTTGTTAAAAATTTCTTCAGTTGATCAAAGCTGTTTTGACACCTTTCATCCCATACAAACTTAGCATCCTTAGCTAACAGCTCACAAAGAGGTTTTGAAAGACTTGAAAAACCTTTTATAAACCTTCTATAGAACCCCGCATGGCCAAGGAACCGCCTTACTCCTTTTACGGCTTGTTGGGGATGGTAATTTGACAATAAGCTCCACCTTTGCTTTATCAACTTCAATGCCTTTTTCGAGAGATGATATGGCCAAGGACAATTCCTTGACGTACCATAAAATGGCATTTCTCCCGATTGAGCACCGGGTCTTTTTCAATGCATCCGTGAAGAACCTGCTTCCAAATTAACTAAGCATTCCTCAAATGTACCTCCATATACGGTGATGTCATCCATGAAAACCTCCATAATTTGCTCCACCATATCACTGAAAATACTCAACATACATCTTTGAAATGTAGCAGGTGCATTGCATAAACCAAAAGGCATTCTCCTATAAGCATATGTTCCAAATGGACATGTAAAAGTGGTCTTTTCCTGATCTGCCACATCAATTTCAATTTGAAAATACCCTGAATACCCGTCCAAGAAGCAATAGAACGGATGTCCAGAGACTCTCTCCAGCACTTGGTCAATAAATGGCAATGGAAAATGATCTTTCCTGGTTACAGCATTCAACTTTCTATAATCAATACACACCCTCCAACCTGAAGTGAGGCGTGTAGTAATTTCTTCTCCTTTTTCATTCTGAACCACTGTGATCCCTGACTTCTTTGGTACCACTTGAATAGGACTCACCCAAGGGCTATCAGATATAGGGTAAATAATTCCTGCTTGAAGTAGCTTCAGCACCTCAGCTCGCACCACCTCTTGTAGATGAGGATTCAATCTTCTTTGAAATTGACGAATTGGCTTTGCTTCCTCCTCCATATATATATGATGAGTACAAACTAAAGGACTAATGCCTTTCAAGTTAGATATTTGCCATCCTATTGCCTTCTTACACCTCTTGAGAACTTCCATTAAACAATTCTCTTGATGACGGGTCGGAGATGAAGATATCACAACAGGACATTGATTATTTTCTTCAAGATATGTATATTTCAGCTCCACAGGTAAAGGCTTCAGATTGAGTTTTGGAGTTTCTTTTTCAACAGATGCCTCTTCTTCTTCATTGAACAAAGGTAGAATCTCTTCTATCTTTCTCCAACTTTGTAGAGTAGCAAGCACAGTAGGGGATTCAGACAAACCTTCCTCAAAATCCACAAGACTTTCATTCAACTTGTCTTGCATATTTTGATTACAGTGCTCCTCCTCCAAAGTATCAATAATGCACAGCTCTTCTGGACCTTCTTCTACTTCCGGAGTAGTTTGCTTTTTAGACATATAGAAAATATTGAGATCAAGTGTCATATTGCCAAAAGTGAGTTGCATCAGCCCATTCCTGCAGTTGATGATTGCATTTGAGGTAGCAAGAAATGGCATTCCAAGGATGATAGGAACTAAATTAGCTTCCTTTATAGTAGGATCTGTATCAAGAACAATAAAATCTACTGGATAGTAGAAATTATCCACTTGAACCAAGACATCCTCAATTACCCCCCTTGGAATTTTTACTGATCTATCTGCTAGAGATAGAGTGATTGCTGTTGGCTTTAATTCTCCAAGTCCCAATTGCTTGTAGACGGAATAGGGAAGCAAATTCACACTTGCTCCCAAGTCTAACAAAGCTTTCTCCACTACCTTTCCTCCAATCATGACTGAAATGGTAGGACTTCCCGGGTCTTTGTACTTCAAAGGGGACTTACATTGTAAAATTGCACTTACTTGCTCAGTCAAGAAGGCTTTCTTGTTTACAGTCAACCCTATTTTGATAGTACATAAGTCCTTTAGGAATTTTGCATACGTTGGAACTTGTTTAATCATATCCAGCAGTGGGATATTTACTTTCACTTGTCTCAATACTTCAAGGATTTCAGGTGCATTTCTGATCCCCTTTTTCCCATGTAATGCTTGAGGAAAAGGTGGAGAAGTTGATTTCTTCAGCATTTCTTCCTTCAGAAGTTCCTTCTCTGGAATTGCATTCATTGTTGAATCAGAGTCCTTCTTTTCTTCACTGATCTCACTCTCTTTATCTTCTTTTTCATTCCCTTTCTTTATCTCTTCTTCTTTCTCAACATGTGGCTTGGGTGTTGGCTGCTCAATTTTTTTACCACTCCTTAGATTGATCAAGGCTTTGACATCTTTCATCTGTGATGATTCTCCCTCTTGGCTTTCCACTTCATGGACACCTTTGGGGTTTTGGTGGGGTTGAGAAGGAAATCTTCCCTTTTCTTGCAGTGTGTTCAAATTTGTAAGCCTTGAAATTGAATATTGGATGTTATCAAACTTTTGGGCTATATCATTTTGCATTCCATCCATCCTTTTATTCAAAGTACTCTCCACCCTGTCAATTCTTTGATTGATTTGAGCATTGGTGGCTTCTTGGTTTCCAACAATATCTCCCACTACCTTGCTGAGATTAGCCATTGCTTGTTCAAGACTTGAAGATTGTTGAGATGGTGGATCCGGCTGTTGGTACGAGTTGCTCTGGCCTTCCATGAGAAATTTGGATGATTCCTCCAACTTGAGTTGTAGGTATTTCCATAAGGCGCATTGTTATTGGGCTTAAATTGTCCAACAACATTTGCTTGATCTCTAAACATTTCCCTTTCAACTGAAATTGCAGGGCATTCCTCCACCAAATGTTCATAGGATTTACAATTAGGACACAACTTCACTTGCACTGGTGCTTCAGCAACAGCTTGCACTTCATGTATTCTTTTCAGCTCCAGCTCCTCCAATCTTCTTGTCATAGCTGCCAACTTTGCTTTCATATCATCATCTTCTTTCAAGGTATACATCCCAGCCTTTGCATTGAAAGCATTCAGTTGAGACTTCATCTTACCCACTTCTCCTTTGGTTGGTTCATCCCATTCCCTTGAAACTTCAGCTACACAGCTCAAGAAATCCATAGCTTCCTCTGGATTTTTGCTCATGAAATCTCCTCCACACATTGTCTCGAGGAGTTGCTTCATTGAAGAGGACATCCCATCATAAAAATAGCTCACCAATAGCCAAGTATCAAAGCCATGGTGAGGGCAAGCATTTATAGCTTCCATATATCTTTCCCAACACTCATAGAATTTCTCATTCTCTTTAGCTGAGAAGTTTGAAATTTGCCTTTTCAAGCCATTTGTTCTATGAGTGGGAAAAAATTTCTTGAGGAATTCAGCTTGTAAATCAGTCCAAGAACGGATACTCCTTGGCCTTAAAGAATTAAGCCAAATTTTGGCTTTATCCTTTAAAGTAAAAGGAAATAACTTAAGCCTCATCAAATCAATTGAAGCTCCTCCCTCTTGGAATGTATTACAAACATCTTCAAATTCCTTGATGTGTGCATACGGATTCTCACTTTCCATCCCATGGAAAGTTGGTAGATGTGGAACAAGATACGGTCTGATCACTAGCTGCTCTGTAGGGGGCACTATACATGATGGTGCACTCATATGAGGTGGATGCATGTGGTCCCTCATTGATCTGAATTCATTGAGATTGTCTTGACGACCTTGGTGACTATGCTGATCTTCAGGTGTAGCTTCCATGATATTCAAGCTCAATTCGAATTCTTTGTCGTGAGGTGTATCACACTTAACAAGCCTTCCTCCACTGTCTCGTATCCACTTTGGCATACACAACTAGTATCTATCTGCAACTTAAATGAAAATAAAGGACAACAAAAGGAAAACAGGGCTACAACAATAAAATTAAACTAAGCTAAATTTTAAAAGATAAACTTGGATTATAAATAAATAAATAAAGAATGAGAATTAGTAAAGTGAAAGAAACATTACCAAACTTGTGATGAAAATCACAAGTACTCTAAAATAATGGTATCACTATATACTTGACACCTTCCCCGGCAACGGCGCCATTTGATTCATGCCCAATTGGTGTCTCAGCTGATTTATGTCCAGCTGGTGCTCCTTGGATGAGGGAGTAATCAACAAAATTTATAACCTACAACACCATATATTAGGGTAGCAAAGAAAAAGCTACTATAGTATAGCGGCTCTAGGATCGTTCACTGGGAAGGATTAGCAAGCTATCAATGATACCAATTCAAAGTGAATTGGTCTTGTTTCATTTCAAGGTTAGCTTAAGAAATAAAGCACAAACTCTGATTGGTAAAGATTTAGACTTAAACTAACTAACACAATAAGTAATGGGAATAACTTAGGAAGAAAAGCATTCCTTGGAGAGTTAGGTTCACTGGGGTGGTTCCTCATGCAAAAGACATAGCTCCGGTCAGATGGTTCATTTCCTCGCATTAGAGATTCAACATATAGTCAATTCTCTAATCGGTGATGTACAGATACATCCTTTAATTAGATTTCAACCTTAATTCTCTCACTGATACAACTTGCAATGGTTTAAGCCTCTCACTAAGCCTTAACCATTCAAGGTAATCTTTAACCTTGGACTTCTGATTCGACTCATGGTAGCTTAGCTTTAAAGGCGTATCAACAAAATTTATACCTTGAATACTATTACTAAAGTAGCCAAGCTACTATAGCATAGTGGTTCTAGGATCGTTCACTGGGAAGGGTTTTCGCAAACACTAGTGATATTCAAATTAGGAAAATAGGTGATTTTCTTATGGATGTTAGCTTTAAAAGAAGATGTAAATGTTTTTGAAAGATTTAAACTAATCTAAGCTAACATTAAAGACTAAAATGAAAGGGTGTAAAAACAAGTTTCTCAAAGATAGGATAGCTATGCTCTGGCTCTTATGCAAATTGGAAATCTCAGGATAGGCTCCTCGCATTGGGGTTGCAACTATGGTGATGCTTGCTTCCCGAACCGGTATGGATTTAGCAAATCAAGTTTTAATCCTTTAAAATGACAAAACAGATGGTAGTGAATTTCATCAATGGTTATTCACCTTAGACTTCCTTTGAATGGCTCGTAAGAGATAACTAATGGTCTAAAGCCAAAAGCTTACCAAATATTGGCAACTCAAAGTCATTCCAGGTGATAAACTCACCTTTCAATGGCCATTGAAATTGGTTCTAACGGATTAATACAAAACTTGGAATTGAAAACCTCACCTTCCAATAGCTCGTAGGAGATAACTAATGGATAGAAATCCAAAAGCTTATCAAGTATTGGCCGTTGGAAGTTGTCCAAAGGAAATAAAAACCAAACTTTGCATTAATGAACCTTTAATGAAAAACGACTACCTTACCTTCCGGGTGCGAGAAATTTCCATGGGATTGCATCCAAGTCATCACATAACATCCATACTTTGAGAAACTAAAGGTTTTAGCCAATCATCCTCTCAGCAAAAGCCCTTAGAGGCTGTTTGGCTACTAAGAAAATAGAAACAGGAGAGCTCTGTATATTACTCAGTGTAAAAACGTAACCTATATTCTATATTCTATATTTTCTATATCATCCAAGAGGTGATTTCCACCCCTTATATAGTCTTTACAAAAGCAAAAGCTTGTGATTGGTTAGTTACAAGGATAAGAAAGGAAATTACATCACAAAATACAAAGGAAAATATCTAAAGTGGAGTCGGCAAAAGCAGAGAAAAATTCGCAACACGCATGGGTTATGCGAATGTTATGCGAATTTCGCATAACACCTTGTGGAATGCGAAATTTTCGCATAACCTGGAGCAGTTTGCTTCCGAAGGCCATATCTTCCTCATTTCAGCTCCAAATCGTGCACGGTTTGAAGAGTTGGATTCTTGACTTCTAGAGCTTTAAAGTGGTATATAGCATGTAAAAAATGGACTTCAGAAAGTTCTCCAAAAGTGCGAAATAAGACTGCAGCTGCTGTCCTCTTTGCTTCTCTTCACTTTGCTTGCTTTTCCTCTTTGCTTCTCTTTGCTTGTGCTCGTGTTTCCACTTGAAATTCAAGCTTGTAAATGTCCAAAATACTTGCTTTAACTTGTCCAAGTAGCTCCTCCATCATTTGGCATGCTTAAATCGATTCATAAGCTGATAAAAACATGTAAACTTGCCACAAAATGGTTAAAACCAATTACTAAGGACCTTAATGAATTAATTGGGTTAAATGAATATGATTACTACTCAAAGGTGCTTAAAACCATTATAATTAGGTCTACAAAATAGCGCTTTTTGGTAGTAATCAACTTCCCTTCTCAAGCTCGCAAGAGATAACTAATGGATGTCTCCTTGGAGTCGAAAAGCTTACCAAGTGTTGGCAATTCTAGAAAATCCTACCTTAAAGTCACCTCCCAGAGGCTCGCAAGGGGTAAACTAGTGCATTTCCATGGTTGTAAATCACTTGCCTTACCAAGTGTTGGCCCAGGTGACTCCAAGGTGTTTTAAGTTAACTAAAAACATAGAAATCACTAAAGGATTTCACTTCCTCTTCATTGGTGGCTGAAACCACAAAGCTTTGCATTCTTACACTTGGAACCTTCCCCGACAACCTTAGCTCCAAGGAACTAGAAGTTTAGTTACTCATTCTCTGGGGAAAATTCCTCAGAGAGTTCATAACTTAGTAAGAAATAAATAATACGAAGTGAGAAGGTAAGGCAAAACAAAGGGCCTGAACTTTACTTGCTTTCCCAAAACTTTACAAAGGATCTCCCCTTGAGAACAGGCTCCCCAGAGGTATTTATATGAACATAATATAAAACTAATTATTACATAGATATTTTCTCTTTTTACTAACTTAAAAGCTAAGGAATCTTGTAATTGGTGGCTTACAAGGAGTATTTTGGGATTTAGACAACAAAAATCTGATGGAAAATATCTCCCAATGTCGGTAGCAAATATCGGGAAGCACTGCGGATCATTTCGCAAGAGAAAATGGTGTCTGCGAGATTTCGCAGACACTCAAGAAGGGCTGCGAAATTACTTCGCAACAAAAGGCTATATTCGCAGGGCTGCGAAGTTGGCTTCCACCTTGAGGTTCCCAGCTTCCATCTTGCGGCATATATCGGGCAACTTCAGGAGGAAATACATCACACTGTTCAAAAAGGCTGCGAAATCACTTCACAACAAAAGGGCCATTTCGCAACACTTTGCAAAATGCTTCCTTCAGCTTGGAGTGATTGGCTTGCAATGGCTGCAACTTCTTCGTTTCAACTCTGAATTGTGCACCGTTTGAAGCATTGGATTCTTGACTTCTTGAGCTTTGAAATGGTATATAGCATGCATCAATTAGACTTCATAAAGTGCTCCAAAAGTGCCTGCTATGACTGTCATCAAGAATATACTTCATGGCAGATTCTCTTTACTTTTTCTCCTTGCATTCTGGATTTACTCTTGGCAAATGACTTCCAAGCTTTGCCCAAGATTCCTCATAACTCTCCTCAATCTTGAATTGCTTTGGTGATCAAAATACTAACAAAAACACCAAAACTTACAGAAAGTGATTAAAATTGCTTTCAAGGGTCCTTAACATGTTAATTGGGTTAAAAGGCAATAACTACTACTCAAAAGTGTTTAAAAGAGTTAATTACAAGCCATTAAATAGCACTTTTTGAGTAGTAATCAATTGCCCACCAAGCTTTGTATTCCACTTCCACTGGAAGATGGCACGCTTTGCCGTAGACTAGGTGATAAGGAGACATTCCAAGAATGGTTTTGTAAGCTGCTCTATACGCCCATAATGAATCATGAAGCTTAACAGACCCATCTCTTCTGCTCGTATTCACCACTTTCATCAGTATGTTTTTGATCTCCCGATTTGCTAACTCAAGTTGCCTAGAAGTCTGAGGGTGGTAAGGTGTAGCTAGCTTATGCTTCACCCCGTACTTGGCTAAGAGAGTTTCGAACGACTTGTTACAAAAATGAGTACCCCTATCACTGATTATGGCCTTGGGTACTCCAAATCTAGAGAAGATATTCTCTTTGAGAAATTTTAGAACAACTTTGTGATCATTTCGTTTGCACGGGATCACTTCAACCCATTTAGAAACATAATCTACTCCCACCAAGATGTAGGAGTAGCCAAAGGACATAGGAAAAGGTCCCATGAAGTCAATGCCCCAGACATAAAAAAGATCAACTATTAAAATGGGGTTTAAAGGCATCATGTTCCTGCGTGTTAACTTCCCAAGCCTTTGGCATTTATCACAACTTTTGCACATGGTGTGGGCATCTTTGAAAAGTGATGGCCAGCAGAAACCTGATTGCAATACCTTCATAGTTGTCTTCTGATAAGCAAAGTGGGCTCCACATGCGTTTTCGTGGCAATGAATGAGGATCCCTTGTTGTTCTTGTTCAGGGACGCACTTCCGTATTATTTGATTCGTACAATATTTGAATAGAAATGGCTCTTCCCAATAGTAGGCATGAATTTTTTCAAAGAAGTGCTTCTTATCTTGTGTTGTCCACTCACTTGGAACTTCTCCGGTAACTAGATAGTTAGCAATATGAGCATACCAAGGAGCGACTCCCACCAACATGAGTGACTCCTCTAGAAAATCATCATTAATGGGCAAACTATGGGAATTATGTGCGATGGCTAGCCTTGGCAGATGGTTGGCTACCACATTTTCCACTACTTTCTTGTCTTTGATCTGAAGATTGAACTCTTGAAGCAAGAGAATCCATCTAGTCAGCCTCGCTTTTGCATCCTACTTAGTCAGAGATATTTCAAGGCTGAGTGATCAATGAAAGCCACGATGAAAGACCCCACCAAGTAAGTGCAGAATTTGTCTAAGGCAAAATCTATAACCAACAATTCTTTCTTTGTGGTTGTGTAGTTTCTTTGCGCTTCATTCAATGTTTTGCTCGCATAGTAGATCCCATAGGGCTTTCCATTTTATCTTTGCCCAAGAACAACTCCTATAGCAAAGTGATTCGTTCCCAATTGGTGTATCAGTTGATGCATGTCCTCTCAATGGTCCCTGACAACGGCGCCATTTGATTCGTGTGGTTCCCAATTGGTGTCTCAGCTGATTCATGTCCAGCTGGTGTTCCTTGATTGAGGGAGTAATCAACAAAATTTATAACCTATATCACCATGCATTAGGATAGCTTTAGCTAATATAGCATAGTGGCTCTAGGATCGTTCACTGGGAAGGGTTTTCAACTCACAATTGATACCAATTCAAAGTTAAATTGGTGTTTTTTCATTTCAAGGTTAGCTTAAGAAAAAAACATAAACTTTGGTTGAAAAAGGTTTTGTTTTAAGCTAACTAAAAAGAAAGTAATGAAAATTACTTATGAAGAAAAACATTCCTTGGAGGTTTAGGTTCACAAGGGGAGGCTCCTCATGTAAAAACAAAGCTCCGGTCACTTGGTTCATTTCCTCACATTAGAGAGTTAACATATAGTCAATTCTCTAACCGGTGTTGTACAGATGCTTTCCTTTAATGGATTTTAGCACTAATTCCTTCTCACTGATGCAACTTGCAATGGCTCATGCCTCTCACCTAGCATTTACCATTCAAGGTGATCATTAACCTTGGACGTCCCTTCTCAAGCTCGCAAGAGATAACTAATGGATGTCTCTTTGGAGTCCAAAAGCTTACCAAGTGTTGGAAATTCTAGAAAATCCTACCTTCAAGTCACCTCCCAAAAGCTCGCAAGAGGTAAACTAGTGCATCTCCATGGACGAAGATCACTTGCCTTACCAAGTGTTGGCTCAGGTGAAATGAAGGTGTTTTAAGTTAACTAAAAACATAGAAATCATTAATGGGTCACACAGTCTCTTCATTAATGGTTGAAACAACAAAACTACCAATTCTTACAGTTGGAACCTTTCCCGGCAACCTTAGCTCCAAGGAACTAAAAGCCTAGCAACTCATTCTTTGAGGAAACTTCCTGAGAGCTTGTTTGGCTAGTAAGAAAAATTAAATAAATATATACAATCAAAACAAGTAGGTAAGGCAGAGCAAAAGCCCTGAATTTTACTTCCTTCAAAAATTATACAAGGTTGTCTGAGAACAAGCTTCCGTCCTTCGTTTCATGGAAACTTACAAGCGTTAAATATGGGGTTATTTACCCTTTGTTCTTGCTTAAAGACTAAGGAATCCTATGATAGGTGGATTACAAGGAGAATTTGGGGATTTAGACATCAAATATCTAAAGCAAAATATTTCAAAAAATGTCGATCGCAAATATCGGGAAGCTTCAGGAGAATTTTGCAGCCGTGCAAGAGGGCTGCAAAATTTCACAACATGAAGGACATCATTTTGCAGCCAAAGGCTGATTTCGCAGCCTTGCGAAATTTGCCTTCAGCTTGGAGTGATCGGCTTCCAATGGCTGTAACTCCTTCATTTCAACTCCGAATCACACACCGTTTGAAGCATTGGATTACTAACTTCCTGATCTTTGAAACAACATATAGTATGCATAAATTGAGCTCCAGGAAGTTCTCCAAAAGTGACTGATAGTGACTATCCTTAGGTATGCTTCATGGTAGATTTCTCTTTGCTTCCCCTCCTTGCATTCCGGATTTGCTTATGGCAAAGGACTTCAAAGCTTAAAAGCTTTGGTTCTTTATGTTTCTAAGCTTTCCATTGCTTTGCCATGGATTCCAAAGAACTCTCCTCAATCTCGGATTGCTTTGGTGATCAAATTACTAACAAAAACACCAAAACTTACACAAAGTGATTAGAAATGATTGCAAAGGTCCTTAATATGTTAATTGGGTTAAAAGGTGATAACTACTACTCAAAAGTGTATAAAAGAGTTAATTAAAAGCTATCAAATAGCACTTTTTGAGTAGTAATGACTCCCCCCAACCGACATATTGCTAGTCCCTTAGCAATAAAGGAGAGAAAAAGTATTAAAAAGTAATATACTTTACAAGATCATGCTTATCACTTCCAAAAAATTTTAAGTGGCATGATGGTCAAACTCTCACATGGAACATTAAAGAAATATAAACTCAAATTTCAACAAGAGTTATCAAACACTTTGCTAAACACAATTGAATAAGAGAAGTCATTATGCAAATTGAAGCTTTAAAAATCATTTCCACTTCCAAAGGACCAAACCTTACTCTTCCACAAAAGTCTAAGTGTTAGTTGATAGTTTCCGAATATAGTATGCTAAACTAATCTCTCCCCCCAACCTAGTTCTTTTTCAACACTTAGCAAACTGACCAAATTCAATAGGCTAAGAACGCACCCTTTTGTTTCACAATTTTTTTCATTGTAGGAGTACAAGGCTTAAGGGTATTCTTTTCTAAATTGTCCATATAACGGGGGTCCATCGATGACTCCCAACCAATTAAGGTTTAGGGCATCAAGCTTTAAGGATCTTTCAACCACTAACTCCTCGGATTTTACCCCGGACTTTTGAGAATGAATTTTAATACCCAAGCACCTACAGTATGTTAAACTCCACCTATTCACCCTTGTAACGAGCATTGAGGTCGGTGACTCCCAACCAATGAAGGCTTAGGGCACCAGGCTTTAAAGATTTTCACCATATACCCCTCAGACCTTGCTCGGGTTTCAAGGCAAGCAAACATTTTTCTTTTTCTTTTCTTTTCTTTTTTTTTTTCAAAGGCTCATTGGCCTTTTATAAGGTGTCCCAACACTATTAAAATGAGGTCAAAGGTACCAAGCCTAAATTTCCTAAGTCAAGAGGGAAATAGTTTCTCATCTTATAATCAGAATCTAATGTGCACAGTGTGTGAATAGCTTAAAGTGGAAGAACTAAGGTTGAATTCAATAGAAGTTTCAACAATTCATCAACTTTAGTAAGCATAATACAAAATCTAAGTCAAGTGAAAAACAAAAATTCAATTTCTCCCATTTCAATTTGAAAATTTTTCCTTAGTAACCATGAAGAGTAGAATAAAAAACTTTAAAAATTTTAAAATTAAACAAAAATCAACTAAATTATCAAAATAAATTAGCATAAATAACAAGAAAAACTTCCTTTCTCAACTCTCTCCCCAACCAAGCTGAACATTGTCCTCAATGTGGCATGAGCGATTGAGATTATAGGGAGGAAGTGGTACCTCCTGAGTGATATCAATTTCGAGTATTGATTGGAGAAACCACATGTTTCAAAAACAATAAAGGATATGAGTAGAGGGAATAAGAATAAAATAATGCTAAGAATGATAAAAACGTGATAGATTTGTATTACTTTAATTCATGTGAGTACAAAATGAGAGCAAGTAATACAAGTAATCCCAGTATATAAAATCAAAAGCATGGGATTTCATAAAGGACATACATAAACGAAATACATAATCGAAATATATATAAAAAAAACTATCAAAATGATCAAATGGTGGGTGGAGAATGCTGTGGAGATGGTGGCTCAGTTGCCTCTGCCTCTCCTGTAGGAGGCTCCTCAGGAGGCATAGGCTGATCAACGAAAAGAGGGGCCTGTGATGGCTTTGATGGGCTGGGAATGGCATGCTCAGGAGTTGATATAATGCTGAGATGATGCTGAATCTACCTCAGGATGGCAGTGTGCTGGGCCTGAGTGGCAACAATCTGCTCCTGATGAGCACAAAGGGCTGTGATCTGCTGAGTGAGGATGCTCTGAGAAGTTGCCAATGCCTGGAAAGTGTGGCATAGGCCTCTATACTCGATAATGGGTATAACTATCCTTGTCTTAGCTGAAGGAGATGGCTCTAATGTAGGTGGAATAACAGGGGGAGGCTGTGGTGTGGCCTGAGGAGCAGAGGGTGGAAGCTCTAGTGTAGGCTTAGTAGGGGCCACTGCAGGGGTAAGTGGCTGAGTGTCAGTAGGTATGTCAACTGGCTGCTGTGGATGCTCTGGTCCAGCTGGTGCTCCCTGGTCTGCACCACTATAAGCTGTCATACTGGTCCATTTGTCGAGAGTGAAAATCTCTCGACAAATACGTCTACACTCATGCTGAGGATCTGCTGGGTATCCCAGGTGTTCCAATATCTAGCATAATAGTCTGGGGAAGAGGAGTGGAATGGCATCTGCTCGGAGCAACTTCTTTCGATGCACCTTCTCTTCAAAGTATAGAAGAGCAGCCATAATGAGATGGTGAGGGCCAAAGAAGTATCCCTCAGAGATCTTATACAGTGCCTCCAACAACACTCCTCTCCTCTGCACCCAATGCTGAAGTGGGAAAATGTTATGGCGGAGAAGTGCATCAATGAAGAACATCCTGGGGGGAAGCTCCTTCCTCAGGATGTAATGGCGTGAGGATACCCCTCTAGACAGAGTATGAACGATGTCACTCTGTGAGGGATGAGTCCAGGCTCGAAAATCCTCTGGACGTGCTGGCTCAAAGGGGATATGGAGTGCCTCTGCTATATGTCGAGCTCCCAAAATACCATGTTGTCCATCTATGGTAAAATGGATGACTGTAGGATCGCGGACCTGGTTTGTGGTCATGGACTGATAGAAGTCCAATGCCACACGGGGATAGAAAAAGTCCCTGGGAGTTAGCAAATGCTCCATATGATACCTCTGTAGCAGACGAAAGGACTCCTTGAGCTCAGGCTGAATTATGAAGGTGGCTATATCGAAACAGAGCTCGGAGTGGAATGGCCTTGCTCTGCAATCCAGATTTCCTTCAATTGGCGGGTGTGTCACCTTGGGGCGTCTGATGATTACCTCAGGAGTCATGCCTGAGGGAATTTGAGATTCTCTTGCTGGTGTTTGAGATAGCTGAGGCTTCTTGGCAGGTGGTGGAGACTTTTTGGTAGGCGGTGGAGATGGCGTAGGCTCTGATTCAGGCTCTGAAGATGACTCTGTCAGATCAATTGGCTCAGAGACCTTTGCTTTCTTCTTTGGGGGACCGGTACCTGATTTTTGGCCTCTGGAAGTGCTCGCACCGGCGATGGTAAGTGATCTCCTTATATTATAGCGCCTGGCCGGAGGACTGGTAGGTGCGTCCTTGACTAGAGGTGAGACGAGGCGAGGCCGCTGCGGCTCATAGGTGGAATATTGGATAGGCGCATCTCTTGGGATTCTCAGGCGAGTTGATGGGGATGAAGACTTTGCTCCTCGTGTTCTGGCCATGGCGATGTCGGTGAAAACGATCGGAGATGCACGTGGCTTGCTTAGGCAGAGGAGGCAGACGGGAGGGTGCTTTGGCTTGGCTCCTCTTGGCACCTTTTTGAAGTTCAAATGACGGTTTAAAATAGGAAAAATGGAATTTATACCGTTTAAAAGGGACACCAAGGGTCACTGTTCCTTTTTGCAGCAGAGGGGACTTTTTGCAGTGAGGAGGCGTGGATTTCGCAGCGGCTAGGCATTTTCGCAGCGAGAGGAATTTCGGCATTGATTTCGCAGCCCATTTCGTAGTTGCGAAACGGGAGTACGGCGCTGCGAAGTGGCACTCGTGTGCCAAAGGGGGGTTTTACAGCTACGAAACACCCTTCTAAATGGCGCATCGGCTGCGAAACGGTGGATCTCAAGGCGTGGAAAGTTCGCAGCCATTTCGCAGCTGCAAAACGGGTGTACTTGGTGGCGAAATGACACTCGTGTGCCAAGGGGCCTCTTCGCAGTTGTGAAAATTTTCGCAGAGGACGCTAGGCGGCTACGAAATGGTTTTATCAGCGGAAATCGATTTTCGCAGCGAGGAGGGGGATTTTTACAGCGGCTCCTGAGGGTTGGGAAATTTTTTCGCAACGAGAGGCGATTTTCGCAGCGACCCACTTTAGGCTGCGAAATTTCGCAGCCCAAGCTTTCTCCTTGTTTTTGAGCTTCTTTCGATTCTTAGCATCCTTATTTCAATTTCCTTGCAATTACTCCTGATTTTGATCATTCAAAAAGATCAAGTTACATACAATTAACACAATTTAAGACCAAAATTTAAATCAAAACAATTTACAAAGCTTTTAAATTAACATATTTAAACAAAAATATGGACTTTGGTGAAACCAAGTCCATCTAACCCTTCTCCGATCAGGCTTTTTGTGGCTCAAGGAGGTTGATTTCCTCATTTTCTTGCTTGAATGGCTCAATGAATGGCTTGAGACGATGACCATTGACCTTAAAGATGTCTGTGCCATTGGAATTCAGTAATTCCACCACTCCATTGAGATGCACTTGGTGAATAATGAAAGGACCTATCCACCTTGACTTGAGCTTCCCTAGAAAGATATGGAGCCTTGAGTCATAGAGTAAGACTCTTTGCCCTTTCCGGAATTCTTTGTTGGAGATTAGTTGATCATGCCACCTCATCCTCTGTTTTGCAACTTTGGAATTGATGTAAGCATCATTTCTTAATTCCTCCATCTCATTAAGGTCTAAGCACCTTTTTGCCCCAGCTCTGATCAAGTCCATGTTCAACCTCTTGATTGCCCACCAAGCCTTATATTAACTTCCACAGGGAGATGGCATGCTTTGCCATAGATTAGACGATAGGGAGACATGCCAAGAATAGTCTTATAAGCTGTTCTATATGCCCATAATGAATCATGAAGCTTAATAGACCAATCTTTTCTGATTGTAATCACCACTTTCATCAATATGTTCTTGATTTCCCTGTTTGCTAGCTCCACTTGCCCAGAAGTTTGAGGGTGATAAGGTGTAGCTACCTTATGCTTCACTCCATACTTGGCTAATAGGGTTTCAAAAGGTTTGTTGCAAAAATGAGTACCTCCATCACTGATTATGGCCTTGGGCACCCCAAATCTTGAGAAGATGTTCTCCTTAAGAAATTTGAGAACCACTTTGTGATCATTGTGTTTACAGGGGATTGCCTCAACCCATTTAGAAACATAGTCCACCCCCACCAATATATAAGAGTTACCCAAAGACATTGGGAAAGGTCCCATGAAGTCAATACCCCAAACATAAAAAATATCAACTATAAGGATGGGGTTCATGGGCATTTGATTTCTTTTTGTAAGCTTCCCGAGTCTTTGGCATCTATCACAACTCCTACACATGATGTGGGAATCTTTGAAAAGTGATGGCCAAGTAAACCCTGATTGTAACACCTTCATGGTTGATTTCTGAGAGGCAAAGTGGCCTCCACATGCATTCTCATGACAATGGCTGAGGATCCCTTGTTGCTCTTCTTCAGGGACACACTTCCTTATGATTTGATCTGCACAATACTTGAAAAGCAAGGGCTCTTCCCAATAATAAGCACGAATCTTTGCAAAGAAGTGCTTCCTGTCTTGTGCTTTCCACTCACTTGGAACTTCACCAGTAACCAAATAGTTAGCAATATGAGCATACCAAGGAGCTTTCTCTAGCAACATGAGTGATTTCTCAAGAAAGTCATCATTAATAGGTAAGACATGGGAATTGTGTGCTATAGCCAACCTTGAAAGGTGGTCAGCTACCACATTCTCCACTCTTTTCTTGTCTCTGATTTGGAGATCGAACTCTTGTAACAAAAGAATCCATCTAATCAACCTTGCTTTTGCATCTTGCTTTGTTAATAAATACTTCAAGGCTGAATGGTTAGTGAAAACAATGATGAAAGACCCTACCAAATAAGCACGAAACTTGCCTAAGGCAAACACCACAGCTAACAATTCTTTCTCTGTAGTTGTGTAGTTCCTTTGAGCTTCGTTCAATGTCTTGCTTGCATAGTAGATCACATAGGGCTTCCCATATTCTCTTTGGCCAAGTACAACTCCTATAGCAAAGTCACTGGCATCACACATTACTTCAAAGGGTAGTTGCCAGTTAGGAGCCCTCACTATTAGAGCGGTTGTCAAAAATTGCTTCAATTGATCAAAACTCTTTTGACATCTTTCATCCCATATAAACTTAGCATCCTTAGCTAAAAGTTCACAAAAAGGCTTTGAAAGCTTAGAGAAGTCTTGTATAAATCTCCTGTAGAACTCTGTATGGCCAAGGAATTGCCTTACTCCTTTTGCAGTGGTTGGGGATGGCAATTTGACAATAAGTTCCACCTTTGCTTTATCAACTTCAATGCCTTTCTTGGAGATGATATGGCCAAGGACAATTCCTTGACGTACCATAAAATGGCATTTCTCCCAGTTGAGCACCAAGTCTTTCTCAATGCATCTGTTAAGAATCGCTTCCAAATTGACTAAGCATTCTTCAAATGTACCTCCATATATGGTGATATCATCCATGAAAACCTCCATAATTCGCTCCACCTTATCACTGAAGATACTAAGCATACATCTTTGGAATGTTGCAGATGCATTGCATAAACCAAAAGGCATTCTTCTGTAGGCGTATGTTCCAAATGGACATGTGAAAGTGGTCTTCTCCTGATCTTCTACATCAATTTCAATTTTGAAATACCCTGAGTACCCGTCCAAGAAACAATAGAAAGGATGACCAGAGACTCCCTCCAGCACTTGATCAATAAACGGGAGTGGAAAATGATATTTCCTTGTCACAGCATTCAATTTCCTATAGTCAATACACACCCTCCAACCTGAAGTGAGGCGTGTAGCAATTTCTTCTCCTTTTTCATTTTGAACCACAGTAATCCCTGACTTCTTTGGTACCACTTGAGTAGGACTCACCCAAGGGCTGTCAGATATGGGATAAATAATACCTGCTTGAAGTAACTTCAGCACCTCAGCTTGCACCACTTCTTGTAAATGAGGATTCAATCTTTTTTGAGGTTGACGAATTGGTTTAGCTTCTTCCTCCATATATATGTGATGTGTACAAACCAAAGGACCGATTCCTTTCAAGTCAGATATTTGCCATCCTATTGCTTTCTTACACCTCTTAAGAACTTTAAGCAGAGAAATCTCCTGATGAGTAGTAAGAGATGAAGATATAACAGCAGGGCATTGGTTATTTTCTTCCAGGTACGTATATTTCAACTCCATGGGCAGAGGTTTCAAATTGAGCTTTGGGATCTCTTCCTTAACAGCTTCTTGTGCCTCCTCTTTATTGATTAAAGGTAGAATCTCTTCTTTCCTCCTCCAACCTTATAGAATAGCAAGCACATCAGCGGGTTCAGATAACCCTTCTTCAAGATCCTCAAGACTTTCATTCAACTTGTCTTGCATATTTTGATTACAATGCTCCTCCACTAGAGTGTCAATAATGCATACCTCCTCTGGACCTTTTCTTCTTCCGGAGTGATTAGCTTCTTAGACATATAAAAGATATTAAGCTCAAGTGTCATGTTGCCAAAAGTGAGTTGCATAAGTCCATTCCTACAATTTATGATTGCATTTGAAGTAGTAAGAAATGGCCTTCCAAGGATGATAGGAACATAATTAGCTTCCTTAACAAAAGGATCAGTATCAAGAACAACAAAATCTACTGGATAGTAGAAATTATCAACTTGAACTAAGACATCTTCAATTATCCCCCTTGGAATTTTCACTGATCTATCAGCTAAAGATAGAGTGATTGATGTTGGCTTCAATTCACCAAGTCCCAATTGCTTGTAGACAGAGTATGGTAACAAATTCACACTTGCTCCCAAGTCTAACAAAGCTTTTTCCACTACCTTTCCTCCAATCATGACTGAAATGGTAGGACATCCCGGATCTTTGTACTTCAAAGGAGACTTGCATTGTATGATGCCACTTACTTGCTCAATCAAGAACGCTTTCTTATTCACATTCAACCCTCTTTTGATAGTGCACAGGTCCTTTAGGAATTTTGCATATGTTGGAACTTGCTTAATTATATCCAGCATGGAATATTGACTTTCACTTGCCTCAACACTTCAAGGATTTCTGATGCATTTCTAATCCCCTTTTTCCCATGCAAAGCTTGAGGAAAATGTGGAGCTATGTGTTTCTTCATAAGTTCTTCCTTAATAAGCTCTTTCTTTGGATTTGCATTCACTGTTGAATCATGGTCCTCTTTCCCTTCACTGATATCTTTCTTCTTTCCTTTCATTTCCTCCCTCTTCTTTGTCTCTTCTTCTTCTTTCTCTTCAACATGTGGCTTGGGTGTTGGCAACTCAACCTTTTTACCACTCCTTAGAGTGATCAAGGCTTTAACATCTCTCACCTGTGAAGATTCTCCCTCATGAGTTTCCACTTCATGGATACCCTTGGGGTTTTGGTGAGGTTGAGAAGGAGATCTACCCTTCTCTTGCACTGTGTTCAAATTAGTGAGCCTTGAGATTGAGTATTGGAGATTATCTATCTTCTGAGATAAGTCATTTTGCATTCCATCTATCATTTTATTCAAAGTATTCTCTACACTGTCAATTCTTTGACTGAGTTGAGCATTGATGGATTTTTAGTCTCCAACAAAATCTCCCACAAATTTGCTGAGATTCACTATTGCTTGTTCAAGACTTGAAGCTTGTTGAGATGGTTGAGCTGGCTGTTGGTACTGAGGTGCTCTTGGCTTCCATGAAAAATTTGGATGATTCCTCCAACTTGAGTTGTAAGTATTGCCATATGAAGCATTGCTATTGGGCTTGAATTGTCCAATGACATTTGCTTGATCTCCAAACATTTCTCTAGCAACTGGAATTGTAGGGCACTCCTCCACCAAGTGTTCATAAGATTGACAAATAGAACATGACTTTATTTGCACTGGTGTTTCGGCAATAGCTTGCACTTCATGCATGTTTTTCAGTTCTAGCTTCTCCAATCTTCTTGTCATAGCTGCAAATTTTGCTTTCATATCAACATCTTCATTCAAGGTGTACATCCCAGCCTTAGCATGAAAAGCATTTGGTTGAGACTTCATCTTTCCCACTTCTCCTCTATTCGGTTCATCCCATCCCCTTGAGACTTCAGCTACATAAATCAAGAAATCCATAGCTTCCTCAGGATTCTTACTCATGAAATCCCCTGCACACATTGTTTCAAGGAGTTACTTCATTGAGGAAGACATCCCATCATAGAAATAACTCACCAACAGCCATGTATCAAAACCATGGTGAGGATAAGCATTAATAGCTTCCATGTATCTTTCCCAACACTCATAGAATTTCTCATTCTCTTTAGCTGAGAAGTTTGAAATTTGCCTTTTCAAGCCATTTGTTCTGTGAGTAGGAAAAAACTTCTTGAGGAATTCAGCTTGTAAATAAGTCCAAGTACGAATACTCCTTGGCCTTAAAGAATTAATCCAAATCTTGGCCTTATCCTTTAAAGTAAAAGGAAATAGCTTAAGCCTCATCAAGTCGATTGAAGCTCCTCCCTCTCAGAATGTATTACAAACATCTTCAAATTCCTTGATATGTGCATAGGGATTCTCACTTTCCATTCCATGGAAAGTTGGTAGAAGTGGAACAATATGGGGTTTGATCAGTAGTTGCTCTGTAGGGGGTATTATACATGATGGTGCACTCATACGAGGTGGATGCATGCGGTCCCTCATTGATCTAAATTCATTGGGATTGTCCTGATGACCATGGTGACTATGCTGATCTTCAGGTGTAGTTTCCATGATATTCAAGCTCAA
This sequence comes from Vitis amurensis, assembly GCA_037355405.1. NCBI lineage: Eukaryota > Viridiplantae > Streptophyta > Magnoliopsida > Vitales > Vitaceae > Vitis > Vitis amurensis. The sequence goes on along the minus strand of CM074676.1, from coordinate 15,007,198 downwards.
TTCCAACTCCTTGTTATGAGGTGTGTCACGTTTAACCAGCCTTCCTCCACTATCTCGTATCCAATTTGGCATACACAACTAGTATCAACTGTAACAAAAACAAAAACAAAAGAAAACAAAAGAAAACAAGACTACAAAAAGACTTAGATTAACTAAAACTAAATTAAAAGATATGTTAGAATATGAACAAGTAAAAGAAACAATTAAAAGAGTTAGTAAAATGAAAGAAAAATCACCAAACTTGTGATGAAAATCACAAGTAATATGAAATAATATCATTGTGAAGTTGGCACCTTCCCCGGCAACGACGCCATTTGATTGCGTGCCTAGCTGGTGTACCTTAAGTTTGGTCCTCAGACAGGAGTAATCAACAAAATTTATAACCTATATCACCATGCACTAGGATAGCCTTAGCTAATATAGCATAGTGGCTCTAGGATCATTCACTGGGAAGGGTTTTCAACTTACAACTGATACCAATTCAAAGTTAAATTGGTGCTTTTTCATTTCAAGGTTAGCTTAAGAAGAAAACAGAAACTTTGATTGAAAAAGGATTTGTTTTAAGCTAACTAAAAAGAAAGTAATGGGAATTACTTATGAAGAAAAGCGTTCCTTGGAGTTTTAGGTTCACTGGGGTCAGGTTCCTCATGCAAAAACAGAGCTCCGGTCACTTAAATCTTTTCCTCGCATTAGAGAGTTAACATACAGTCAATTCTCTAACCGGTGTTGTATAGATGCTTCCCTTTAATGGATTTCAGCACTAATTCCCTCTCACCGGTACAACTTGCAATGGCTCGTGCCTCTCACCTAGCATTTACCATTCAAGGTGATCATTAACCTTGGACTTCCCTTCTCAAGCTCGTAAGAGATAACTAATGGATGTCTCTTTGGAGTCTAAAAGCTTACCAAGTGTTGGCAATTCTAGAAAATCCTACCTTCAAGTCACCTCCCAAAAGCTTGCAAGAGGTAAACTAGTGCATCTCCATGGACGGAGATCACTTGCCTTACCAAGTGTTGGCTCAGGTGAATTGAAGGTGTTTTAAGTTAACTAAAAACATAGAAATCATTAATGGGTCACACTTTCTATTCATTAATGGCTGAAACAACAAAACTACCAATTCTTGCAGTTGGAACCTTTCCCGGCAACCTTAGCTCCAAGGAATTAAAAGCCTAGCCACTCATTCTCTGAGGAAACTTCCTCAGAGCTTGTTTGGCTAGTAAGAAAAATTAAATAAATATATACAATCAAAACAAGTAGGTAAGGCAGAGCAAAAGCCCTGAATTTTACTTCCTTAAAAAATTATACAAGGTTCTCTGAGAACAAGCTTCCGTCCTTCATTTCATGGAAACTTACAAGCATTAAATATAGGGTTATTTACCCTTTGTTCTTGCTAAAAGACTAAGGAATCCTATGATAGGTGGATTACAAGGAGAATTTGGGGTTTTAGACATCAAATATCTAAAGCAAAATATCTCAAAAAATGTCGGTCGCAAATATCGGAAAGCTTCAAGAGAATTTCGCAGCTGTGCAAGAGGGCTGCGAAATTTCGCAGCATGAAGGACACCATTTCGCAGCCAAAGGCTGATTTCCCAGCCCTGCAAAATTTGCCTTCATCTTGGAGTGATCAGCTTCCAATGGCTGTAACTCCTTCATTTCAACTTCGAATCATGCATTGTTTGAAGCATTGGATTGCTAACTTCCCAAGCTTCGAAAAGACATATAGTATACATAAATTGAGCTCCAAGAAGTGCTCTAAAAGTGACTGACAGTGACTGTCCTCAAGTATGCTTCATGGTAGATTTCTCTTTGCTTCCCCTCCTTGCATTCCGGATTTGCTTATGGCAAAGGACTTCAAAGCTTCAAAGCTTTTATTCTTCATGTTTCTGAGCATTCCACTGCTTTGCCATGGATTCCAAAGAACTCTCCTCAATCTCGGATTGTTTTGGTGATCAAATTACTAACAAAAACACCAAAACTTACACAAAGTGATTAGAAATGATTGAAAAGGTCCTTAATATGTTAATTGGATTAAAAGGTGATAACTACTACTCAAAAGTGTTTAAAAGAGTTAATTACAAGCTATCAAATATGACTTTTTGAGTAGTAATCACAAAGTCACTAGCATCGCACATCACTTCAAAGGGTAATTGCCAATTGGGTGCTCTCACTATTTGAGCGGTTGTCAAAAATAGCTTCAGTTCTTCAAAACTCCATTGACATCGATCATCCCATATGAATTTAGCATCCTTTACCAATAGTTCACAAAGAGGTCTTGCAAGTTTAGAGAAATCTTTGATAAACCTCCTATAGAACCCAGCATGGCCAAGGAATTGCCTTACTCCTTTGACAGTTGTTGGCAATGGCAACTTGACAATAAGTTCAACCTTTGCTTTATCCACTTCAATGCCTTGCTTTGAGATAATATGCCCAAGGACAATCCCTTGGTGTACCATGAAATGACATTTCTCCCAGTTAAGCACCAAGTCTTTCTCAATGCATCGGTTCAGAACAGCTTCCAAGTCGATTAAGCATTCATCAAACGTACTTCCATATATGGTGATATCGTCCATAATAATACTTCCATAATATGCTCACCATATCACTGAAAATGCTTAACATGCATCTTTGGAATGTTGTGGGTGCATTGCATAAACCAAAAGGCATTCTTCCGTATGTGTAGGTTCTGAATGGACATGTGAAAGTGGTCTTCTCCTGGTCTTCAACATCAATTTCTATTTGAAAATACTTGGAGTAGCCATCCAAGAAACAGTAGAATGGATGGCCAAAGACCCTCTCAAGCACTTGATCAATAAATGGCAACGGGAAGTGGTCCTTCCTTGTTACAACATTCAACTTTCTATAATCAATGCACACCCTCCAACCTGAAGTGAGGCATGTAGAGACTTCTTCTCCCTTATCATTTCACACCACTGTGATCCCTGATTTCTTAGGCACGACTTGCCTAGGACTCACCCATGGGTTATTTGATATGGGGTAGATAATACCAGCCTGAAGTAGCTTAAGCACTTCAGCTCGCACCACCTCTTGCATGTGAGGGTTCAACTTTCTCTGAGGTTGACGAACTAACTTAGCTTCTTCTTCCATGTATATATGATGGGTACAGACTAAAGGGTTGATCCCTTTCAGATTAAAAATTTGCCACCCTATCGCCTTCTTACATCTCCTAAGGACTTCAAGTAGACAATCCTCCTGAGTAGTGGTAAGAGATGGAGAAATAACAATAGGGCTCTACTTGTTTTCTTCCAGGTATACATACTTCAACTCCTTGGGTAATGGCTTCAGAATAAGCTTTGGGGGCTCCTCCTTAACGGCTTCTTGTGTCTCTTTCCCATTGAATGAAAGTAGAATTTCTTCCCTCATCTTCCAAGGGGGTAGAGTAACAAGCAAATCTGAGGGTTCAAGTAACCCTTCATCAAGATCCCCAAGACTCTCGTTCAAATCTTCGAGCATTTTTTTATCACAATGCTCATCCACTAAGTTGTCAATCATGCATGATTCATGCCCAATTGGTGTCTCAGCTGATTTGTGTCCAGCTGGTGCTCCTTGATTGAGGGAGTAATCAACAAAATTTATAACCTATTACACCATATACTAGGGTAGCAAAGAAAAAGCTACTATAGCATAGCGGCTCTAGGATCGTTCACTGGGAAGGATTAGCAAGCTATCAATGATACCAATTCAAAGTGAATTGGTCTTGTTTCATTTCAAGGTTAGCTTAAGAAATAAAACACAAACTTTGATTGGTAAAGATTTAGATTTAAACTAACTAACAAAACAAGTAATGGGAATAACTTAGGAAGAAAAACATTCCTTGAAGGGTCAGGTTCACTGGGGTGGTTCCTCATGCAAAAGACATAGCTCTGGTCAGATGGTTCATTTCCTCGCGTTAGAGATTCAACATATAGTCAATTCTCTAACCGGTGCTGTACAAATACATCCTTTGATTAGATTTCAACTTTAATTCTCTCACTGATGCAACTTGCAATGGTTCAAGCCTCTCACTAAGCCTTAACCATTCAAGGTGATCTTTAACCTTGGACTTCCCTTCTCAAGCTCGCAAGAGATAACTAATGGATGTCTCCTTGGAGTCCAAAAGCTTACCAAGTGTTGCCAATTCCAGAAAATCCTACCTTAAAGTCACCTACTAGAGGCTCGCAAGGGGTAAACTAGTGCATCTCCTTGGTTGGAGATCACTTGCCTTACCAAGTGTTGGCCCAGGTGACTCTAAGGTGTTTTAAGTTAACTAAAAACATAGAAATCACTAAAGGATTTCACTTCCTCTTCATTGTTGGCTGAAACCACAAAGCTTTGCATTCTTGCACGTGGAACCTTCCCCGACAACCTTAGCTCCAAGGAACTAAAGGTTTAGTTACTCATTCTCTGGGGAAAATTCCTTAGAGAGTGCATAACTTAGAAAAAGATAAAAAATACAAAGTGAGAAGGTAAGGCAAAACAAAGGTCCTGAACTTTACTTGCTTTCCAAAACTTTACAAAGGGTCTCCTCCTCTGAGAACAGGCTCTCGAGGGGTTTATATATGAACATAATACAAAACTAATTATTACATGGATATTTGCTTTTTTTACTAACTTAAAAGCTAAGGAATCTTGTAATTGGTGGCTTACAAGGAGTATTTTGGGATTTAGACAACAAAAATCTGATGGAAAATATCTCCTAATGTCGGTAGCAAATATCGGGACGCACTGAGGACCATTTCGCAAGAGAAAATGATGTCTGCGAGATTTCGCAGACACACAAAAGGACTGCGAAATCACTTCGCAACAAAAGGCTATTCTCGCAGGGCTGCGAAGTTGGCTTCCATCTTGAGGTTCTCAGCTTCCAACTTGTGCCATATATCGGGCAACTTCAGGAGGAAATCCACCACACTGTACAAAAAGGCTGCGAAATCACTTCGCAACAAAAGGGTGATTTCGCAACACTTTGCAAAATGTTTCCTTCAGCTTAGAGTGATTGACTTGCAATGGCTGTAACTTCTTCGTTTCAACTCCGAATTGTGCACCGTTTGAAGCATTGGATTGTTGACTTCCTGAGCTTTGAAATGGCATATAGCTTGCATTAATTGGATTTCAGAAAGTACTCCAAAAGTGGCTGCCACAACTGTCATCAAGAATATGCTTCATGGCAGATTCTCTTTACTTCTTCTCCTTGCATTCCGGATTTACTCTTGGCAAATGACTTCCACGCTTTACCCAAGATTCCTCATAACTCTCCTCAATCTCGGATTGCTTTGGTGATCAAAAGGCTATCAAAACACCAAAACTTAACACAATTTGATTAGAATTAATTGCAAGGGTCCTTAACATGTTAATTGGGTTAAAAGGCAATAACTACTACTCAAAAGTGTTTAAAAGAGTTTATTATAAGCTATCAAATAGCACTTTTTGAGTAGTAATCACTCCCCCCAACCGACATATTGCTAGTCCCTTAGCAATAAAGGAGAGAGAAAAATATAAAAGCAAACTAAACTATAATTTACAACATCATGCTAAAAAAAAAAAAACAAATTTCAAGCGGCATGATGATCTAATTCTCACATGAGACCTTAAAGAAATACAAACCCAACTTTCAACAAGAGTTATCACAGACTATGCTAAACACTGTCAATCAAGGGAATGCATTATGTAAACTGAAGTTTTAAAATCATTTCCACTTTCAAAGAACCAAACTTTATTCTTCCTCAAAAATCTATGTGTATTGGTTCCTTAGCTTCTGAAAATAATATGCTAAACTAATCTCTCCTCCCAACCTATCTCTTTTCAACACTTAGCAAACTGACCAAAATCAATAAGATAAGAACACACTTTTTTTTTTTTTTTAAGGAGGCTTAATGGGGTATTCTTTCTGAATTATCCATGTAATGGGGGTCCATCGATGACTCCCAACCAATTAAGGTTTAGGGCATCAAGCTTTAAGGATCTTTCAACCACTAACTCCTCGGATTTTTCCCCGGACTTTTGAGAATGAATTTCTAATACCCAAGCATCTACCATATGCTAACTCCACCTATCTACCCTTGTAACGAGCATTGAGGTCGGTGACTCCCAACCAATTAAGGCTTAGGGCACCAGGCTTTAAAGATTTTCACCATATACCCCTCAGACCTTGCTCGGGTTTCAAGGCAAGCAAACAACTTTCTTTCTTTTATTTCAAAGGCTCATTGGCCTTTCACAAGGTGTCTCAACTTTATCAAATGAGGTCAAATGTACCAAGTCCCAAAATTATCCTAAGTCAAGAGGGAAATAGCTTTTCATCTTATAATCGGAATCTATTGTGCACAGTGTGTGAATAGCTTAAAGTGGAAGAACTATATTCAATTTCAATAGAAGCTTCAACAATTGAACCACTTTAGTGAGCATAATCCATACTCTAAGTCAAGTGAAAAGCAACAGTTCAATTTCTCCTGTTTCATTTTGAAAATTTTTCCTCAAAATCCATGGAGATTAGAGTAAAAAGAGTAAAAAGTAAAAACTACAACTGTTTTACCAATATAATTGCATTACCAAAATGACTTAGCATACTTCCTTTAACTTAGCATACTTCCTTCCTCATTTCTCCCCCCCAACTGAACTGAGCATTGTCCTCAATGTGATAAGGGTGATTGCAATTAAAGGGAGGAAATGGTACCTCCTGAGTGATATCAATTTCGAATACTGATTGGAGAAACCACATGTTTCAAAAAGAATAAAAGATGTGAGAAAAGAAAATAAGAATAAATTAATGCTAAAAGTTAACAAAAAAATATTAGACTTGTATTACTTTGAATCCATTTGAGTACAATGAAAAAGAAAGACAATACAAGCAATCCCAAATATGGTACCAAAATAATGGGATTTCTTACAAACTAAAAAATGAAAAACATAAAAAACATAGGCAGTAGATATATATATAATGATCTGATGAGTGGGTGGTGCTGTGACTAGGCAGATGGGTCTGCCTCTTCAGTTGGTGCTCCAGATGGGGCCTGAGGCTCTGTGGGATGAGAGTGGGGTGGTGCAGTGGTGGAGGTGGAGGGCTCAGCAGCTGGTGGCAGATCGAAATGATGCTGGAGCTGCCTCAAGATGGCAGTGTGCTGAGCCTGGGTGGCCAACATCTGCTCTTGGCATGCTCGAATGGCTACCATCTCATGAGCAAGGCTGCTCTGAGATGCTGTGAGGGTTTGCAATGAACGACATAACTCTCTGTATTCAGAAATGGGAATGGCCATCCTTGGTTCAGCTGAAGTGGATGGCTGAGATGAATCTGGAGTAACTGGTGGAGCTCTGGGAATGGCAGGAGCAGCAATAGGTATACCCTCAGGTATGTGTCGTGGGGATGCTCTCCTAGTAGCTGGCTGTGGGCGCTCTGGCTGGTCAACTCTATAGGCTGTCATGTTGTTCCATTTGTCGAGAGTAAATACCTCTCGGCAAATGCGCTTGCGCTCTAACAGAGGCTCAAGAAGGATACCCCAGGTGCTCCAGAATTTGGTACAGCAGCCTTGGAAAGAGGAGAGGAATGGTATCAGCTCTCTGCAGCTTCTTTTTATGTACCTTCTCCTCGAAATAGAGAAGGGCTGCCATAATTAGATGGTGAGTGATTCAACTCATGGTAGCTTAGCTTTAAAGGCGTATCAACAAAATTTATACCTTGAATACTATTACTAAAGTAGCCAAGCTACTCTAGCATAGTGGTTCTAGGATCGTTCACTGGGAAGGGTTTTCGCAAACACAAGTGATATTCAAATTAGGAAAATAGATGATTTTCTTATGGATGTTAGCTTTAAAAGAAGATGTAAATGTTTTTGAAAGATTTAAACTAATCTAAGCTAACATTAAAGACTAAAATGAAAGGGTGTAAAAACAAGTTTCTCAAAGATAGGATAGCTATGCTCTGGCTCTTATGCAAATTGGAAATCTCGGGATAGGCTCCTCGCGTTGGGGTTGCAACTATGGTGATGCTTGCTTCCGAACCGGTATGGATTTAGCAAATCAAGTTTTAATCCTTTAAAATGACAAAACAGATGGTAGTGAATTTCATCAATGGTTATTCACCTTAGACTTCCTTTGAATGGCTCGTAAGAGATAACTAATGGTCTAAAGCCAAAAGCTTACCAAATATTGGCAACTCAAAGTCATTCTAGGTGATAAACTCACCTTTCAATGGCCATTTGAAATTGGTTCTAACGGATTAATACAAAACTTGGAATTGAAAACCTCACCTTCCAATAGCTCGTAAGAGATAACTAATGGATAGAAATCCAAAAGCTTATCAAGTATTGGCCGTTGGAAGTTGTCCAAAGGAAACAAAAAACCAAACTTTGCATTAATGAACCTTTAATGAAAAACGTCTACCTTACCTTCCGGGTGTGAGAAATTTCCATGGGATTGCATCCAAGCCATCACATAACATCCATACTTTGAGAAACTAAAAGTTTTAGCCAATCATCCTCTGAGGAAAAGCCCTTAGAGGCTGTTTGGCTACTAAGAAAATAGAAACGGGAGAGCTCTGTATATTACACAGTGTAAAAACGTAATCTATATTATTCTATATTATGTATTCTATATCCAAGAGGTGATTTCCACCCCTTATATAGTCTTTACAAAAGCAAAAGCTTGTGATTGGTTAGTTACAAGGATAAGAAAGGAAATTACATCACAAAATACAAAGGAAAATATCTAAAGTGGAGTCGGCTAAAACAGAGCAAAATTCGCAACACGCATGGGTTATGCGAATGTTATGCGAATTTCGCATAACACCTTGTGGAATGCGAAATTTTCGCATAACCTGGAGCAGTTTGCTTCCGAAGGCCATATCTTCTTCATTTCAGCTCCAAATTGCACACGGTTTGAAGCGTTGGATTCTTGACTTCCCGAGCTTTGAAATGGTATATAGTATGAAAAAAATGGACTTCGGGAAGTGCTACAAAAGTGCGAAAGAAGACTGCAGCTGCTGTCCTCTTTGCTTCTCTTCACTTTGCTTGCTTTTCCTCTTTGCTTCTCTTTGCTTGTGCTCGTGTTTCCACTTGAAATTCAAGCCTCTAAATGTCCAAAATCCTTGCTTTAACTTGTCCAAGTAGCTCCTCCATCATTTGGCATGCTTGAATCGATTCATAAGCTGATAAAAACATGTAAACTTGCCACAAAATGGTTAAAACCAATTACTAAGGACCTTAATGAATTAATTGGGTTAAATGAATATGATTACTACTCAAAGGTGCTTAAAACCATTATAATTAGGTCTACAAAATATCACTTTTTGGTAGTAATCAGTGAGGGCCAAAGAAATATCCCTCAGACATCTTGAACAGGGCTTCTAACAGGACTCCTCTCCTTTAAGTCCAATGCTGCAGTGGGTAGAGGTTATGACGCAAAAATGCATCAATAAGAAACATGATTGGAGGAAGCTCCCCCCTCAACAGATGTGGTCGTGTGGAAGCTCCTCTGGATAGGATATGCACCATTTCCAGCTTAGTAGGACTGGTCCACACTCTAAAATCATCGAAATGGCTTGGCTCGTAGGGTATTTGCAAGGCCTCAGCTATATGGCGAGCTCCCAATATGCCATGCCTCCCATCAATGGTAAAATGGATTAGAGTTGGATCCCTGACCTGTTTTGTAGTCATGGACTGATAAAAATCCATGGCTACTCTGGGGTAGAAGAAGTCTCTTGGAGTCAGCAGGTGCTCCATGTGGTATCTTCGCAGCAGGTGGAATGACTGTGCAAGCTCCGGCCGCAATTGGAATGTGGCTATGTCAAAGCACAGCTCGGAGTGGAATGGCCGAGCTCTACAGTCCAAATTCCCCTCAATTGGGGGCTGAGTCAGCATCGGCCGCCTGATTATTTCTTTCAGAGCTATTTCAGATGGAATTTGGGGTTTGGGAAGTGGCGGCTGAGGCTCTTTAGGCTCTGCTGGCGGCGCCAGAGATGGCATCGGAGATGGAACTGGCGAGGGAACTGGCGAGGGTTCTGGGGAGTGCTCCGTCAAGTCAATGGGCTCTGAGCTTTCAACCCTGGCTCTCTTTTGTAGTGGCTGACCCCTTGACCTGGTAAGATAATGCCTCGCCGGAGGCTTCGGCGGCGCGGGCTTCACCGGATGAGAAACTGCTTTTGGCCGCGGAGGCTCAGAAATGGGATCTGGAATGGGCTCATCTCGCGGGACTCTCTTGCGGCTTGAAGGAGAGGAAGACTTAGCCCCTCTGGTTCGCGCCATTTCGTGTTGTCGAAATTTGGCCGGAATTGATAACCGGAGAAGATGAACGGAGGTTTGTCCGGTGACGGGCTCGAGCAAGGAGATGAACAGTTTGCAAGAATGGCGCGCTCTGTTTTTGAAACCCTTTCACAGCTCAAATGACCGGTATATATAAAAATAACGGAATATTAAGGGTCATTTTGAGTTTCGTAGAAAAAGGCCAATTTCGCAGCAAAAAGTCATTTTCGCAGCCACTTCGCAATCTGTTTCGCAGCTGCGAATTGAGTGTCACTGTGCTGCGAAGTGGCACACGTGTGCCAAAATCACCTTCGCAAATGCGAAATACCCTGCGGAATGGAACTTTGGTTGCGAAATCAGGAATTTTCACGCTTTATCGCTTCGCAGCCGTTTCGCAGCTGCGAATTGGGGCTCCTGTGCTGCGAAGTGGCACTCGTGTGCCAAAGTCGACTTCGCAGTTGCGAAAATTCTCGCAGAGAATTCCAATGAGTTGCGGAATGGTTTGGCAGCAAAGTGCCATTTTCGCAGAAGATTTCCTTAGGCTACGAAATCTCACAGAGCCCTGTTTTTGCTCTGTTTTCATTCTATTTTTGCTTCGATTTCGCTCCGATTTCTTCCTTTCTATTTCTTTGCAATCTCTTCCACCTGAGATCATTCAAAAAGATTAAAATACATATAAAAACATGATTTAAGATAAAAAACTAAGATCAAAAGTATGGAAAAAACTTGGAAATTTATAAAATTTACAAAAATTTTGGACTGTGGTAAAACCACGTCCACCAAACCCTTATTTGCTTAGGCTTTTTATGGCTCAAGGAGGTTAATTTCCTCCTTTTCTAGTTTGAATGGCTCCATGAACGGCTTGAGATGATATCCATTGACTCTAAAGGTGTCTTTGCCATTGGAATTCAATAATTCCACCACTCCATTGGCATATACTCGATGAATAATGAACGGGCCTATCCACCTTGACTTGAGCTTCCCAAGAAAGATATGGAGTCTTGTGTCATACAGTAAAACTCTTTGCCCTTTCTGAAATTCCTTGTTGGAGATTAGTTGATCATGCCACTTCTTCATCCTCTGTTTTGCAACTTTGGAATTGATATAAGCATCATTTCTTAATTCCTCCATCTCATTAAGGTCTAGATATCTCTTTTCTCCGGCTCTGATCAAGTCCATGTTCAGCTTCTTTATTGCCCACCAAGCTTTGTATTCAACTTCCACAGGGAGATGGCATGCTTTGCCATAGACAAGACGATAGGGAGACATGCCAAGAATAGTCTTATAAGCTGTTCTATATGCCCACAATGAATCATGAAGCCTAATAGACCAATCTTTTCTGCTTGAATTCACCACTTTCATCAATATGTTCTTTATTTCCCTGTTAGCTAGCTCAACTTGCCGGAAGTCTCGAGGATGATAAGGTGTAGCTACCTTATGCTTCACTCCATACTTGGATAATAGAGCTTCAAAAGGTTTGTTGCAAAAATGAGCACCTCCATCACTGATTATGGCTTTGGGCACCCCAAATCTCGAGAAAATGTTCTCTTTAAGAAACTTGAGAACCACCCCTGTGATCATTTTGTTTACAGTGGGATTGCCTCAACCCATTTAGAAACATAATCCACCCCCACCAAGATGTAAGAATTACCAAAAGACATTGGGAAAGGTCCCATGAAGTCAATGCCCCATACATCAAATAGCTCAACTATTAGAATGGGGTTCATAGGCATTTGATTTCTTTTTGTTAGCTTTCCAAGCCTTTGGCATCTATCACAACTCCTACACATGATGTGGGCATCTTTGAAAAGAGATGGCCAAGTAAACCCTGATTGCAACACCTTCATGGCTGTTTTCTGAGAGGCAAAGTGGCCTCCACATGCATTCTCATGACAATGAGATAGAATCCCTTGCTGCTCATCTTCAGGGACACACTTCCTTATGATCTGATCTGCACAATACTTAAAAAGAAAGGGCTCTTCCCAATAATAAGCATGAATTTTTGCAAAGAAGTGCTTCCTGTCCTGTGCATTCCACTCACTTGGAATTGCACCAGTTACTAGATAATTAGCAATATGAGCATACCAAGGAGTTTTCACTAAGAACATGAGTGATTCTTCAGGAAAATCATCATTGATAGGCAAGGGATGGGAATTATGTGCTATAACTAACCTTGAAAGGTGGTCAGCTACCACATTCTCCACTCCTTTCTTATCTTTGATTTGGAGATCGAATTCTTCTAACAAAAGAATCCATCTAATCAACCTTTCTTTTGCATCTTGCTTTGTCAATAAATACTTCAAGGCTGAATGGTCAGTGAAGACAATGATGAAAGACCCCACTAAATAAGCACGAAATTTGTCCAAAGCAAATACCACAGCTAACAATTCTTTCTCTGTAGTTGTGTAGTTCCTTTGAGCTTCATTCAGTGTTTTGCTTGCATAGTAGATCACATAGGGCTTCCCATCTTCTCTTTGGCCAAGCACAACTCCTATAGCAAAGTCACTGGCATCACACATCAGTTCAAAGGGTAGTTGCCAGTTAGGGGCTCTCACTATTGGAGTTGTTGTTAAAAATTTCTTCAGTTGATCAAAGCTGTTTTGACACCTTTCATCCCATACAAACTTAGCATCCTTAGCTAACAGTTCACAAAGAGGTTTTGAAAGACTTGAAAAACCTTTTATAAACCTCCTATAGAACCCTGCATGGCCAAGGAACTGTCTTACTCCTTTTACAGTTGTTGGGGATGGTAATTTGACAATAAGCTCCACCTTTGCTTTATCAACTTCTATGCCTTTTTCGGAGATGATATGGCCAAGGACAATTCCTTGACGTACCATAAAATGGCATTTCTCCCAGTTGAGCACCAGGTCTTTTTCAATGCATCTGTGAAGAACTGCTTCCAAATTGACTAAGCATTCCTCAAATGTACCTCCATATACGGTGATGTCATCCATGAAAACCTCCATAATTCGCTCCACCATATCACTGAAAATACTCAACATACATCTTTGAAATGTAGCAGGTGCATTGCATAAACCAAAAGGCATTCTCCTGTAAGCATATGTTCCAAATGGACATGTAAAAGTGGTCTTTTCCTGATCTGCTACATCAATTTCAATCTAAAAATACCCTGAATACCCATCCAAGAAGCAATAGAACGAATGTCCAGAGACTCTCTCCAGCACTTGGTCAATAAATGGCAATGGAAAATGATCTTTTCTGGTTACAGCATTCAACTTTCTATAATCAATACACACCCTCCAACCTGAAGTGAGGCGTGTAGTAATTTCTTCTCCTTTTTCATTCTGAACCACTGTGATTCCTGACTTCTTTGGTACCACTTGAGTAAGACTCACCCAACGGCTATCAGATATAGGGTAAATAATACCTGCTTGAAGTAGCTTCAGCACCTCAGCTCGCACCACCTCTTGTAAATGAGGATTCAATCTTCTTTGAAGTTGACGAATTGACTTTGCTTCCTCCTCCATATATATATGATGAGTACAAACTAAAGGACTAATGCCTTTCAAGTCGGATATTTGCCATCCTATTGCCTTCTTACACCTCTTGAGAACTTCTATTAAACAATTCTCTTGATGACTGGTCAGAGATGAAGATATTACAACAGGACATTGATTATTTTCTTCAAGATATGTATATTTCAGCTCCACAGGTAGAGGCTTTAGATTGAGTCTTGGAGTCTCTTTTTCAAGATGTTGCCTCTTCTTCTTTATTGAACAAAGGTAGAATCTCTTCTATCTTTCTCCAACTTTGTAGAGTAGCAAGCAACGTAGGGGATTCAGGACAAACCTTCCTCAAAATCCACAAGACTTTCATTCAACTTGTCTTGCATATTTTGATTACAAGTGCTCCTCCACCAGAGTGTCAATAATGCACAGCTCTCTTCGGACCCTCTTCTTCTTCAGGAGTGGTTTGCTTTTTAGACATATAAAAAATATTGAGATCAAGTGTCATGTTGCCAAAAGTGAGTTGTATCAGCCCATTCTTGCAGTTGATGATTGCATTTGAGGTAGCAAGAAATGGCCTTCCAAGGATGATAGGAACTAAATTAGCTTCCTTTACAGTAGGATCTGTATCAAGAACAATAAAATCTACCGGATAGTAGAAATTATCCACTTGAACCAAGACATCCTCAATTACCCCCCTTGGAATTTTCACTGATCTATCTGCTAGAGATAGAGTGATTGCTATTGGCTTCAACTCTCCAAGTCCCAATTGCTTGTAGACGGAATATGGAAGCAGATTCACACTTGCTCCCAAGTCTAACAAGGCTTTCTCCACTACCTTTCCTCCAATCATGACTGAAATGGTAGGACTTCCCGGGTCTTTGTACTTCAAAGGAGATTTACATTGTAAGATTACACTTACTTGCTCAGTCAAGAAGGCTTTCTTGTTTACAGTCAACCCTCTTTTGATAGTACATAAGTCCTTTAGGAATTTTGCATACGTTGGAACTTGTTTAATCATATCCAGCAGTGGGATATTTACTTTCACTTGTCTCAATACTTCAAGGATTTCAGCTGCATTTCTAATCCCCTTTTTCCCATGTAATGCTTGAGGAAAAGGTGGAGAAGTTGATTTCTTCAGCATTTCTTTCTTCAGAAGTTCCTTCTCTGGAATTGCTTTCGTTGTTGAATCAGAGTCCTTCTTTTCTTCACTGATCTCACTCTCTTTATCTTCCATTTCATCCCCTTTCTTTATCTCTTCTTCTTTCTCAACATGTGGCTTAGGTGTTGGCTTCTCAATTTTTTTACCACTCCTTAGAGTAATCAAGGCTTTGACATCTTTCATTTGTGATGATTCTCCCTCTTGGCTTTCCACTTCATGGACACCCTTGGGGTTTTGGTGGGGTTGAGAAGGAAATCTTCCCTTTTCTTGCACTGTATTCAAATTTGTAAGCCTTGAAATTGAATATTGGATGTTATCAAACTTTTGGGATATATCATTTTGCATTCCATCCATCCTTTTATTCAAAGTACTCTCCACTCTGTCAATTCTTTGATTGATTTGAGCATTGGTGGCTTCTTGGTTTCCAACAAAATCTCCCACTACCTTGCTG
The DNA here is from genome assembly GCA_037355405.1 of Vitis amurensis. NCBI lineage: Eukaryota > Viridiplantae > Streptophyta > Magnoliopsida > Vitales > Vitaceae > Vitis > Vitis amurensis. Next base: position 14,991,891 of record CM074676.1, on the reverse strand, counting down.
AGATTAGCCATTGCTTGTTCAAGACTTGAAGATTGTTGAGATGGTGGATCCGGCTGTTGGTACTGAGTTGCTCTGGCCTTCCATGAGAAATTGGGATGATTCCTCCAACTTGAGTTGTAAGTATTTCCATAAGGCGCATTGTTATTGGGCTTGAATTGTCCAACAACGTTTGCTTGATCTCTAAACATCTCCCTTTCAGCTGAAATTGCAGGGCATTCATCCACCATATGTTCATATGATTGACAATTGGGACACAACTTCACTTGCACTGGTGCTTCAGCAACAGCTTGCACTTCATGTATTCTTTTCGACTCCAGCTCCTCCAATCTTCTTGTCATAGCTGCCAACTTTGCTTTCATATCATCATCTTCTTTCAAGGTATACATCCCAGCCTTTGCATTGAAAGCACTCAGTTGAGACTTCATCTTACCCACCTCTCCTTTGGTTGGTTCATCCCATCCCCTTGAAACTTCAGCTACATAGCTCAAGAAATCCATAGCTTCTTCCGGATTTTTGCTCATGAAATCTCCTCCACACATTGTCTCGAGGAGTTGCTTCATTGAGGAGGACATACCATCATAAAAATAGCTCACCAATAGCCAAGTATCAAAGCCATGGTGAGGGCAAGCATTTATAGCTTCCATATATCTTTCCCAACACTCATAGAACTTCTCATTCTCTTTAGCTGAGAAATTTGAAATTTGCCTTTTCAAGCCATTTGTTCTATGAGTGGGAAAAAATTTCTTGAGGAATTTAGCTTGTAAGTTAGTCCAAGAACGGATACTCCTTGGCCTTAAAGAATTAAGCCAAATTTTGGCCTTATCCTTTAAAGTAAAAGGAAATAACTTAAGCCTCATCAAATCAATTGAGGCTCCTCCCTCTTGGAATGTATTACAAACATCTTCAAATTCCTTGATGTGTGCATAGGGATTCTCACTTTCCATCCCATGGAAAGTTGGTAGAAGTGGAACAAGATACGGCCTGATCACTAGCTGCTCTGTAGGGGGCACTATACATGATGGTGCACTCATACGAGGTGGATGCATGCGGTCCCTCATTGATCTGAATTCATTGAGATTGTCTTGACGACCTTGGTGACTATGCTGATCTTCAGGTGTAGCTTCCATGATATTCAAGCTCAATTCGAATTCTTTGTTATGAGGTGTATCACACTTAACAAGCCTTCCTCCACTTTCTCGTATCCACTTTGGCATACACAACTAGTATCTATTTGCAACTTAAATGAAAATAAAGGACAACAAAATTAAACTAAGCTGAATCTAAAAGATAAACTTGGATTATGAATAAATAAAGAAAGAATGAGAATTAGTAAAGTGAAAGAAACGTTACCAAACTTGTGATGAAGATCACAAGTGCTCTAAAATGGTATCACTATATACTTGACACCTTCCCCGGCAGCGGCGCCATTTGATTCATGCCCAATTGGTGTCTCAGCTGATTTGTGTCCAACCGGTGCTCCTTGATTGAGGGAGTAATCAACAAAATTTATAACCTATTACACCATATACTAGGGTAGCAAAGAAAAAGCTACTATAGCATAGCGACTCTAGGATCGTTCACTGAGAAGGATTAGCAAGTTATCAATGATACCAATTCAAAGTGAATTGGTCTTATTTCATTTCAAGGTTAGCTTAAGAAATAAAACACAAACTTTGATTGGTAAAGATTTAGATTTAAACTAACTAACAAAACAAGTAATGAGAATAACTTAGGAAGAAAAACATTCCTTGAAGAGTCAGGTTCACTGGGGTGGTTCCTCATGCAAAAGACATAGCTCCTGTCAGATGGTTCATTTCCTCGCGTTAGAGATTCAACATATAGTCAATTCTCTAACCGGTGCTGCATGAATACATCCTTTGATTAGATTTCAACTTTAATTCTCTCATCGATGCAACTTGCAATGGTTCAAGCCTCTCACTAAGCCTTAACCATTCAAGGTGATCTTTAACCTTGGACTTCCCTTCTCAAGCTCGCAAGAGATAACTAATGGATGTCTCCTTGGAGTCCAAAAGCTTACCAAGTGTTGCCAATTCCAGAAAATCCTACCTTAAAGTCACCTACCAGAGGCTCGCAAGGGGTAAACTAGTGCATCTCCTTGGTTGGAGATCACTTGCCTTACCAAGTGTTGGCCCAGGTGACTCTAAGGTGTTTTAAGTTAACTAAAAACATAGAAATCACTAAAGGATTTCACTTCCTCTTCATTGTTGGATGAAACCACAAAGCTTTGCATTCTTGCACGTGGAACCTTCCCCGACAACCTTAGCTCCAAGGAACTAAAGGTTTAGTTACTCATTCTCTGAGGAAAATTCCTCAGAGAGTGCATAACTTAGAAAAAGATAAAAAATACAAAGTGAGAAGGTAAGGCAAAACAAAGGTCCTGAACTTTACTTGCTTTCCAAAACTTTACAAAGGGTCTCCTCCTCTGAGAACAGGCTCTCGAGGGGTTTATATATGAACATAATACAAAACTAATTATTACATGGATATTTGCTCTTTTTACTAACTTAAAAGCTAAGGAATCTTGTAATTGGTGGCTTATAAGGAGTATTTTGGGATTTAGACAACAAAAATCTGATGGAAAATATCTCCCAATGTCAGTAGCAAATATCGGGACGCACTGAGGACCATTTTGCAAGAGAAAATGATGTCTGCGAGATTTCGCAGACACACAAAAGGGCTGCGAAATCACTTCGCAACAAAAGGCTATTCTCGTAGGGCTGGGAAGTTGGCTTCCATCTTGAGGTTCTCAGCTTCCAACTTGTGCCATATATCGGGCAACTTCAGGAGGAAATCCACCACACTGTACAAAAAGGCTGCGAAATCACTTCGCAACAAAAGGGTGATTTCGCAACACTTTGCAAAATGTTTCCTTCAACTTAGAGTGATTGACTTGCAATGGCTGTAACTTCTTCGTTTCAACTCCGAATTGTGCACCGTTTGAAGTATTGGATTTTTGAATTCCTGAGCTTTGAAATGGTATATAGCATCCATCAATTGGATTTCATAAAGTGCTCCAAAAGTGGCTGCCACGACTGTCATCAAGAATATGCTTCATGGCAGATTCTCTTTACTTCTTCTCCTTGCATTCCGGATTTACTCTTGGAAAATGACTTCCAAGCTTTGCCCAAGATTTCTCATAACTCTCCTCAATCTCGGATTGCTTTGGTGATCAAAAGGCTATCAAAACACCAAAACTTAACACAATTTGATTAGAATTGATTGCAAGGGTCCTTAACATGTTAATTGGGTTAAAAGGTAATAACTACTACTCAAAAGTGTTTAAAAGAGTTTATTGTAAGCTATCAAATAGCACTTTTTGAGTAGTAATCAATGCACACCTCTTCTAGTCCTTCTTCTTCTTTCGGATGGAATTGTTTCTTGCACAAATAGATGATGTTAAGCTCTAACGTCATGTTGCCAAATGTAAGTTGCATGACTCCATTCCTAAAATTGATGATAGCATTTGATGTAGCTAGGAATGGTCTTCCAAGTATGATAGGAACACAGTTAGTTCCTTTGAAAACCGGGTCCGTATCAAGGACAACAAAATCCACTGGGTGGTAGAATTTGTCAACTTGAACTAGGACATCTTCAACCATGCCTCTTGGAATCTTCACAGATCTATCTACTAGAGATAGAGTGATTGATGTTGGCTTCAACTCTCCTAGTCCCAATTGCTCGTAAACAGAGTAGGGTAGCAAATTCACACTTGCCCCCAAGTCCAACAAAGCTTTCTCCACACATGTCCCTCCAATCATCAATGAGATGGTAGGACAACCCGGATCTTTGTATTTCACTGGAGAATTGCACTGTATAATGGCACTTACTTGCTCAGTCAAGAAGGCTTTCTTATTCACATTCAACCATCTTTTTATAGTGCATAAGTCCTTCAGGAATTTTGCATAAGTCGAAACTTGTTTAATCATGTCTAGCAAAGGGATGTTAACTTTCACTTGCCTTAACACTTCAAGAATTTCTGATGCATTATTGATTCCCTTTTTGCTATGCAAAGCTTGGGGAAAAGGTGGAGGCATGTGTTTCTTCATCATATCTTCCTAGTTGATGGTCTTCTCTGGTTCTTCATTCACATTAGATTCAAGGTCTTCCTTCTTTGCACTATTCCCTTTTCTCTTTCCTTTGATTTCCTTCATTTTTTTTTCGGCTTCACTCTCTAGTTCATGCTTTTGTTTGGTTGTAGGCAGATCAACCTCTTTACCACTCCTAAGAGTGATCACTACTTTGACTTCTCTCACCTGTGAGGATTTTCCCTCCTGAGCCTCCACTTCATGGATACCCTTGGGATTTTGATAAGGTTGAGAAGGAAACTTTCCTTTCTCTTGCACTGTGTTGAGGTTGGTGAGCCTTAAGATTGAATGCTGGAGGTTATCTATCTTCTGAGATAGATCATTTTGCATCCCATCCATCTTTTTGTTTACACTGTCAATTCTTTGACTAAGCTGAGCATTGATGGATTTCTAGTCTCCAACAAAGTCTCCCACGACCTTGCTAAGATTCACAATGGTTTGTTCAAGATTCGAGGCTTGCGGAGGTGCTTGGCCAGGTTGCATGTACTGAGATGCCCTTGGCTTCCAAGAGAAATTCGGATGGTTCCTCCAATTTGAATTGTAAGTGTTGCCATATGAAGCGTTGTTATTGGGCTTAAATTGTCCAATAACATTTGCTTGATCCCCAAACATTTCTCTCACAGCTGGAATCATAGGACACTCCTCCACCAAGTGCTCAAAAGATTGACAAATGGAACACGACATAGCTTGCACTGGTGTTTTAGAAATGGCCTGCACTTCTCGTATCTTCTTGATTTCTAGCTCCTCCAATCTTCTTACCATAGCTGCAACTTTTGCTTTCATATCGATGTCTTCGTTCATAGTATACATCTCAGCCTTAGCATTAGGAGCATTAGGTTGAGACTTCATTCTTCCCACTTCTTTGGCATTCGGCTCATCCCATCCTCTTGAAACTTCAGCCACATAACTCAAGAAATCCATGGCTTCCTCCAGATTCTTACTCATGAAGTCTCCTCCACACATAGTTTCTAAGAGTTGCTTCATTGAGGAAGACATACCGTCGTAAAAATAGCTCACCAACAGCCATGTATCAAAGCCATGGTGAGGACAAGCATTGATAGCTTCCATGTATCTCTCCCAACACTCATAGAATTTCTCATTCTCTTTAGCTGAGAAGTTTGAAATTTGCCTTTTCAAGCCATTGGTCTTATGAGTCAGGAAAAATTTCTTGAGAAATTCAGCTTGCAAATCAATCCAAGTTCGGATACTCCCTGGCCTTAAAGAATTAAGCCAGACCTTGGCCTTATCCTTTAAAGTGAAAGGAAATAGCTTGAGCCTCATTAAGTCGATTGAAGCTCCTCCTTCTTGGAAAGTATTACAAACCTCCTCAAATTCCTTGATATGCGCGTAGGGATTCTCACTTTCCATTCTGTGGAAAGTAGGTAGAAGTGGCACAATATGTGGTCGGATCACTAGCTGCTCTGTAGTTGGCACTATACATGACGATGCACTCATACGAGGTGGATGCATGTGGTACCTCATGGATCGGTATGCGTTGAAATTCTCCTCTTGAGCATGTTGACTATGCTGATCTTCAGGTGTAGCTTCCATGACTTTCACGCATAATTCCAACTCTGTTTCGTGAGGAGTTTTGATTTTCATAAGTCTTCCCTCACTATCTCGTATCCAATAAGGCATGCACAACTAGCAATAATTGAAACAAAAACAAAGAAAAAAAAACAAAAGAAAAACAATTCTAGAAAAAAAAATTAAGGTTAACTAAAACTAGATAAAAGATAAACTAAAAAAAAAAAAAAATCGAAAGAGTTAGTAAAAGAAAATAAAAATCACCAAACTTGTGATGAAGATTACAAGTGTTCTAAAAAAGTCATATCATTGTAAAGTGGTACCATCCCCGGCAACGGGGCCATTTGATTTGTCCACAATTGGTGTAATATTTAATTTAGTCATCAAATAGGAGGTAGCAACAAAATTTATAAACCTAATTCACCATATACTAGGGTAGCATAGCTAGCATAGTATAGTGGTTCTAGGATCGTCCACAATGATGGGTTTTCATATCACACATGATATTAGTTACAGTACTGAAATGGTGCCTTTTCTTTTATGAGTTAGCTTTAAAAGAAAATATAATTTTGGTTGAAAAGGGTTGGTTTTAGGTAAACCAAAAATAGTAACTGAGATTAATTACAAAGAAAAGTTTTCTTGGAGTTTTAGGTCACTAGGTTCAGATTCCTTAGACAAAAGGGGAGATTCCAGATCTTTTCCTCGCGTTGGGGATAATAGCATAAAGAATGGTTATCTTTTAAACCAGTGTGTATTTAGCAATCAAGTTTTGATCCCACTGGTCCATGAAAGATTGCAGTTGCTTCCCATTAATGGTTTAAAACACTAAAGACCTCTCACTGTGAATCATCTTTCAATGGCTCGTAAGAGATAACTAATCACCTCTCACTGTGGAAAGCTTACCAAGTATTGGCCATTCAAGGTGATCCTAACCTTGGATTACCCTTCAAAGGCTCGCAAAAGATAACTAATGGATCTCTAGGGAGTTCGAAAAGCTTACCAAGTGTTAGCCCAGGTGATTTTAAGGGATTTTAAGTTAAACTAAAAAAATAAAAACCATTAACGGGTCACAACTCTCCTCATTTAAAACAAGGAAAACTCCTACTTTTGTATCCGGATCCCTTACATAGCTTCCTTCAGTCCAAGAAATGAAAAACCTAGCCGCTCATTCTCTAAGAAAACATCCTCTAAGGTTGTTTGGCTAGAAAGAAAATAAAAACAAGAATGAATAGGTAAGGCAGAGCAAAACTCTGTGTATTTCTTACTAGAAGAATGTACAAGTGCTCTCAGGAATTTCTTCCGAGATTCCGAGATAATTTACAAGTGAGATATTTTAAGACTTATATAGAGAGATATTTTTAACCCCTCATCTAGATATCATAAATATCTAAAAATATCTTTAGCTGATTACAAGGAGAAAATTTGTAATTACACAAAATATCTTGAGATAAAAATCTAATGGAGTCGGTGAAAAAATATCTAAAAATTACACAAGAGGATTTTCATAAGGTTGGCGAAATTTCGCACAGGGTGCGAAATTCATTTTCTTCAGCTTTGATTTTGCAAGGCTTGCTCTCTGTTCTACAACTTATACTCCTTTTAGCATTTCGCATGCTTTGCGAAATTGCTGGATGTTAGATTTCTTCTTTGATTCTCTTCCTTGCATACTTGATTGATTTGGAAAAGGCTACGAAGCTCTCTAAAACTTGGATTCTTCATGTGTTTGAGCTTCCACTTGCTTTGCCATGGATTATACAAAATTCTCCCTCATCCTTGGCTCATTTTAATGATAAAAAAGCTATCAAAAACACCAAAACTTGCCAAAAATTGATTAGTAACACTTGCAAGGGTCCTTAATGTGCCAATTGAGTTAAAAGGTAATAAATACTACTCAAAAGTGTTTAAAAGAGTTTATAAGAAGCTATAAAAGAGCACTTTTTGAGTAGTAATCATTAAGAGTCTTTCATATCGACCATAAACATGAGTTGTTCATAACATGACCTTGAGTCATTCATCTCATCTACAGTATGAGCTATTCATAAGATTTAGAGCCTTAGGCTCATGACCAAGAATCGTTCATATCATCCACAACCCTGACTTTTTCATCACAACCAAAGCCCTTAGCTCACGACTCGGAGTAGCTCATGTCATCCATAAGCCTGAGTTGTTCATAGCATCTAGAGTTGTGAGCTCGTGACCTAGAGTTGTTTATGTCATTCATAACCATGAGTTGTTCATAACATCTAAAGCACTAAGCTCATAACTTAGAGTTGTTCATGTTAACCACTAACCTTAGATGTTCATAGCATTTAGAGCCCTAAGCTCATGACCTAAGGTTGTTCATGTCATCCACAACCCTAAGTTATTCATAACATCTATAACATTGGGCTCATGACCAAGAATTGTTCATATCATCCACAGCCTTGAGGTTTTCATAGAACCTAGAGCCTAGAACTCAAGACTTGGAGTTGTTCATGTCAACCACAACACTTAGTTGTTCATACCATATACAAAGCTGAGTTATTCATAGCATGTAGTGCCTTGAGCTCACGACTCAATGTAGCTTATGTAGTTTAGTGCCTTGATTTATTCATAGCATGTTGAGCCCTGAGATCACAACCCGGAGTCGTTTATGTCAACCACAGCTCTAAGTTGTTCGTAGTATTTAGAACACTGAGCTCACGAACCAGAGTCATTGATGTCATCCGTAGCTCTGAGCTCATGATGCAAAATCGTTCATATCATTTACAACCCTGAGCTTTTCATAGCATGTAGAGGCTTGAGCTCATGACCCAAAGTTGTTTATCTCAACCACAACCTTAAGTTGTTCATAGTTTGTAGAGCCTTGAGCTCACAACCTAGATTCATTCATGTTATCCACAACCTTGAGCTATACATAGTATCTAGAACCCTGAGCTCACGACCTATAGTCATTCATGTCATCTACAGCCTTGAGTTGTTCATAGCATTTAAATCCATGGATAAACGACCAAGAATCTTTCATATCATCCACACCACTGAGTTGTTCATAGCATTTAGAGGCCTAAGTTTACATGATCTAAAATATTTCATATCATCCACAACCCTGAGCTATTTCAAGCATCTAAGGCCCTGAGCTAATGACCCGGAGTAGCTTATGTCATCCATAGTCTTGAGCTCTTCATAGCATCTAGGGCCTTAGGCTCACAACCCACATTTTTCATGTCAACCATAGCCCTAAGCTTGAGCTCATGACCCGAAGTCATTCATATCAACCATAGCTCTGAGTTGTTCATAGCATTTAGGATCTATAATCATTTGTATCATCCTCAACCCTGAGTTGTTCATAGTATCTAGAGGTGTGAGCTCATGGGATCCCAAGTCATTGATTCCATCCACAATGTTGAGTTGTTTATAGCATCAATAGCCTTGAGCTCACAACTTGGAGTAGCTCATATCATCCACAACCTTGAGTTGTTCATAGCATCTAAAGCCATGAGCTCACGACTTAAAGTCATTGACATTAATCACAACCTTGAGTTGTTCATAGTATCCAAAGTCCTAAGCTCACGATGTAAAGTCGTTCATCTCATCTACAACCCTAAGCTCATGACATAGAACCGGTCATATCATCCATAGTCCTAAAATGTTCTTAGCATCTAGAGGTTTGAGCTCATGGGATCCCGAGTCGTTCATATCATCAACAACACTGAGTTGTTCATAACATCAATAACCCTAAGCTCACAACCTAGAGTAGCTCATGTCATCCACAATCCTGAGTTGTTCATAGCTTCCAAAGCCTTGAGTTCACAACCTAGAGTCATTCATGTCAACCACAACCTTGAGTTTTTCATAGTATCTAAAGACCTAAGCTCACGACCCAGAGTCGTTCATGTCATCCATAACACTGAGTTGGGCATAGAATCTAGAACCCTAAGCTCACGACTTGGAGTTGTTCACATCAATAACAAACCTAACCTATTCACAACATTTAGAGCCCTGAGCTCACGACCCAAATTCATTCATGTCATCCACAACCTTGAGTTGTTCATAGCATTTAAAGCCATGGGCACATGACCAAGAATCATTCATATCATCCACACCCCTGAGCTTTTCATAGCAAGAACTCATGAGATTCGTAGTCATTCATATCATCCACAACCTTGAGTTGTTCATAATATCCAGAGTCCTAAGTTCATGACCGGGAGTCATTCATTTCATGCACAACCTTAAGCTATGCATATCATTTAGAGTCATTACCTCACAACCAAGAATCGTTCATGTCATCCTCAGCCTTGAGTTGTTCATATCATCTAGAGGCCTTAGATCATGGGATCTTGAGTCGTTCATATCATCTAGAACTCTAAGTTGTTCATAACATCTAGAGCCCTGAGCACATGACTCGGAGTCCTTCACGTCAACCATAACCTTAAGTTGTTCATAGCATCTAGAGCCCTGAGCTCACGACCCAGAGTCATTCATGCCATCCACAACCCTAAGTTGTTCATTGCATTTAGGATCATAGGCTCATGACCAAGAATCATACATATCATCCTTATCCCTACGTTGTTCATAGCATCTAGAGGCCTCAACTCATAGGATCCTGAGTTGTTCATATCATCCATAACTTTAAGCTATTCATAGCATCTAGAGCCATGAGCTCACGACCCGAAGTCATTTATGTCAACTATAGCCCTAAGCTGTTCATAGTATCTAGAGCCCTAAGGTCATGACCCGGAGTCATTCATTTCAACCACTCCCTTGAGTTTTTCATAGCATATACAACCTTGAGCTCATGACCTGAAGTCGTTCATGTCAACCACAACCATGAGCTTCTCATGGCATTTGGAGCCATGGGCACACGACTAAGAATTGTTCCTATAATCAACACCACTAAGCTTTTCATAGAATCTAGAGGTCTGAGCTCATAGTATCCATAGTTGTTCATATCATCCACAACCCTAGGTTGTTCATAGCATCCAGAGCCCTAAGCTGATGACCGATATTCGTCCGTGTCATGCACAACCCTAAGCTATTCTTAGCATTTAGAGTCAAAGGCTCACAACCAAGAATCTTTCATATCATCCTCAACCTTGAGTTTTTCATAGCATCTAGAGGTCTAAGATCACAGGATCCTGAGTCATTCATATCATCCACAACTCTGAGTTGTTCATAGCTGATTACTACCCAAAAAGTGCTATTTTATACCTTTAATTCATTATGTTTTTAAGCACTTTTGTGTAGTAGTTCTCCATATTTATTCCAATTGGCATGTTAAGGACCTAGCAATGTCTTATAATCATATTTGTGGCTAGTTTTAGTGTTTTGACAGCTTTTTGAATCATTAAGACAAGCCAAGCAAAGGAGAGAAGCAAAGAGAAGCAAAGAGGAAAAGCAAGCAAAGTGAAGAAAATAGAGGACAGCAGCTGCAGTCTTCTTTCACACTTTTGGAGCACTTCCCGAAGTCCATTTTCTACATACTATATGCCATTTCAAAGCTCAGGAAGTCAAGAATCTAACGCTTCAAACCGTGTACGATTTGGAGCTGAAATGAGGAAGATATGGCCTTCGGAAGACAACTGCTCTAGGCTTGTGCGAAATTCGCACAACACCTTGAAATTCGCACAACACCTTCAGGTTGTGCGAAGCTTGTGCGAAACTCGCACAACACTCGCACAACACCTTCCAAATTCGCACAGCCCATGCGTGGTGTGAATTTTCCTCTATTTCTCCACGCACGCACCACCGACTTCCCAGATATTTTTAGCTTGATATTTTCTCTTGTAAATTCCTTTTGTAACCTTGTATTCAGCCGACATAAGGCTTTATCTTGTAATTTTGCTATATATAGAGGTGCACAACACCTCCAAATGGGATGATTGGGTGATCGATCCTCTGTACATTAACTTAGAAATATATAAAGCTCTATTTTTCTCTCTTCTCCTGTTCTTCCCCATTTCTATTTTCTTAGTAGCCAAACAGCCTCTGAGGGCTTTTCCTCAGAGGATGATTGGCTAAAACTTTTAGTTTCTCAAAGTATGGATGTTATGTGATGGCTTGGATGCAATCCCATGGAAATTTCTCGCACCTGGAAGGTAAGGTAGTCGTTTTCCATTAAAGGTTCATTAATGCAAAGTTTGGTTTTTATTTCCTTTGGACGACTTCCAACGGCCAATACTTGATAAGCTTTTGGATTTCTATCCATTAGTTATCTCCTACGAGCTATTTGAAGGTGAGGTTTTCAATTCCAAGTTTTGCATTAATCCGTTAGAACCAATTTCAATGGCCATTGAAAGGTGAGTTTATCACCTGGAATGACTTTGAGTTGCCAATATTTGGTAAGATTTTGGCTTTAGACCATTAGTTATCTCTTACGAGCCATTCAAAGGAAGTCTAAGGTGAATAACCATTGATGAAATTCACTACCATCTGTTTTGCCATTTTAAAGGATTAAAACTTGATTTGCTAAATTGATGCGACTCATGGTAGCTTAGCTTTAAAGGCGTATCAACAAAATTTATACCTTGAATACTATTACTAAAGTAGCCAAGCTACTATAGCATAGTGGTTCTAGGATCGTTCACTGGGAAGGGTTTTCGCAAACACAAGTGATATTCAAATTAGGAAAATAGGTGATTTTCTTATGGATGTTAGCTTTAAAAGAAGATGTAAATGTTTTAGAAATATTTAAGCTAATCTAAGCTAACATTAAAGACTAAAATGAAAGGGTGTAAAAACAAGTTTCTCAAAGATAGGATAGCTATGCTCTGGCTCTTATGCAAATTGGAAATCTCAGGATAGGCTCCTCGCGTTGGGGTTGCAACTATGGTGATGCTTGCTTCCCGAACCGGTATGGATTTAGCAAATCAAGTTTTAATCCTTTAAAATGGCAAAACAGATGGTAGTGAATTTCATCAATGGTTATTCACCTTAGACTTCCTTTGAATGGCTCGTAAGAGATAACTAATGGTCTAAAGCCAAAAGCTTACCAAATATTGGCAACTCAAAGTCATTCAAAGTGATAAACTCACCTTTCAATGGCCATTTGAAATTGGTTCTAATGGATTAATACAAAACTTGGAATTGAAAACCTCACCTTCCAATAGCTCGTAGGAGATAACTAATGGATAGAAATCCAAAAGCTTATCAAGTATTGGCCGTTGGAAGTTGTCCAAAGGAAATAAAAATCAAACTTTGCATTAATGAACCATTAATGAAAAACGACTACCTTACCTTCCAGGGTGTAGAAATTTCCATGGGATTGCATCCAAGCCATCACATAACATCCATACTTTGAGAAACTAAAAGTTTTAGCCAATCATCCTCTGAGGAAAAGCCCTCAGAGGTTGTTTGGCTTCCAAGAAAATAAAATAGTAAAGAGAAAAGAGAAAACGAGAGAGCTATGTATTCTCAGTGTAAAACGTAATCTATTCTATATTTTATATTCTATATTATGTATATTATGTATCCAAGAGGTGATTTCCACCCCTCATATAGTCTTTACAATTGCAAAAGCTTATGATTGGTTAGTTACAAGGATAAGAAAGGAAATTACATCACAAAATACAAAGGAAAATATCTAAAGTGGAGTCGGCAAAAACAGAGCAAAATTCGCAACACGCATGGGTTATGCGAATGTTATGCGAATTTCGCATTACACCTTGTGGAATGCGAAATTTTCGCATAACCTGGAGCAGTTGGCTTCCGAAGGCGATATCTTCCTCATTTGAGCTCCAAATCGTGCACGGTTTGAAGTGTTGGATTCTTGACTTCCAGAGCTTTAAAATGGTATATAGCATATAAAAAATGGACTTCGGAAAGTGCTCCAAAAGTGCGAAAGAATACTGTAGCTGCTGTCCTCTTTGCTTCTCTTTGCTTTGCTTGCTTTTGCTCTTTGCTTCTCTTTGCTTGTGCTCGTGTTTCTACTTGAAATTCAAGCTTGTAAACATCCAAAATCCTTGCTTTAACTTGTCCAAGTAGCTCCACCATCATTTGGCATGCTTGAATCGATTCATAAGCTGATAAAAACATGTAAACTTGCCACAAAATGGTTAAAACCAATTACTAAGGACCTTAATGAATTAATTGGGTTAAATGAATATGATTACTACTCAAAGGTGCTTAAAACCATTATAATTAGGTCTACAAAATAGCACTTTTTGGTAGTAATCATAAATCCATACCGGTTCGGGAAGCAAGCATCACCATAGTTGCAACCCCAACGCGAGGAGCCTATCCTGAGATTTCCAATTTGCATAAGAGCCAGAGCATAGCTATCCTATCTTTGAGAAACTTGTTTTTACACCCTTTCATTTTAGTCTTTAATGTTAGCTTAGATTAGTTTAAATCTTTCTAAAACATTTACATTTTCTTTTAAAGCTAACATCCATAAGAAAATCACCTATTTTCCTAATTTGAATATCACTTGTGTTTGCGAAAACCCTTCCCAGTGAACGATCCTAGAACCACTATGCTATAGTAGCTTGGCTACTTTAGTAATAGTATTCAAGGTATAAATTTTGTTGATACGCCTTTAAAGCTAAGCTACCATGAGTCGAATCAATAGCATATAGAGCTCAAAGCACATAACTTGAAGTCCTTCATGTCAACTACAACCCTGAGCTATTCATCGCATCTAGAGCCTTGAGCTCATGATCTAGATTCATTCATATCATCCACAACCCTGAGATGTTCATGACATTTAAACTCATAGGCTCATGACCAAGAATCGTTTATATCATCCTTTTCCCTAAGTTGTTCATAGAATCTAAAGGCCTTAGCTCATAGGATCCCTAGTTGTTCATATCATCCATAACTCTGAGCTATTCATAACATCTAGAGCCCTGAGCTCATGACTTGAAGTCATTCATGTCAACCACAACCTGAGTTGTTCATAGTATCTGGAGACCTGAGCTCATGAACCAGAGTTGTCCATGTTAACCACTACCCTTAGGTGTTCATAGCATCCACAGTCCCGAGCTTACAACTTGAAGTCGTTTATGTCCACCATGACCTGGAGCTTTTCATAGAATCCAGAGCACTTAGCTCACAACTCGAAGTTGTTCATAATATCTAGAGCTCTAAGATCACGACCTGGAGTCATTCATGTCATCCACAAGCCTTGAGCTCATGACATAGAATTGTTCATATCATCCACAACCGTGAGTTATTCATAGTATCTAGAGGCCTAAGCTCACGGGATCCTGAGTCATTCAGACCATCCATAATGTTTTGTTGTGAATAACATCTAGAGCTTTGAGCTCATGACCTGCAGTCGTTTAGGTCAACCCTAGCTCTTAGCTACTCATAGTATCTAAAGCCCAGACCTCACGACCCGTACTTGTTCATGTCATCCATAGCCCTGAACTATTCATAGCATGTAGAGCCCTAAGCTCACAATTAGGAGTCGTTCATGTAAACCATATCCCTGAGCTATTCTTAGCATCTAGAGCCCTAAGCTCACGACCCAAAATCATTCATCTCATTCATAGACTTGAACTATTCATTGCATTTAGAGTCATGAGCTCACAACTCGAAGTCGTTCATGTCAACCATAGCTCCGAGTTTCTCATAGTGTCTAAAAACCTAAGCTCACGACCTAGAGTTGTTCATGTCATCCATAGCCTTGAGTTGTTCATAGCATTTAGAGCCTTAAGCTCACAATCGGGAGTTGTTCATGTAAACCACAACCCTGAGCTATTTATAACATCTAGAGCCCTGAGCTCATGATCCGGAATCATCCATGTCATCCACAATCGTGAGCTATTCATTGCATCTAGAGTCCTAAGCTCATAACTCGGAGTCATTCATGTCAACCATAACCCGGAGCTGTTCATAGCATCTAGAGCCCTATGCTCAGGACCCAGAGTTGTTCATGTCATCCACAACTTTGAGTTGTTCATAACATTTAGACTCATAGGCTCACGAGCAAGAATTGTTCGTATCATCCTTAACCCTAAGTTGTTCATAGCATCTAGAGGCCTTAGCTTGTAGGATCCCGACTCGTTCATATCATCCAAAACTCTAAGTTGTTCATAGCATTTAGAGCTCTAAGCTCATGACCTGGAGTCATTCAAGTAAACCTTAACCTTGAGTTGTTCATAGCATCTAGAGCCCTAAACTCAGAACCTAAAGTCATTCATGCCAACCACTGGCCTGAGTTATTCATAGCATATAGATTCTTGAACTCATGATCGGGAGTCATTCATGTCCACTACAAATTGGACTTTTCATAGTATCTAGAGCCATGTGCTCACGACCCGAAGTCATTGATGTCAACAACAACCATGAGTTGTTCATAACACTTAGAGCTCTGAACTCATAACCTAGAGTCATTCATGTCATCCATAGCTTTGAGTTTGTCATGGCATCTAGAGCCCTAAGCTAACGATCTAGAGTAGTTCATGTCAACTAGAGCCTTGAGTTGTTCATAACATTTAGACTCATAGGCTCATGACCAAGAATCGTTCATATTATTCTTAGCCTTTAGTTGTTCATAGCATCTAGCAGCCTATGCTCATAAGATCTTGAGTCATTAATATTATCCACAACTCTCAGTTGTTCATAACATCTAAACCCAAGATCTTACAACATAGAGTCATTCATATCAACCACAACCATGAGCTTTTCATAGTATTTGGAGCCCTAAGCTCATGACCTAGAGTTCTTCATGTCAACCACAACCTTGAGTTGTTCATACCATTTAGAGCCTTAAGCTCACGACCTAAAGTCATTCATGTCCTCCACACCTGGGAGTTTTTCATACCATCTAGGTCTGAGCTCATGGGCTCCTTAGTCGTTCATATCATCCATAACTCTGAGTTGTTCATATTATTTAGAGCCTTAAGCTCACAACCCAGATTTGTTCTTGTCAACCACAACCCTGAGCTATGTGTAGTATCTGGAGTCCTGACCTTACGACTTGGAGTCATTCATGTTAACCATAGCCTTAAGCTATTCATAGTATCTAGAGCCTTGAGCTCACGACCCGAAGTCATTTATGTCCTTCATAGCCTGGAGTTTTTCATTACATCTAGAGCCTTGAGCTCACAACCTAGAGTCATTCATGTCAACCACAACCTTGTGTTGTTCATAGCATCTAGAGCCTCAAGTCCATAATCCACAGTCGTTCATGTCAACCATAACTCTGAGCTGTTCATAGCATTTAAAGCCCTAAGCTCACGACTCAGAGTTGTTCATGTCATCCACAACTCTGAACTTTTAATTGCATCTAGAGCCTTGACCTCATGACTCAGAGTCTTTAATTTCATTCACAACCCTGAGTTGTTCATTGCTTTTGGGCTCATAGGCTCACAACCAATAATCATTGATATGACCCTCCACCCTGAACTATTCAAAGCATCTAGAGCCAGAGATCATGGGATACTGAGTCGTTCATATCATCCACAATTATGAGTTGTTCATAGCATATAGAGTGTTGAGCTCACAACCCAAAGTTGTTCATGTTAGCCACAACCTTGACCTCATGACCTAGAGTCCTTCATGTGATCCATTGCCATGTGTTTTTCATAGCATCTAGTGTCCTAAGCTCACAACATGGAATCATTTATGTCTACCATAGCCTTGAGCTGTTCATAGGATCTAGAGCCCTCAACACATGACTCGGAGTTGTTCATGTCATCCACGACCCTTAATTGTTCATAGCATCTAAAGCCCTAAGCTCATGAGCTGAAGTCGTTCATGTCATCCATAACCATGTGTTGT
This sequence comes from Vitis amurensis, assembly GCA_037355405.1. NCBI lineage: Eukaryota > Viridiplantae > Streptophyta > Magnoliopsida > Vitales > Vitaceae > Vitis > Vitis amurensis. The sequence continues at coordinate 14,974,555 of CM074676.1, read as the reverse complement.
TCATAGCATCTAGACCCTTGAGCTCATGACCCGGAGTCAGTCATGTCAACCATTACCTTAAGTTGTTCATAGCATTTAAAGCCCTAAGCTCACGACCTAGAGTTGTTCCTATCATCAATCACCTGGAGTCGTTCATGTCATCCACAACACTTAATTGTTCATAGCATTTAGAGCCACGGGATCATGACCACGAATCATTCTTATCATCCACACCACCTAGTTTTTCATACCATCTAAAGGCCTAAGTTCACGACATCTCGAGTCACTCTAATAAGCTAAAACCTTAAGCTTTTCATAGCATCTAGAGCCTTATGTTAATGATGAGAGTAGCTCATGTCATCCAGAGTCGTGGGCTATTCATAGCATATAGAGCCCTGAGCTCATGACCCCGAGACGTTCCTCTCAACCATAGCCTTAAGCTATTCATAGCATCTAGAGCCCTGAGATCATGACTCCAAGTCTTTTATGTCAACCATAACCTTGAGTTGTTCATAGCATCTAGAGCCCTGACCCAAGTTGATCATATCATACACAATCCTGAGCTATTCATAGCATCTCAAACCCTAATCTCATGACCTGGTATCGTTCATGTCAGCCATAACTACGAGTTATTCATAGCTTCTAGAGTCTTCAACTCACGACATGAAGTCGTTCATGTCATTTGCAGCCCTGAGTTGTGCCTAGCATCTAGAGCCTTGAACTCACAACCTAGATTCATTGATGTAAAGAAGAACCCTGAATTTTTCATTGCATCTAGAGCCCTGAGCTCATGGGATCCCGAGTCGTTCATATTATCTACAACGCTAAGCTGTTCATAACATCATGAGCCTTGAGCTCACTACTTGGAGCAGCTCATGTCATCCATAGCTCTAAATTACTCACAGCATATAGAGCCTTAAGCTCACATGCAGAAGTCGTTCATGTCAACCATAATCATGAGTTATTCATAACACCTAGAGCCTTGAGCTCACCACCCCAAGTTGGTCATGTCATGCACACCCCTAAGTTGTTCATAGAATCTAGAACCCTCATCTCACGGCCCAGAGTCATTCATGTCAACCACAACCATGGGTTGTTCATGGCATCTAAAGCGCTTAGTGCACGACCCAGCATCATGCATGTCAAACACTACCATTCGTTATTTATAACATCTAAGTCCTTGAGCTCATGACCTGGAGTCATTCATGTCATCCACAGCCCTGAGCTTTTCAAGCCATCTAGAGCCCTAAGCTCACAACCCAAAGTCGTTCATGTCATCCATAGCCCTAAGCTTTTCATTGCATCTAGAGCCTTAGACTCACAACCTAAATTCATTTATCACATCCACAACCCTTAGCTATTGATAGCATCTACAGCCCTGAGCTCAAGACCCAGAGTTGTTCATATCATCCACAACCCTATGTTGTTTAGAACATCTAGAGCCCTTATCTTATGACTCGGAGTCGTTCATGTCATCCATAGCCTTAAGCTTTTCATAGTATCTAGAGTTGTAAGTTGACGACCCAAAGTCATTCATGTCAACTACTACCTTAAGTTGTTCATTATGCCAAAAGCACTAAGCTCATGACCCATAGTCATTAATGTTATCCACAACCCTAGGCTTTTCTTAACATCTAAAGACTTTAGCTCATGACTCAGAGTCCTTCATGACATCCATAACCTTGAGTTGTTCATAACATTTAGAACCTTAAGCTCATGACACAAAGTCATTTATGTCATCCACAACCCTGATATGTTCATTGTATCTAAAACCTTAATCTGACAACATGGAGTCATTCATGTCAACCATAAGCGTGAGTTGTTCATAGCATCTAGAGCACTTAGCTCACGACCCAGAGTCATGTATGTCAACCACTACTCTGTGCTATTCATAGCATCTAAAGCCCTCAGCTCATGACCTGAAGTCGTTCATGTCATTCCCAAACCTAAGTTTTTCATACCATCTAAAGACCTAAGCTCACGACTCGAAGTCATTCATGTCATCCAAAGCCTTGAGCTATTCATAGCATCTAGAGCCCTATGCCCACGACTTGAAGTCATCTATGTCATTGACATCCCTGAACTGTTCATAGCATGAAGAACCCTAATCTCAAGACCCAGAGTCGTTCATGTCATCCATAACTCTAAGTTGTTCATAACATCTAAATCCCTTAGATCACGACCTTGAGTCATTCATGTCATCCACACCCTTGAGCTTTTCATATAATCTATATCCCTTATCTCATGACCTATAGTCATTCATGTTGACCACTGCCCTGAGTTGTTTGTAGCATTTAAATCCCTAAGTTCATAACCCGAAGTCGCTCATGACCTAAAGTCCTTCATGTCATCAACAACTCTAATATTTTGGTAGCATCTATAGCCTTGAGCTCATGACCCAGATCCATTCATGTTATCCATAGCCCTGAGTGTTCATAGCTTCCTAAGCCTTAAGTTCACAATATGAATTTGTTTATGTCATCCATTACCTTGAGTTCTTGATAGCATCTAGGGCCCTAAGCTCACAAAATGGAGTTGTTCATGTGAACCATAGCCTTAACTCGGTCAGAGTACTTGATCCTAGAACTCATGACCCAAAGTCGTTCATGTCATCCATAGCCCTCACCTGTTCATAGCATCTAGAGCCTTGAGCTCAGGACCTAAAGTCGTTTGTGTCAACCATAACCTTAAGTAGTTCATACCATCTAGAGCCCTATGCTCACGACTCAAAGTCATTCATCTCAACTATAGTCATGAGTTGTTCATCTCATCTAGAGCCCTCAACTCATGAGCCGAAGCCATTCATGTCATCTAGAACCCATAACTTTTCCTAGTAGCTAAAGCCCTGAGCTCACAACCTGTAGCCATTTATGTCAACCGTAGCCCTAAGTTGTGCATAGAATCTAGGGCTCTAAGCTCATGAGATCTCGATTCATTCATATCATCCATAATTCTAAGATTTTTATAACATCTAAAACCCTAAGCTTATTACCCGGAGTAGCTCATGTCTTCCACAGTCCTAAGTTGTTCATAATATTTAGAGTTCTAAGCTCATATGTCGGAGTCATTCATGTAAACCACAACCCTGAGCTATTTAACATATCTAGAGCCTTGAGCTCATGACCTAAAGTCGTTCATGTCATCCACGTCCACGTGCTCATGATGCAAAATCATTTATATCATCCATAACCCTTACGTGTGCATAAAATCTAGAGGCATAAGCTCACAGGATCTAGAGTCATTCATTTCATCAACAATGCTAAGTTATTGATAGCATCCATCACTCTGAGATCATCACCCGAAGTAGCTCATATCATCCACAACCCTAAGTTGTTCATAACATCTAAGGCCTTGAGCCCACGACCTGAAGTTGTTCATGTCAACCACAACCTTAAGCTGTTCATAGATTCTAAGGGGCCTTGAGCTCACGACCAGGAGTCATTTGTGTCATCCACAACCCTAAGCTTTTCATAGGACTTAGAGCCCTGTGGTCATGACCCAAGGTTGTTCATGTCATACACATCTCTGAGTTATTCTTAGGTTTAAGAGTCGTGGGCTCAAGACTGGGAATCGTTTATGTCAACCATAACCTTAAGTTATACGTAGGATCCAGAGCCCTGAGCTCATGACCCAGAGTCGTTCATGTCATCCACAACCTTGAGTTGTTCAACATATCTAGAGGCTTAAGCTCACAACATGAAATCGTTCATGTCATCCATAACCCTTATGTGTGGATAACATCTGGAGCCATGAGTGTGGGAGGCTCCCCCTCCACATGTCATTCAACGTGTCACTTTCCAATCCCAACACTTTGTTGGGTAGTGTAGGGAAGAAATTGTCTGAATCCTTCCATCCGAACCTTACTTGATTCATCTGACGAAACTGTGATGATTCGTCAATTAGACGACAAGGGAGACCAAACTTCCCAATTAGACGAAACCATCTAGTCAAGCCTTCAAGGCCTACTGGCATGAGTAATCATTCACGTCCTAACAAGGGAATGGCAGATAGGACCTCTTCCAACTCTCAAGTCCATATCAACTAATTTCTACACATAACCCTAGACCATCAACAGGTTGAAGGGACAGGCGACCGTACGGACAAACATCATGGCACGTCAACTGACAGCACCTATCAGTAGCTTAAAACTGTGATGATTACCCTACCACCTACAAGACAATCATCATTACAGAGAAGGTCAAAGGGCTTAGTTAGCACTACAGTGGCATTCTCTTCAGTACTATAAAAATCTCCCACGAGCACAAATAAGAGGAAGCTTACTGACTCTCTCTCTCTCTCACTCTCTCTAAGATTGCTTAAGCTATCTTTTTCCTAACTTAAGCTTTGAAGAGGCATGCCCGAATCACCTGTCTGGACATTCTTTGTACAGGAAAGGAGTTTATCCAGCCTCATTATTATTGGAGCAGATACTTTGAGAGGCACACTAAGGGAGGAAGATTATCTATTCCCCTTTGAACTGGACAAATCCGACTCCAATTCGCTCTGAACCAACAATGAGTTCATGCGATTTGGAATCGTTCATTCATCCATAACACTGAGTTATTGATAGCATTCATCACCTTGAGCTTATGACCTAGAGTAGCTCATATCATCCATAACCCTAAGTTGTTCATAACATCTAGGGCCTTGAGCCCATGACCTTGAGTTATTCATGTCAACCATAACCTTGAGTTGTTCATAAAGTGTAGAACCTTGAGCTCATGACTTGGAGTTGTTCATGTCATCCACAACCTTAAGCTTTTAATAGCATCTAGAGCCCTAAGGTTACAACCTCAAGTTGATCATGTAAACCTCATCTTTGAGCTCACGAATCGGAGTTGTTCATGTCAACCATAGAACTTAGTTGTTCATAGCATTTATAGTCGTGAACTCATGACCCAAAGTCGTTCATGTCAAACATAGGCTTGAGCTGTTCATAGCATCTAAAGCCCTAAGCCCATAACCCGGAGTTGTCAATGTCATTTATAGTCCTGAGCTGATCATCGCATTTAGAGCCATGGGATCATGACCAAGAATCATTCACCAACTACACCCTTGACATGTTCATAGCATCTAGAGGCCTAAGCACATGGCATCCTGAGTCGTTTAGATCATCCACATCCCTGACCTATTTGCAACATCTAAAGTGCTGAGCTAACGATTGAGAGTAGCTCATGTCATTTGCAGCCTTGATCTATTCATAACATCGAGAGCCCTAAGCTCATGACCTAGAATCTCTCCTTTCAACCACACTCCTAGGCTATTAGTAGCATCTAGATCCCTCAGCTCACGAACCATAGTCATTCATGTCAATCATTGCCTGGAGATGTTTATAGCATTTAAAGCCCTAACCTCATGACCTAGAGTCATTCATCACATCGAAAGCCCTGAGCTATTGAGAACATCTAAAGCCCTACTCACGATAAGGAGTCGTTCATGTCAATTATAGTCCTAAGTTGTTCATAGCATATAGAGCCCTCAGTTGATGACCTAGAGTCATTCATGTCATCAACAACCCTGAGTTTTTCATAGCATTTAGAGGCCTCAGGTAATGACCGGAAGACATTCATGTCATTAATAACCCTAAGCTATTCTTAGGTTTTAGATCCATGAGCTCACAATCGAGAGTAGTTTATGTCAACAACAACCCTAAGTTATATGTAGGATCTAGAGCCCTGAGCTCACAACCTTGATGCGACTAATGGTAGCTTAGCTTTAAAGGCGTATCAACAAAATTTATACCTTAAATACTATTACTAAAGTAGCCAAGCTACTATAGCATAGTGGTTCTAGGATCGTTCACTGGGAAGGGTTTTCGCAAACACTAGTGATATTCAAATTAGGAAAATAGGTGATTTTCTTATGGATGTTAGCTTTAAAAGAAGATGTAAATGTTTTAGAAAGATTTAAACTAATTTAAGCTAACATTAAAGACTAAAATGAAAGGGTGTAAAAACAAGTTTCTCAAAGATAGGATAGCTATGCTCTAGCTCTTATGCAAATTGGAAATCTCGGGATAGGCTCCTCGCGTTGGGGTTGCAACTATGGTGATGCTTGCTTCCCGAACCGGTATGGATTTAGCAAATCAAGTTTTAATCCTTTAAAATGGCAAAACAGATGGTAGTGAATTTCATCAATGGTTATTCACCTTAGACTTCCTTTGAATGGCTCGTAAGAGATAACTAATGGTCTAAAGCTAAAAGCTTACCAAATATTGGCAACTCAAAGTCATTCCAGGTGATAAACTCACCTTTCAATGGCCATTGAAATTGGTTCTAACGGATTAATGCAAAACTTGGAATTGAAAACCTCACCTTCCAATAGCTCGTAGGAGATAACTAATGGATAGAAATCCAAAAGCTTATCAAGTATTGGCCGTTGGAAGTTGTCCAAAGGAAATAAAAACCAAACTTTGCATTAATGAACCATTAATGAAAAACGACTACCTTACCTTCCAGGTGCGAGAAATTTCCATAGGATTGCATCCAAGCCATCACATAACATCCATACTTTGAGAAAGTTAAAAGTTTTAGCCAATCATCCTCTGAGGAAAAGTCCTCAGAGGCCGTTTGGCTACTAAGAAAATAGAAATGGGGAAGAACCGGAGAAGAGAGAAAAATAGAGCTTTATATATTTCTAAGTTAATGTACAGAGGATCGATCCCCCCCGCCTTTTCTTTTGGAGGCGTTGTGCACCTCTATATATAGTAAAATTGCAAGATAAAGCCTTATGTCGGCTAAATACAAGGTTACAAAAGGAATTTACACGAGAAAATATCAAGCTAAAAATATCTGGGAAGTCGGTGGTGTGTGCGTGGAGAAACAGAGGAAGTTTGGCAAGGTAAAAGGTTACTTGCGAAATTTTGGCAAGGTAAAAGGTTACCTTGCGAAATTTTCGCAAGGTGAATTACTCATGATGCGAAGTGCCATATTTTCGCATCATGAGTAAATTCACCTTGCCAAATTTGGCAAGGTGCATTTTCACCTTGCGAAAATTGCATTTTGGCAAGGTACTTTGCCTAGCCTTGCGAAATGGCTATCCCTCTGTTTGTGCTCGTGTTTCCACTTGAAATTCAAGCCTGTAAACTTCCAAAATCCTTGCTTTAACTTGTCCAAGTAGCTCCTCCATCATTTGGCATGCTTGAATTGATTCATAAGCTGATAAAAACATGTAAACTTGCCACAAAATGGTTAAAACCAATTACTAAGGACCTTAATGAATTAATTGGGTTAAATGAATATGATTACTACTCAAAGATGCTTAAAACCATTATAATTAGGTCTACAAAATAGCACTTTTTGGTAGTAATCACTCTTCATAGCATCTAGATCCTTTAGCTCATGACCTAGACTCGTGCATATCATCTATAATACTGTGTAGTTCATAGCATTTAGAGCTCTAAGCTCATGACTCGAAGTCGTTCGTGTCATCCACAACCTTGAGCAATTCATAGCATCTAAAGCCTTGAGTTCACAACCCAAAGTAGCTCATATCATCAACAGCATTGAGATTTTCATAGCATCTAAAGTCATGAGCTCATGAACCGGAGTCATTCATGTCAACCACAACCCTAAGTTGTTAATAGTATCTAGAGCCCTGAGCTCACAACCTAGAGTGATTCATGTCATCTACACCCTTGAGCTATTCATAGCATCTAGAATGTTGAGCTCACAATCTGGAGTTGTTCATGTCAACCACAACCAAGAGTTATTAATAGCATCTAGAGCCTTGAGCTCACTACCCAGAGTTGTTCATGTCATCCATAGCCCTATGTTGTTCATAGAATTGAGAGCCATGGCTCACGACCAAGAATTGTTCATATCATCTACAATCATGAGTTGTTCATAACATATAGAGGTCCAAGCTCATGGGATTCTGATTCGTTCATATCTTCCAATAACCTGAGTTCTTCATAGCATCCAGAGTTGTAAGGTCATGACCTGTAGTAGCTCATGTCACTCACAACCTTGAGTTGTTCATAGCATTTAGAGCCTTAAGCTCACGACTTGGACTCATTCTTGTCAACCACAACCCTGATATGTTCATGGCATATAGGGCCCTGAGCTCACGACCAGGAGTCCTCCACGTCATCCACCGTCCTTAGATTTTCATAGCATTTAAAGTCATAGGCTCACGACCAAGAATCATTCATATCATCCTTAGCCCTAAGTTGTTCATAGCATCTAGAGGCCTAAGGTCACGGGATCCTGAGTCGTTCATATCATCCACAATAATGAGGTGTTCATACCATCTAAGGCCGTGAGCTCATGACTCAAAGTTGTTTATTAATCCATAACCCCGAGTTGTTCATTGTGTCTAGAGCCTTGAGTACATGACCCAAAATCGTTCATATCATCCACAACCCCGAGTTCTTCATACCATTGAGATCCTTGAGCTCATGACCCAGAATTGTGTGTATCATCCATAACATGAAGTTGGTCATAGCATCTAGAGATCTGAGCTCATGACCCAAAGTAGTTCATGTCATTAACATGCATAAGTTGTTCATAGAATCTAGAGCCCTGAACTCACGACTTAGAATTGTTCATGTTAACCATAGGCCCACGCTCTTCATAATATGTAGAGCCTTGAGCTCATGACCTAGAGTCATTCATGTCATCCACAACCCCGAGTTATTCATACCATATAGAGCCCTCAACTAACAATCCAAAATCTTTCATGTTAACTACAACCTTGAGTTGTTCATAGCATCTAAAGTGTTGAGCTCACGACCTAGCGTTGTTGATGTCAAACATTGTCTTGAGCTATTCATAGCATCAAGAGCCTTGAGCTCACTACCCAAAGTCATTCATGTCATCCACAGCCCTCAACTGCTCTTAGCATTTAGAGTCATAAGCTCATGACAAAGAACTATTCATATGATCCACAACCTTCAGCTGCTCATAGCATCTAAAGGACTGAGGTCACAGGATCACGAACTGTTGATATCATCCATAACCTTGAGTTGTTCATAGCATCCAAAGTCATGAGCTCATGAACCGAAGTAGCTCATGTCATTAACAATCGTGAGTTGTTTATAGCATCTAGAGCTTTAAGCTCATGACCCAAACTCATTCTTGTCAACCACAATCCTTAGCTTTTCATAACATATAGAACCTTAAGCTCACAACTTAGAGTGTTTCCTGTGATACATAACCTTGAGTTGTTCATAGCATTTAAAGTCATTGGCTCACGACAAAGAATCATTCATGTTATCATCAACCCTAAGTTGCTCATAGTATCTAGAAGCTTGGGCTCACGAGATCCTAAGTTGTTCATATCATCCATAACTCTGAACTCACGACCCAGAGTTGTTCATGCCATCCACAACCCTAAGCTCATGAAGCAAATAAATTCATATCATCCATAGTTTTGATTTGTACTTAGCATCTACAGGCTTGACCTCACAAGATCCTGAGTTGTTCATATCATCCATAATGCTTAGTTGTTCATAGCATCGATAGCCCTCAGCTCATGACCCGAAGTACTTTATATCATTCACAGCCTTGATCTATTCATAGCATTTAGAGTTGTGAGCTGACGACCAAGAGTCATTTGTGTCAATGATTACTACTCAAAAAGTGCTATTTTATGGTTTGTAATTAACTCTTTTAAACACTTTTGAGTAGTAGTTATTACCTTTTAACTCAATTGACATGTTAAGGACCCTTGCAAGTGTTTCTAATCAAATTGTGGCAAGTTTTGGTGTTTTTGATAGCTTTTTGATCACCAAAGCAATCCAAGAATGAGGGAGAGCTTTGTATAGTCCGTGGCAAAGAAAATGGAAGCTCATTTACATGAAGAATCCAAGCTTTGGAGCTTCGTAGTCCTTTGCCAAATGATTCGTTCCCAATTGGTGTCTCAGCTGATTCATGTCCAGCTGGTGCTCTTTGATTGAGGGAGTAATCAACAAAATTTATAACCTATATCACCATGCATTAGGATAGCTTTAGCTAATATAGCATAGTGGCTCTAGGATCGTTCACTGGGAAGGGTTTTCAACTCACAACTGATACCAATTCAAAGTTAAATTGGTGCTTTTTCATTTCAAGGTTAGCTTAAGAAAGAAAACACAAACTTTGGTTGAAAAAAGTTTTGTTTCAAGCTAACTAAAAAGAAAGTAATGGAAATTACTTATGAAGAAAAACATTCCTTGGAGATTTGGGTTCACAGGGGAGGTTCCTTATGCAAAAACAGAGCTCCGGTCATTTGGTTCATTTCCTCGCATTAGAGAATTAACATATAGTCAATTCTCTAACCGGTGCTGTATAGATGTATCCTTTAAATGGATTTCAGCTCTAATTCCCTCTCACTGATGCAACTTGCAATGGCTCGTGCCTCTTACCTAGCATTTGCCATTCAAGGTGATCTTTAACTTTGGACTTCCCTTCTCAAGCTCGCAAGAGATAACTAATGGATGTCTCCTTGGAGTCCAAAAGCTTACCAAGTGTTGGCAATTCTAGAAAATCCTACCTTCAAGTCACTTCCCAAAAGCTCGCAAGAGGTAAACTAGTGCATCTCCATGGACAAAGATCATTTGCTTTACCAAGTGTTCACTCAAGTGAATTGAAGGTGTTTTAAGTTAACTAAAAACATAGAAATCATTAAAGGATCACACTTTCTCTTCATTAATGGCTGAAACCACAAAGCTACTAATTCTTGCACTTGGAATCTTTCCCGGCAACCTTAGCTCCAAGGAACTAAAAGTCTAGCCACTCATTCTCTGAGGAAACTTCCTCAGAGCTTGTTTGGCTAGTAAGAAAAAGAATGGGAAAACAAAAATATATATGAAAAACAGAGCAAGTGCTCTGTAAAATATATTTCTTGTAAAATTGTACAAAGGATGCGTCTAAGAGCCAGCTCCCGGCTCTATATTCTATTCTATATATATATTCTTCTATAAAGAAAATTACAAACTATATATATGAGGTTATTCACCCTTTGTGCTTACTTAAAGACTAAGGAATCCTATGATAGGTGGGTTACAAGGAGAGTTTGGGGATTTAGACATCAAATATCTAAAGCAAAATATCTCAAGATGTCGGTCGGAAATATCAGGAAGCTTCAAGAGAAATTCCGCTGCACTGTATACTGAGAGAAAAAATCTCCAGGTAAGCGCTATCAGAGGATCCGGACATGTCTGACCGGGGGAGTTGAAACGTCCTCCTCTCCCATCCGGTTGTGAGATATCTGGATGTGAAATGTCGGCGGATGGAATTCCGGATGTGAAATGTCCGGAGAAGGTGGAAAGTCGGTCGGATAGAATTCCTCCCCGGGTGGAATGAGCTATGCCGCGTGTCGCTATCCGGAGCAACTCCATCCGGATTCCCCAAGAGGACATGTGGCGCGCTCCCCTATTCGGACTCCCTCAGGGAGAAGCACACGGCACTCGTGAACATCACACCCGGATGATAGCATATCCTATCCGGATATGTTGTCTGGATCATTGACTAATGTGAGCAAGCCTTGCTACAACCCATATTCCACCGCCCTCCAATGGTGTGTCCGGACGCCCTATCCGGACATCTTTTCCAAGGATTCCAAAGAACTCTCCTCAATCTCGGATTGCTTTGGTGATCAAAAAGCTATCAAAACACCAAAACTTAACACAATTTGATTAGAATCGATTGCAAGGGTCCTTAATATGTTAATTGGGTTAAAAGGTGATAACTACTGCTCAAAAGTGTTTAAAAGAGTTAATTACAAGCTATGAAATAGCACTTTTCAAGTAGTAATCACCAAAGCCAATCAAGAATGCAAGGAGGAAAAACAAAGAGAGGAATCTAACATGAAGAAACTCAAGAAGAGAGTAGCTTTAGGACACATTTTGAGCACTTTCTGGAGTCCATTTTATACATACTATATATCGTTTCGAAGCTCGGGAAGTTAGAAGTCCAACACTTTAAACGGTGTTCAAATCGAAGCTAAAATAAAGAAGTTATGGCCATTGGAAGACAACCGCACCAAGCTGAAAGACAATTTCGGAAGTTGCGAAATCACAAATTCAACTTGCGAAATCAAAGTTCAACTTGTGAAATTTTCGCAAGTCATGTTTCAACTTACGAAATCCACCTATGTAATCCCAGATATTTGCGACTGACTCTTTTAGATTTTTTCTTCAGATATTTTTTGTTTAAATCCCTATTTTCTCCTTGTAATCCACTAATCATAGGATTCCTTAGTTAGGAAGTAAGAAGGAAGGGTGAATAACCTTTCTATATAATCTATTGTAATTTTCTTTTAAATGTCTCTCGGGAGTTTTTCTCAGAGACCAACTTTTGTATAGTTTTCAAGAAAGTAATACACAGAGCTTTGCTCAGCCTTACCTACTCATTTTGATTATATTTTTCTCACTAGCCAAACAAACTCTAAGGATGTTTTCCCAGAGGATGAGTGGCTAGGATTTTTGTTTCTTGGAGTGAAGGAAGCTGGGTAAGGTTCCGAATGCAAAAATTGGAAGTTTTGTTGTTTTAGTTTTTAATGAAGAGAAAGTGTGACCCGTTAATGGTTTTTATCTTTTTAATTAACTTAAAATGCCTTAAAATCACATGGGCCAACACTTGGTAAGGCAAGTGGACTTCGTCCATTGAGTTACACTAGTTTATCTCTTACGAGCCTTTGGGAGGTGGTTTAAAGGTAGGTTTTTCTTGAATAGCCAACACTTGGTAAGTGATTACTACTCAAAAAGTGCTATTTCATAGCTTGTAACTAACTCTTTTAAACACTTTTGAGTAGTAGTTATCATCTTTTAACTTAATTGGCATGTTAAGGACCCTTGCAATCAATTCTAATCAAAGTATGTTAAGTTTTGGTGTTTTGATAGCTTTTTGATCACCAAAGCAAATCTGAGATGGAGGAGAGTTCTTTGGAATCCATGCAAGGAGTATACCCGGACAGGGCGTCCGGATACACCATCGGAGGGCATCCAGACAACATATCCGGCTAGGAATTGCACCCCGGCTGCCACCATTTTGCATCCGTCTGCCACCATTTGCACCCGGATATGCGCCGCCATTTGCACCCGGCTGCCGCCATTGCACCCGGCTGCCGCGCACTTCCACCCGGATGTTCACGTCCGGAATTCTGACGCCGGATAGAAAAGGAGAGCATTTCAACTTCTCCGGACAGACATATCCAGATCCTCTAATAGCGCCTACCCGGAGAGTTTCGCAGACAATTTTGTACGTGCTGCGGTGTTCTCCTGAAGCTTCCTGATATTTGCCACCGATATTTAGGGATATTTTGAGATGTTTTGCTTTAGATATTTGTTGTCTAAATCCCCAAAATTTCCTTGTAACCCACCAATTATAGGATTCCTTAGTTATTAAGTTTGGAAAAAAGGTGAATAACCTCATATAGATATTTTGTAATTTTCCATATATATACCTCTCGGGAGCCTGTTCCCAGGGGGACAACGATCGATCCTTTGTACAGTTTTAAAAAGGAAGAAAAATACAGAGCTTTGCTTTGCTTTACCTTCTCTTTTTAATTGTATTTTCTTACTAGCCAACCAAGCTCTTGAGGATGTTTCCTCAGAGAATGAGTGGCTAGACTTTTAGTTCCTTGGAGTTAAGGTTGCCGGGAAAGGTTCCAAGTGCAAGAATTAACAGCTTTGTGGTTTTAGCCATTAATGAAGAGAAAGTGTGACCCGTTAATGATTTTTATCTTTTTAGTTAACTTAAAACGCCTTTAAATCACCTGGGCCAACACTTGATAAGGCAAGTGATCTCCATCCATTGAGATGCACTAGTTTATCTCTTGCGAGCCTTTGGGAGGTGATTTGAAGGTAGGATTTTCTAGAATAGCCAACACTTGATAAGCTTTTGGACTCCACGGAGACATCCATTAGTTATCTCTTGCGAGCTTTTGATGGGAAGTCCAAGGTTAAAGATCACCTTGAATGGCAAGTGCTAGGTGAGAGGTATGAGCCATTGCAAGGTGCATCAGTGAGAGGGATTTAGTGTTTGAACCCATTAAAGGGAAGCATCTGTACATCACCGGTTAGAGAATTGACTATATGTTAATTCTCTAATGCGAGGAAATTGACCAAATGACCGGAGCTCTGTTTTTGCATGAGGAACCTCCCCTGTAAACCTAAACCTCCAAGGAATGTTTTTCTTCCTAAGTAATTTCCATTACTTTCTTTACCGTTAGTTTAAACCAAACCTTTTTCATCCAAAAATTATGTTTTCTTTTAAAGCTAACCTTGAAATGAAAAAGCACCAACTCAGCTTTGAATTGGTATCAGTTGAGAGTTGAAAACCCTTCCCAGTGAACGATCCTAGAGCCACTATGCTATAGTAGCTTTGTCTTTGCTACCCTAGTTCATGGTGTAATAGGCTATAAATTTTGTTGATTACTACCTCGATCAAGGAGCACCAGCTGGACATGAATTAGCTGATACACCAACTGGGCATGAATCAGTAAGCTTTTGGACTCCAAGGAGACATTCATTAGTTATCTCTTGCGAGCTTTTGACGGGATATCTAAGGTTAAGGATCACCTTGAATGGCTAATACTAGGTGAGAGGTATGAACCATTGCAAGATGATTCAGTGACAGGGAATTAGTGTTTGAATCCATTAAGGGGAAACATCTGTGTCACACCGGTTCGGGAAATAACTATATGTTAAATCCCCAATGCGAGGAAAAGATTCAAGTGACCGAAACTCTGTTTTTGTATAAGGAACCTGAGCCCAGTGATCTAAAAACTCCAAGAAGCACTTTTCTTTGTAAGTAATTTCCATTACTTTATTATTGGTTTCACTTAAAAACCAACCTTTTCAAACATCTTTGTGTTTTCTTTTAAAGCTAACCTTGAAAAGAAAAAGCACCAATTCAGCTTTGAACTAATATCAGTTGTATTTTGAAAACCCATCCCAGTGAACGATCCTAGAGCCACTATGCTATGCTAGCTAATGCTACCCTAGTACATGGTGAAATAGGTTTATAAATTTTGTTGATTACTCCCATCTGAGGACCGAAATCAAGGCACACTAGTTGATTGAACACCAATCAACAGGACATATACCAGTTGGGCATGAATCAAACGGCGCCGCTGCCGGGGATGGTGCCAACTTTCCAATGATATCACCTTTTTAGAGTACTTGTGATCTTCAACACAAGTTTGGTGATTTTTATTTTATTTTACTAACTCTTTTTAATTGTTTCTTTTACTTGTTCATATTTTAGCCTATTTTTTAATTTAGTTTTTAGTTAATCTTAGTCTTTTTGTAGTTTTGTTTTCTTGTGTTTTCTTTTGTTTCTTTGTTTTTGTTACAGTTGTTACTAGTTGTGTATGCCATATTGGATACGAGATAGTGGAGGAAGACTTATGAAAATTGAAACACCTCACAAAATAGAGTTGGAATTGTGCTTGAACATTGATTCTGTGCCCAGCTGGTGTCTTCTAATTCAGTCCTCAGACGGGAGTAATCAACAAAATTTATAACCTATTTCACCATGTACTAGGATAGCCTCAGCTAGCATAGCATAGTGGCTCTAGGATCATTCACTGGGATAGGTTTTCATTTCACACTTGATATTAGTTTAAAGAATTGGATTGGTGCTTTTTCTTTTCTAAGTTAGCTTTAAAAGAAAACATAATCTTTGATTTGGAAAAGGTTGATTGTAAACTAACCAAAAATAGTAACTGAGTTTTAATTACAAAGAAAAGGGTCTCTTGGATTTTCAGGTTACTAAGTTCAGGCCCCTTATACAAAAGTGGAGTCCGGATCTTTCCTCGCATTGGGGATTTAACCTATAGTTATCCTCCCAACCGGTGTGTTACAGTTGCTTCTCATTAATGGTTTCGATGCTAATTCCCTCTCACTAATGCATCTTGCAATGGCTCGTGCCTCTCACCTAGCATTTGCCATTCAAGGTGATCCTTAACCTTGAATTACCATTCACAAGCTCGCAAAAGATAACTAATGGATGTCTCCTTAGAGTCCAAAAGCTTACCAAGTGTTGGCTATTCTAGAAAATCCTACCTTTAAACCACCTACCAGAGGCTCACAAGAGATAAACTAGTGTAATTCAATGGACAGAGTCCACTTGCCTTACCAAGTGTTGGCCCATGTGATTTTAAGGCATTTTAAGTTAACTAAAAATATAAAAACCATTAATGGGTCACAACTTCCTCTTCATTAAAAACTGAAACAAGGAAAACTCCTACCTTTGTATCCGGGTCCCTTACCTAGCTTCCTTCAATCCAAGAAACAAAAAGTCTAGCCACTCATCCTTTGAGAAAACATCTTCAGAGGTTGTTTGGCTAGAATGAAAAATATAATCAAAACGAGAAGGTAAGGTAAAGCAACGCTTTGTATATATATTTCTTACTATAAACATGTATAAGTGATCCCCTCTCTAATGTCTTCCCCTTTTCAGAGAGACGAGAGATATCAGAGATGTCTCTAAGATATTCGATTGTATCCGGGATAGTATTAGGATATATATTACACGGAGATATCTTAGGATATATAAAGAGAGATATTTTCAACCTCTTAATTAGATATCCTAAATATCTTAAAAGATCTTCAACTGATTACAAGGAGAGAATTGATAATTTACACCAAATATCTTAAGGAAAAAAAATCTAAAAGAGTCGGTGTAAAATATCTAACTATTACATTTTCACATTAGAGAAAGGTGGTGCGAAAAATTTCGCATCGGAGAAAGTCAGTGTGAAAATTTTCACATTGGGAAAGTGTTCTGTGAAAATTTTCGCATTAGGAAATGTTACTGCGAAATTTTTTGCCTCAGGGAATGTCAATGAGAAAATTTTCGCATTAGGAAATGTCAATGTGAAATTCCTCTTTAGCTTTGCGCAGTTGCCTTCAAATGCCCATAACTTCTTCGTTTCAGCTCCAAATTGCACACCGTTTGAAGGGTTGGACTCCTGACTTCCTGAGCTTCGAAATGATATATAGAATGTAAAAAATGGACTTCAGTAAGTGCTCCAAATTTTCCTTGCAACTGCTATTCTTTGAATTTCACATAGCATGTGAAGATTTCGCATCACCATGCAAAATTGCTTCATGATGGATTTCTCTCTCTGATCCTCTTCCTTGCATCTCTTGATTGGCTTGGAAGCTCATTCCTAAGGGTTGCACAAAGTTCTCCCTCATTCTTGGCTTGCTTCAATGATCAAAAATCTACTAAAAACACCAAAACTAGCCAAAAATTGATTAAAAGCATTTGCAAGGGTCCTTAACGTGCCAATTGAGTTAAAAGGTATGAATTACTACTCAAAAGTGTTTAAAAGAGTTTAGAACAAGCTATAAAAGAGCTCTTTTTGAGTAGTAATCACTCCCCCCAACCGACATATTGCTAGTCCCTTAGCAATGAAGGAGAGAAAAAAAAAAAACAAAACAAAAATTAAGATAGTAATATAATTTACAAAATCATGCTGATCACTTCCAAAAAATCATAAGTGGCATGATTGCAAAACATACTCTCATATGGAACATTAAAGAAGCAAAACTCATCCTTCAACAAGAGGGTATCAAAAATCTTACCTGATCATAATTCATAAAGAGTAAGCATTATGAAAATTTAAGTCATGATAGGATTTCCACATTCCTAGGCTCAATCAGTACTCTTCCAAAAAAATCTAAGTGTTATTTATTAGCTTTCGAATATAGTACTTTGAACTAATCTCTTCCCCCTAACCTAGTTCTTTCACAGACTTCAACAAAATGACCACTTTCAATAGGCTAAGAATGCACCTCTTTTATTTCACAATTTTTTTCTTGTAGGAGTGCAATGCTAAAGGTATTATTTTCTAAAGTGTCCATGTAATGAGGGTCATTCGATCACTCCCAACCAATCAAGGTATAGGGCATCAAGCTTTAAGGATCTTTCGACCACTAACTCCTCGGATTTTACCCCGGACTTTTGAAATTTGAATTCAATACCTAAGCACCTACAATATGTTAAACTCCACCTATTCATGCTTGTAACGAGCAGTGAGGTCAGTGACTCCCAACCAATAAAGGCTTAGGGCACTAGGTTTAAAATATTTTCACCATATACCCCTCGGACATTGCTTGGGTTTCAAAGCAAGTAAAACACTTTGTTATTTTTCTCTTTTTCTCTCTTCTTTTTTTTCAAAGGCTCATTGGCCTTTTATAAGGTGTCCCAACACCATTAAAATGAGGTCAAAGGTACCAAGTCTAAATTTTCCTAAGTTCAAGAGGTGAGATAGTTTATCATCTTATAATTGGAATCTAAAGTGAACAGTGTGTGGTAAGATTAAAGTGGAAGAAATAAGGTTGAAATCAATAGGAGTTTCAATAATTCATCAACCTCAATAAGCATAATACGACTCTACTATTCAAATAAAAAGGCAAGAATTCAATTTCTCTCATTTCATTTTGAGAATTTTTCCTTAATAACCATGGAGAGTAGAATAAAACTTTTAAAATTAGGAAAAATTTTAAAAATTTTAAAAATTAAGCGAAAAGTACTAAATTAACAAGATAACTTAGCATTATTAACAACTTCCTTCCTTTACTCTCCCCCCAACCAAGATCAACATTGTCCTCAATGTGTCAAGAACGATTATAAATAAAGGGAGGAAGTGGTACCTCCTCAGTGACATGGATTCTGAGTCGTATAGGAGAAACCACATGATTAAAAAAAAACAAAAGATTAATGAGTAAAGGGGATAGAAAAGAAAATGCCAAGTATAAACAAAAATCATATGTATATATTACTCTGAGAAAGTACAATGAAATGATCATGTAATACATCCAATCCCAGAATATGTAATATCAACTAATATACTAAGTAAATACAATATAAAGAAATGATCAAGAAGCGGGGTTCTCTGGTGGACATGATGGCTCTGGGGCTGTCTCATGAGTGGCCTGAGGTGGGACATCAGCTGTGATGGTCTCCGCAGGTGGAATTGTCTCCTCAGTTGGAGCTCTCGGCTCTAATGGCCCAGGAATATCATTCTGAGGTGGTGCAAGACCCAAATGCTGTTGTATCTGACGAAGGATAGCAGTATACTGGTCAAGAATAATAGAATGCCAATCCTGCTGATCTCGGATGTCTCTCATCTTCCGAAATAGAGCATCGTGCATGGCATTAAGTGTTCTAAATAATAATACCATGCCACGAAAGTCTGAGCTAGAAATGGTGATAAAGTCCTGTGATAGAGGAGGTACAGTTGGTGAAACAGGCAGTGTAGCTGGAGGATCAGTAGAGGCGGCCTGAGGCATAGATGGTGCAGTAGGGGTGGATGGAATAGACTCTGTGGGATGCTCGTCCTACTGTTCCTAGTCAGGCTGTACTGGTACTGGAGGTACTGGCACTGGAGGTACTGCTTCATATGCTAATTCAACTGAATTCCTCTCTACTAGCTGTGTCCATTGGTAGAGAGTGAAATGTTCTCGGCAATGGTGGCGGCACTTGCGATGGGGCTCAGTAGGGTAGCCCATATGCTCCAATATATGGCAGAGAAGCCTCGAAAATAGTAATGGAATCGCGTCAGCTCGTTGTAGCTTCTTCCTATGCACTTTCTCCTCGAAGTATAGGAGAGCGGCCATGATTAGATGGTGTGGACCAAAATAGAAACCCATAAATATCCTGTATAATGCATACAAAATAGGTCCTCGCCTATGCACTGAATGCTGGAGAAGGAAAATGTTGGACCTCAACAATACATCTACTAGGAGCATCTCAGATGGGAGCTCCTTACGTAGCAAGCATGTATCTCCAGTAGTCCCTCGTGATAGAATGCGAACCATGTTTATCTGAGATGTGGAGGTCCACTGTCTGAACTGCTCTGGATCCTTTGGCTGAAATGGAATATGGAGAGCCTCAACAATATGCCTAGCCTCTAAGATACCCTGACGTCCGTCTATGCTGAAACGAATGGATATGGAACCCTGGATGCCCTGAGTAGTCATGGATTGATAGAAATCCATCGCTACTCTAGGGTAGAAAAACTCTTTGGGAGTCATCAGACGCTTGAGATGGTACCTCTAGAACAATCCAAACCAATCCCAAAGGTCTAGCTACTGTCGCATAGCCTCCATGTCGAAGTAGAGCTCAGAGTGAAATGGCTTGGCTCTACAATCTAAATTGCCCGGAATGGGTGGCGTAGTAACCATTGGCCTTTTGATGATGGCTTCAGGAGCAATGCCTGAAGGTCTCTGAATATCTTCTGGGGCCTGAGAATTGGTTGGAGCCTGACTAGATGTCTCTAGAGGGCCCAAGGTCCTAGCTCTCTTTGGTGGAACAAGGCGTACTGATGGCTCTGGGGGCGGAGAAATTGGCGATCTCTGTGTCGAATACCAGTGCTGAGGAGGGCTAGAAGGCACTCTACTCTTAGGAGATGGCACGGTCAGGGCCTGAGAGGCCTGAGATGGATCCTGAGGAGCAGAGGCGCTTGGTCGAGCCTCTCGAGATGCGGACGGGTCTATATGGCCCCCTCTGGTGTGCACCATAGCTGATATGGACGAGAGACGAATTACTCTTCTTCTCCTTGGTGGCCACGGGGCGTGGATTGGTGAGGATTTTGCTTCACAAGGCGGTAGTGAACTCTTCACAACAAAGGACGCTTGTGTCAAATGGTGACCTGGAGGCCTCTAAATAGGAAATTCAAATGACTTTTGGCTTCCCTCTTGGCCGTTAAGTGACCATTGGCGTTTCGCACACGTTTCTCATGGCTAGTGGCTGATGCTAAATTTTTTGCATTGATGTTTGGCTGATGTGAAATGGTGATTGCTGATGTGAAATTTTTTGCATTGAGAGTTGGCGGTGCGAAGCTGATGCGAAATTTTTTGCATTGAGTTCGCATTGAGAATGGGCAATGCGAAGCTGATGCGAAATTTTTTGCATTGAGTTCGCACTAAGAATGGGCGATGCGAAATTTTCCGCATTGAGTTCACACTGAGAATGACCGATGCGAAATTTTTCGCATTGGCTTTTTGTCTTGCGAAGTGCTCTGTTTTCCTCTGTTTTTTACTTCCCCTGTTTTGATCATAAAAAATTTAATCTAAGTCATAATAAAATAAAATTAAAGCTAGAAATTCTAACTTAAAAACATATATTAAATCTATAAAACTTGAATTATAAGAATTTAAAACAAAACAACAAGCAAAAAAAAATAAAAAATGGACTTAGTGTCTTCCGACATACTAAGCCCATCTAACCATTTTTTCTTTAGGCTTGATGTGGTTCAAGGAGGTTGATTTCCTCATTGTCTTTAGAAAATGGCTCCAAGAATGGCTTCAGACGTTGGCCATTGACTTTGAAAGTCCCGGTGCTGTTGAGGAGCTCAACTACTCCGTTTGAATAAACTTCATGGATAGTAAACGGACCTATCCATCTTGATTTCAATTTTCCCGGGAAAATATGGAGCTTAGAGTCATAGAGCAAGCCTCTTTGTCTCTTTTAGAATTGTTTGCGGGAGATTAACTGATCATGCCACCTTTTCAATCTTTGTTTTGCAATGTTTGAATTGATATAGGCGTCATTTCTCAATTCCTCCATCTCATTAAGGTCTAGAAATCTCTTCATGCCGGCTTTGTTCATGTTCATGTTAAGTGTCTTGATTGCCCACCAAGCTTTGTATTGCACTTCAACTAGGAGATGGCACGCTTTGCCATAGACTGGGCGATATGGAGACATTCCAAGAATGGTCTTGTAAGCTGTCCTGTAAGCCCATAGTGAATCATGAAGCCTAACAGACCAATCTCTTCTGCTCGTATTCACCACTTTCATCAATATGTTCTTTATCTCCCGGTTGGCTAACTCAACTTGCCCAAAAGTCTGAGGGTGGTAAGGTGTAGCTACCTTATGCTTCACCCCATACTTGGCTAAGAGAATTTAAAACGGGTTGTTACAAAAATGAGTACCCCCATCACTCATTGTGGCTTTGGGTACTCCAAATTTGGAGAAGATGTTCTCTTTGAGAAGCTTGAGAACAACTGTATGGTCATTTCGCTTGCACGGGATTGCTTCAACCCATTTAGAAACATAATCCACTCCCACCAAGATGTAAGAATAGCCGAAGAACATAGGAAAAGGTCCCATGAAGTCAATGTCCCATACATAAAAAATATCAACTATTAAAATGGGATTCAAAGGCATCATGTTCTTATGTGTTAATTTCCCAAGCCACTGGCATATATCACAACTTCTACACATGGTGAGGGCGTCTTTGAAGAGTGATGGCCAGCAAAAACCCGATTGCAACACTTTCATAGCTGTCTTATGAGAAGCAAAGTGGCCTCCATATGCGCTTTCGTGGCAATGACTGAGGATCCCCTATTGGTCTTGCTCAGGGACACACTTCCGGATTATTTGATCCGCACAATATTTGAATAGGAATGGCTCTTCCTAATAGTAAGCACGAATTTTTGCAAAGAAGTGCTTCTTATCTTGTGCTTTCCACTCACTTGGAACTTCTCTGGTAACTAAATAGTTAGCAATATGAGCATACCAAGGAGCGGCTTCTATCAACATGAGTGACTCCTTTGGAAAATCATCATTTATTGGCAAACTGTGGGAATTATGTGCTATGGCTAGCCTCGACAGATGATCGGCTACCACATTTTCCACTCCCTTCTTGTCTTTGATCTGAATATTGAATTCTTGAAGCAAGAGAATCCATCTGATCAGCCTCGCTTTTGCATCTTGTTTAGTCAACAAATATTTCAAGGCCGAATGGTCAGTGAAAACCACAATGAAAGACCCTACCAAGTAAGCGCGGAATTTGTCTAAGGCAAAAACTAAGCCAACAATTCTTTCTTCGTGGTTGTGTAGTTTCTTTGTGCTTCATTCAACGTTTTGCTTGCATAGTAGATCACATAGGGCTTTCCATCTTCTCTTTGCCCAAGAACAGCTCCTATAGCAAAGTCACTGGCATCACACATCACTTCAAATGGTAATTGCTAGTTGGGAGCTCTCACTATTGGAGCGGTTGTCAGCAATAACTTCAATTCTTCAAAACTCCGTTGACATCGATCATCCCATACAAATTTAGCATCCTTCACCAATAGCTCACAAAGAGGTCTTGCAAGTTTAGAGAAATCTTTGATGAACCTCCTATAGAACCCGGCCAAGGAATTGCCTTACTCCTTTGGCAGTTGTTGGCGATGGCAACTTGACAATCAGTTCAACTTTTGCTTTGTCCACCTCAATGCCTTGCTTGGAGATAATATGCCCAAGGATAATCCCTTGGGGTAGTATGAAATGGCATTTCTCCCAGTTGAGCACCAAGTCTTTCTCAATGCATCGGTTCAGCACAACTTCCAAATTGACTAAGCATTCGTCAAATGCACTTCCATATACAGTGATATCATCCATAAAGACTTCCATTATATGTTCCACCATATCACTGAAAATGCTTAACATGCATCTTTGGAATGTTGCTGGTGCATTGCATAAGCTGGAAGGCATTCGTCTGTATGCATAAGTTCCGAATGGACAAGTGAAAGTGGTCTTCTCCTAATCTTCAACAGCAATTTCAAATTGAAAATACCCAGAGTAGCCATCCAAGAAATAGTAGAATGAATGGTCTGAGACCCTCTCAAGCACTTGATCAATAAACGGCAATGGGAAGTGGTCCTTCCTTGTTAGAACATTCAACTTTCTATAATCAATACAGACCCTCTAACTTGAAGTGAGGCGTGTAGAAACTTCCTCTCCCTTATAATTTTGCATCACTGTGATCCCAGATTTCTTTGGCACGACTTGCGTAGGACTCACCCATGGGCTATCTGATATGGGGTAGATAATATCGGCCTGAAGTAGCTTAAGCACCTCAGCTCGCACCACCTCTTGCATGTGAGGATTCAACCTTCGTTGGGGTTGATGAACTGGCTTAGCTTCTTCTTCCATGTATATATGATGAGTACAGACTAAAGGGCTGATCTCTTTCAAATCAGAAATTTTCCACCCTATCGCCTTCTTACATCTCCTAAGGATTTCAATTAGAGAACCTCCTGAGTAGTGGTAAGAGATGAAGAAATAACAACAAGGCTCTGCTTGTTCTCCTCCAGGTATGCATACTTCAACTCTGTGGGTAGTGGCTTTAGAATAAGCTTTGGGGGCTCCTCCTTAACGGCTTCTTGTGTCTCCTCCTCATTGAATAAAGGGAGAATTTCTTCCCTCATCTTCAACTGAGGCAGAGTAGCAAGTAGATCTAAGGGTTTAGGTAACCCTTCATCAAGATCCCCAAAATTCTCGTTCAAGTCTTCTAGCATCTTTTGATCACAATGCTCCTCCACTAAGTTATCAATCATACATACCTCTTCTGGTCTTTCTTCTTCTCCCGGATGGAATTGTTTATTACACATATAAAAGATGTTGAGTTCCAACGTCATGTTGCCAAATGTAAGCTGCATGACTCTATTCCTACAATTGATGATAGCATTTGAAGTAGAGAGGAATGGTCTTCTAAGTATGATAGGAATATAGTTAGTTCTTTTGGTGATCGGATCTGTATCAAGAACAACAAAGTCCACTGGGTAGTAGAACTTGTCAACTTGAACTAGGACATATTCAATCATATCTCTTGGAATTTTCACAGATCTATCTGCTAGAGATAAAGTGATTGATGTTGGATTCAACTCTCCCAGTCCCAATTGCTTATAGACAAAGTAGGGTAGCAAATTCACACTTGCTCCAAAGTCCAACAAAGCTTTCTCCACACACGTCTCTCCAATCATCACTGAGAATTTACTTGCATGAATTGATCATTGATGGATTTCTAGTCTGCAACAAAGTCTCCCACGACCTTGTTAAGATTCAAAATGGCTTGTTGAAGTTTTGAAGCTTGCGGGGGTGCTTGGCCAGGTTGCGTGTACTGAGGTGCTCTTGGCTTCCAAGAGAAATTCGGATGGTTCCTCCAATTTGAATTGTAAGTGTTGCTATACAGAGCATTATTATTGGGCTTGAATTGTCCAATAAAATTTGCTTGATCCCCAAACATTTCTCTCATAGCTGGCATCATAGGACACTCATCCACCAAGTGCTCAAAAGATTGACAAATTGAACACGGCTTAGCTTGGATTGGTGTGTCTGAAATGGCCTGCACTTCAAGTTCCTTCATTCTTCTTCTTGCCATAGCTGCATAATTTGCTTTCGTATCAGTTCCTTCATTCAAAGTATACATCCCAGCCTTAGCATTTGAAGCATTTGGTTGAGAATTCATTCTTCCCACTTCTCTGGCATTGGGCTCATCCTATCCTCTTGAAACTTCAGCTACATAACTCAAGAAATCCATGGCTTCCTCCGGATTCTTACTCATGAAGTCTCCTCCGCACATTGTTTCTAAGAGTTGCTTCATTGAGGAAGACATACCGTCATAAAAATAGCTCACCAATAGCCATGTATCAAAGCCATGGTGAGGACAAGCGTTGATAGCTTCCATGGATCTTTCCCAACATTCATAGAATTTCTCATTCTCCTTAGCTGAGAAGTTTTAGATTTGCCTTTTCAAGCCGTTTGTCCTGTGAGTCGGGAAAAATTTCTTAAGAAATTCAGCTTGCAAATCAATCCAAGATCGGATACTCCTTAGCCTTAAAGAATTAAGCCAACTTTGGCCTTATCCTTTAAAGTGAAAGGAAATAGCTTAAAGCTCATCAAGTCGATTAAAACTCCTTCCTCTCGGAAAGTGTTGCAAACTTCTTCAAATTCCTTGATATGCTGGTAGGGATTCTCATGGCCCATACCATGAAAAATAGGTAGAATTGGCACAATATGTGGTTGGATCACTAGTTGCTCTGTAGGTGGCACTATACATGACGGTTCACTCATACGAGGTGGATGCATGAGGTCCCTCATGGATCGGTATGCGTTGAGATTTTCAGCTGGAGCATGTTAACTATGCTGATCTTCAAGTAGAGCTTCCATGACTTCCACTTCCAATTCCAACTCTATTTCGTGAGGATTTTTTATTTTCACAAGTCTTCCCTCACTGTCTCATATCCAATATGGCATACACAACTAGCAATATTTGAAACAAAAATAAAAACGAAGAAAACACAAGAAAAACAATTCTAGAAAGAAAGAAAATTATGGTTAAATAAAAACTAATTCAAAAGATAAACAAAAAAAACAGAGATAAATAAAAAGAAATAAAAATAAAGAGTTAGTAAAAGAAAAGAAAATTCACCAAACTTGTGATGAAGATCACAAGTATTCTAAAAAGATAATATCACTGTGAAGTGGCACCATCCCCGGCAACGACGCCATTTGATTTCGTGCCCAACTAGTGTCTTCTAATTCAGTCCTCAGATGGGAGTAATCAAAAAAATTTATAACCTATTTCACCATGTACTAGGATAGTCTCAGCTAACATAGCATAGTGGCTCTAGGATCGTTCACTGGGATGGGTTTTCATTTCACACCTGATATTAGTTTAAAGAATTGGATTGGTGCTTTTTCTTTTCTAAGTTAGCTTTAAAAGAAAACATAATCTTTGATTTGGAAAAGGTTGGTTGTAAACTAACCAAAAATAGTAACTGAGTTTTAATTACAAAGAAAAGGGTCTCTTGGATTTTCAGGTTACTAAGTTCAGGCCCCTTATACAAAAGTGGAGATTCTGGATCTTTCCTTGCATTGGGGATTTAACCTATAGTTATCCTCCCAACTAGTGTGTTACAGTTGCTTCTCATTAATGGTTTCAATGCTAATTCCCTCTCACTGATGCATCTTGCAATGGCTCGTGCCTCTCACCTAGCATTTGCCATTCAAGGTGATCCTTAACCTTGGATTACCCTTCACAAGCTCGCAAGAAATAACTAATGGATGTCTCCTTAGAGTCCAAAAGCTTACCAAGTGTTGGCTATTCTAGAAAATCCTACCTTTAAACCACCTACCAGAGGCTCGTAAGAGATAAACTAGTGTAACTCAATGGACAGAGTCCACTTGCCTTACCAAGTGTTGGCCTAGGTGATTTTAAGGCGTTTTAAGTTAACTAAAAATATAAAAACCATTAATGGGTCACAGCTTCCTCTTCATTAAAAACTGAAACAAGGAAAACTCCTGCATTTGTATCCGGGTCCCTTACCTAGCTTCCTTCAATCCAAGAAACAAAAAGTCTAGCCACTCATCCTCTGAGAAAACATCTTTAGAGGTTGTTTAGCTAGAATGAAAAATACAATCAAAATGAGAAGGTAAGGTAGAGCAATGCTCTGTATATATATTTCTTACTATAAACATGTACAAGTGATCCCCTCTCTAATGTCTTCCCCTTTTTAGAGAGATGAGATATATCAGAGATGTCTCTAAGATATTCGATTGTATCCGGGATAGTATCAGGGATAGATATTACACGGAGATATCTTAGGATATATAAAGAGAGATATTTTCAACCTCTTAATTGGATATCCTAAATATCTTAAAAGATCTTCAACTGACTACAAGGAGAGAATTGATAATTTACACCAAATATCTTAAGGTAAAAAAATCTAAAAGAGTCGGTGTAAAATATCTAACTATTACATTTTCGCATTGGAGAAAGGTGGTGCGAAAAATTTCACATCGGAGAAAGTCAGTGTGAAAATTTTAGCATTGGGAAATGTCAGTGCGAAAATTTTCGCATCAGGGAATGTCAATGAGAAAATTTTCGCATCAGGAAATGTCAATGTGAAATTCCTCTTCAACTTTGCACAGTTGTCTTCAAACAGCCATAACTTCTACGTTTTAGCTCCAAATATCACACCGTTTGAAGAGTTGGACTCCTTACTTCCCAAGCTTCGAAATGATATATAATATGTAAAAAATGAACTCTAGGAAGTGCTCCAAATTTTCCTTGCAACTGCTGTCCGTTGAATTTCACATCGCATGTGAAGATTTCACATTACCATGCAAAATTGCTTCATGATGGATTTCTCTCTCTGATCCTCTTCATTGCATCTCTTGATTGGCTTGGAAGCTCATTCCCAAGGGTTGCACAAAGTTCTCCCTCATTCTTGGTTTGCTTCAATGATAAAAAACCTACTAAAAACACCAAAATAGCCAAAAATTGATTAAAAGCATTTGCAAGGGTCCTTAACGTGCCAATTGAGTTAAAAGGTATGAATTAATACTCAAAAGTGTTTAAAAGAGTTTATAACAAGCTATAATAGAGCACTTTTTGAGTAGTAATCAAACATCATGGAAGCTACACCTGAAGATCAGCATAGTCACCATGGTCACCAGGATAATCCCAATGCATTCATATCAATGAGAGACCACATGCATCCACCTCGTATGAGTGCACCATCATGTATAGTGCCTCCTACAAAGTAGCTAGTAATTAGACCGCATATTGAGCCGCTTCTACCTACTTTCCATGGGATGGAAAGCGAGAATCCCTACACGCATATCAAGGAATTTGAAGATGTTTGTAATGCATTCCAAGAGGGAGAAGCTTCAATCGACTTGATGAGGCTAAAGCTATTTCCTTTTACTTTGAAGGCTAAGGCCAAGATTTGACTTAATTCTTTAAGGCCAAGGAGTATCCGAACTTGGACTGATTTGCAAGCTGAATTTCTCAAGAAATGTTTCCCTACTCTTAGGACCAATGGCTTGAAAAGGCAAATTTCAAACTTCTCAGCTAAAGAGAATGAGAAATTTTTATGAGTGTTGGGAGAGATACATGGAAGCTATCACTGCTTGCCCTCACCATGGTTTTGATACATGGCTATTGGTGAGTTACTTTTATGATGGTATGTCTTCCTCAATGAAGCAACTGCTCGAGACTATGTGTTGAGGAGATTTCATGAGTAAGAATCTAGAGGAAGCCATGGATTTCTTGAATTATGTTGCTGAAGTCTCAAGAGGATGGGATGAATTGAACAAAGGAGAAGTGGGGAAGATGAAGTCTCAACCAAATGCCTTTAATGCTAAGGCTGGGATGTATACCTTGAATGAAGATATTGACATGAAAGCAAAAGTTGCAGCTATGACAAGAAGATTGGAGGAGCTAGAACTAAAAAAGATACATGAAGTGCAAGCCGTTGCTAAAACACCAGTTCAAGTTATGCCTTGTTCTATTTGTCAATATTATGAGCACTTGGTGGAGGAGTGTCCTATAATTATAGCTATTAGAGAAATGTTTGGAGATCAAGCGAATGCCTTTGGACAATTCAAGCCCAACAACAATGCTTCATATGGAAATACCTACAATTCAAATTGGAGGAACCATCCAAATTTCTCCTAGAAGCCAAGAGCACTTCAGTACACACAACCAGGCCAAGCATCTCAACAAGCTTCAAATCTTGAGCAAGCAATAGTGAATCTAAGCAAGGTCATGGGAGATTTTGTTGGAGATCAGTAATCCATCAATGCTCAACTCAGTCAAAGAATTGACAGTTGTAGAGAATACATTGAATAAAAGGATGGATGGAATGCAAAATGATCTATCTCAGAAGATAGATAATCTCCAATACTCAATCTCAAGGCTCACTAACCTTAACACAGTGCAAGAGAAGGGGAGAGAGAAGGGGAGATTTCCTTCTCAACCTCACCAAAAGCCCAAGGGTATCCATGAAGTGGAAGCTTATGAGGGAGAATCTTCACAGGTGAGGGACGTCAAAGCCTTGATCACTCTAAGGAGTGGTAAAGAGGTTGAGTTGCCAACACCCAAGCCACATGTTGAAAAAGAGGAAGAGGAAGAAGAAGAAGAGATAGAGAAGAGGGAGGAAATCAAAGGAAAGAAGAAAGGTAGCAGTGAAAGGAAAGAGGACCATGATTCAACAATGAATGAAAATCCGGAGAAAATAGCTATCAAGGGAGATGTGATGAAGAAACACATACCTCCACCTTTTCCTCAAGCTTTGCATGGGAAAAAAGGATTAAAAAATTGCATTAGAAATTCTTGAAGTATTGAGACAGGTGAAGGTCAACAACCCATTGCTAGATATGATCAAACAAGTGCCGACTTATGCAAAATTCTTAAAGGACTTGTGTACTATCAAAAAAGGGTTGAATGTGAATAAGAAAGCCTTCTTGACTGAGCAAGTAAGCGCCATCATACAGTGCAAATCTCCAGTGAAGTACAAAAATCAGTAGAGAATGTGTACCTCTGGATTTAGGAATTGATCTATTAGCTAGTCCGAACCTATTAGTAGGTCTTATTTTCATTCAGGCTGAAGATAAAGAAAATTATGAGAAAAAATCAAGTACCCCAGCACTCTCAGGCCACTTTCCCAAGACAATAGGCTACGGAGCGGGCAACCTTAAAGTCCGATTCATTACTGGGACTGCATTTATATACTTTTATAGTATAATAAAAGTGTTTGAGTTAAGCAGCTTAAATATCTTTTTATCAAGGGTAAGGTTTGGAACTTGTTGATTCTGCACTCACTTCATCATTTACTAGGGGTGATGGTGAAGTATTGCTAAGAGTTAATAGCTTTCTAAGAAGGGCTTTGCTTGCCCCCTTTAGTATAGTAGTAGTAGTCTAGGAGATGGAAGATATGGAAGTGACCATGCCAGCTCTAGTGCGCCTAATACCATATGAGCTACATTGTTGAGTATGGTCAGTACATAGATGGGTGGTGCCAGCTTTGCATACTCTATTTTAGGAAAAAAACAGTAGCACTGATCTACAACCACTTCTGATCAAAGATCAGCCCTCTCGTAGACCACTTCTGATCTTCGATCAGCCTGATCTACGACCACCCTGAAAACATTCTGCCAAATCTAGCTGGATCGAATAGAACTTGTCTTTAGACACTCCTTCTACGACGAGGGAGGGACAGGAGGCCCCATCCAAGAAAAGATGAGAGAGGTCTGAGTCTCCGGCCTGTAAAGCTCATGAATCAAGCACTTTTAAGCAAGTGGTTATGGAGATTTTGAGATGAGAGGGATAGCTTGAGTCTTCGAATCCATCAGGTAGAAGTTTCGCACCTCTATACTTCTCCGCCTCATCTTATTAATAATAATGAAGGGCTTATCGGTCGACCTAGACTCAAAATATCTTTGATCAAAGGAAGCGAAGAAAGCTACAGGGCACTCCTGCGTATGTGGAGGACATGTCAACAACTAGATGCTCGGTCAAAAGATCATTCGAAAAAGGATATGATAGATCCAGATTATAAGAAATTCGTCAGGGGATGGATGAAGTGTCAAATTCACGCTGATCTGATTCATGCGCCGTCATCATCACTCCATCCTATGTCGTCTCTGATAGTTATAGCTTGAAGAGAAAGGTTTTGGGAGAATAAGCATTTTCATTAACTGGAAAAGAGGGGCTTAATTCCGGGTTGCCCTACCATCTCAATGATGATTGGAGGAACTATAGTGGAGAAAGCTTTGTTAGACTTGGGGGCAAGTGTGAATTTGCTACCATACTCTGTCTACAAGCAATTGGGACTAGGTGAATTAAAGCCAACATCAATCACTCTATCTCTAGCAGATAGATCAGTGAAAATTCCAAGAGGGATAATTGAAGATGTCTTAGTTCAAGTTGACAATTTCTACTATCTAGTGGATTTTGTTGTTCTTGATACAGACCCAATTGTCAAGGAAACTAATTATGTTCCTATCATACTTGGAAGACCATTCTTAGCTACATCAAATGCAATAATAAAATATAGGAATGGACTCATGCAACTCACGTTTGGCAAATGACATTGGAGCTCAATATCTTCTATATGTCCAAAAAATCCAATCAATCCAGAAGAAGATGAAGGTCCAGAAGAGGTGTGCATCATTGACACTCTAGTGGAGGAGCATTGTAATCAGAAAATGCAAGAGAAGTTGAATGAAAGTCTTGGGGATCTTGATGAAGGGTTGCTTGAACCCTCAGATTTGCTTGCTACTCTACCAGGTTGGAGGAGGATAGAAGAAATTCTACCTTTATTCAATAAAGAGGAGGCACAAGAAGCTGTTAAAGAGGAGCCCCCAAAGCTTAATCTGAAGGCCCTACCCATGGAGTTGAAGTATACATACCTAGAAGAGAATAAGAAGTGCCCTGTTGTTATATCTTCATCTCTTACTACTCCTTAGGAAGTGTGTTTACTTGAAGTTCTCAGGAGATGTAAGAAAGCAATAGGATGGCAAATATCTAACTTGAAAGACATCAGTCCTTTAGTCTGTACACATCATATATACATGGAAGAAGCAGCTAAGCCAATTCGTCAATCTCAAAGAAGATTGAATCCTTATATGCAAGAGGTGGTGCGAGCTGAGGTTCTTAAGCTACTTCAAGCCGGTATTATCTATCCCATATCAGATAGCCCATGGGTGAGTCCTACTCAAGTAGTACCAAAGAAATCAGGGATCATAGTGGTGCAAAATGAAAAGGGAGAAGAAGTTGCTACACGCCTCACTTCAGGTTAGAGGGTGTGTATTGATTATAGAAAATTGAATGTTGTGACAAGGAAGGATCATTTTCCATTCCCATTTATTGATCAAGTGTTGGAGAGAGTCTCAAGCCATCCTTTCTATTGTTTCTTGGACAGCTACTCCAGATATTTTCAAATAGAAATCGATGTTGAAGACTAGGAGAAGACCACTTTCACATGTCCATTTGGAACATAAGCCTACAGAAGAATGCCTTTTGGTTTATGCAATGCACCTGCAACATTCCAACGATGTATGTTAAGCATTTTCAGTGATATGGTGGAGCGTATTGATTCGTGCCCAATTGGTGTCTCAACTGATTCATGTCTAGCTGGTGCTCCTTGATTAAGGGAGTAATCAACAAAATTTATAACCTATTACACCATGTACTAGGGTAGCAAAGACAAAGCTACTATAGCATAGTGACTCTAGGATCGTTCACTGGGATGGGTTTTCACTTCACAAATGATATTAATTCAAAGTTAAATTGGTGCCTTTTCATTTCAAGGTTAGCTTTAAAAGAAAACATAAACTTGAGTTGGGAAAGGTTTGGTTTTAAACTAACCACAAATAGTAACTGATTTTACTTACAAAGAAAAGTGTTTCTTGGAGTTCAGATCACTAGGCTCAGGTTCCTCATACAAAAAGGAGAGTTCCGGTCACTTGTTTCTTTTCCTCGCATTAGAGAATTAACATATAGTTAATTTTCTAACCGGTGCTGTACAGATGCTTCCCATTAATGGGTTCAAACACTAAATCCCTCTCACTGATGCACCTTGCAATGGCTCATACCTCTCACCTAGCACTTGCCATTCAAGGTGATCTTTAACCTTGGATTACCCGTCAAAAGCTCGCAAGAGATAACTAATGGATGTCTCCTTGGAGTCCAAAAGCTTACCAAGTGTTGGCTATTCTAGAAAATCCTACCTTCAAGTCACCTCCCAGAAGCTCACAAGAGATAAACTAGTGCATCTCCATGGACGGAGATCACTTGGTAATCACTTGCCTTACCAAGTGTTGGCTCAGGTGAATTGAAGGCGTTTTAAGTTAACTAAAAAGATAAAAACCATTAACGGGTCACACTTTCTCTTCATTAAAAACTAAAACAACAAAACTTCCAATTTTTGCGTGTTGAAACTTACCCGGCTTTCCACACTCCAAGAGACGAAAAGCCTAGCCTCTCATCCTCTGAGGAAAAATCCTCAGAGTTTGGTTGGCTAGAAATAAAAAGAACGAGAAAACAAAAATATATATGAAAAGCAAAGCAAGTGCTCTGTAGATATATTCCTTACTATTACCAAAGGTTCTCGTCCTCCTCCTCCTCCCGAGAACAGGCTCCCGAGAGCTATATATATGAAAATTACAAAACAAAATATCTGAGGTTATTCACCCCTTTTCCAAACTTAATAACTAAGGAATCCTATAATTGGTGGGTTACAAGGAGAAAATGGGGATTTAGACATAAAAAATCTGAAGCAAAATATCCAAAAGTTTCGGTCGCAAATTTCGGGAAACTTCAGGAGAAATTCCACAGCACTGTGCAAAATGGCTGCGAAATCATTTCGCAGCAAAAGAGTGATTTCGCAGCGGTGCAAAATTCTTCCTTCAGCTTGGAGTGATTGGCTTCCAATGGCTGTAACTCCTTCATTTCAACTCCGAATTGTGTACCGTTTGAAGCATTAGATTTTTGACTTCCCGAGCTTCCGAAACGACATATAGCATGCATAAATTGAACTTTAGGAAGTGCTCCAAAAGTGGCTGACATGACTGTCATCAAGAATGCTTCATGGCAGATTTCTCTTTACTTCCCCTCCTTTCATTCCGGATTTGCTTATGGAAAAGGACTTCAAAGCTTCGGTTCTTCATGTTTCTGAGCTTTCCATTGCTTTGCCATGGATTCCAAAGAACTCTCCTCAATCTTGGATTGCTTTGGTGATCAAAAAGCTATCAAAACACCAAAACTTAACACAATTTGATTAAAATTGATTGCAAGGGTCCTTAACATGCCAATTGAGTTAAAAAGTAATAACTACTACTCAAAAGTGTTTAAAAGAGTTAATTACAGGCTATCAAATAGCACTTTTTGAGTAGTAATCACTCCCCCTAACCGACATATTGCTAGTCCCTTAGCAATGAAGGAGAGAAAAATAAAAATAAACAATACTATAATTTACAACATCATGCTGATCAAAAAACAATTTTCAAGTGGCATGATGATCTAACTCTCACATGGAACATTAAAGAAATAAAACTCAAACTTCAACAAGAGTTATCAAATAACTTGTCTAATCACAATTCTTAAAGAGAAGGCATTATGCAAATTTAAGCTTTTAAAAGAGTTTCCACTCCTAAAGGGTCAAACCTTACTCTTCCACAAAAATCTGAGTGTTACTTATTAGCTTCCGAATATAGTATGTTGAACTAATCTCTCCCCCCAACCTAGTTTTTTTTCAAAGCTTAGCAAACTAATCAACCTCCAATAGGTTAAGAACGCACCTCTTTTTTCACATTTTTTTTTCATTGTAGGAGTACAAGGCTTAAAGGTATTCTTTTCTAAATTGTCCATGTAACGGGGGTCCATCGATGACTCCCAACCAATGAAGGTTTAGGGCATCAAGCTTTAAGGATTTTTCAACCACTAACTTCTCAGATTTTACCCCGGACTTTTTGAGAATGAAATTTTAATACCCAAGCACCTACAGTATGTTAAACTCCACCTATTCACCCTTGTAACGAGCATTGAGGTCAGTGGATCCCAACCAATGAAGGCTTAGGGCACCAGGTTTTAAAGATTTTCACCATATACCCCTCAGACCTTGCTCAGGTTTCAAGGCAAGCAAACATTTTTTTTTTCTTTTTTTTTTCAAAGACTCATTGGCCTTTTATAAGGTGTCCCAACACTATTAAATGAGGTCAAAGGTACCAAGTCTAAATTTTTCCTAAGTCAAGAGGGAAATAGTTTTTCATCTTATAATCGGAACCTATTGTGCACAGTGTGTGGATAGCTTAAAGTGGAAGAATTGAGGTTGAATTCAATAGAAGTTTCAACAATTCATCAACTTTAATAAGCATAATATAAACTCTAAGTCAAGTAAAAAGACAAAAATTCAATTTCTCCCTTTTCATTTTGAAAATATTTCCTTAATAGCCATGGAGAGTAGAAAAAAAAAGCTATCAAAACACCAAAACTTAACACAATTTGATTAGAATTGATTGCAAGGGTCCTTAACATGCCAATTGAGTTAAAAGGTAATAACTACTACTCAAAAGTGTTTAAAAGAGTTATTACAGGCTATCAAATAGCACTTTTTGAGTAGTAATCACGTATTATGGAGGTTTTTATGGATGATATCACCATATGTGGAAGTACATTTGAGGAATGCTTAGTCAACTTGGAAGCAGTTCTGAACCGATGCATTGAAAAGGACTTAGTGCTTAATTAGGAGAAATGCCATTTTATGGTACAACAAGGAATTGTCCTTGGCCACATCATCTCCAAGAAATGCATTGAAGTTGATAAAGCAAAGGTGGAACTTATTATCAAATTGCCATCCCCAACAACTATAAAAGGACTAAGGCAATTCCTTGGCCATGCTGGGTTCTACAGGAGGTTTATTAAAGATTTCTCTAAACTTTCAAAGCCTCTTTGTGAACTATTGGTTAAGGATGCTAAATTTGTATGGGATGAGAGATGTCAAAAGAGTTTTGAGCAACTAAAGCAGTTCTTGACAATCGCTCCAATAGTGAGGGCTCCTAACTGGCAACTACCTTTTGAAGTGATGTGTGATGCCATTGACTTTGCTATAGGAGCTGTTCTTGGTCAAAGAGAGGATGGAAAGCCCTATGTGATCTACTATGCAAGCAAAACATTGAACGAAGCGCAAAGAAACTACACAACCACAGAGAAAGAATTGTTACCTGTAGTTTTTGCCTTAGACAAATTTCGTGCTTATCTGGTAGCGTCTTTCATTGTGGTTTTCACCGACCACTCAACTTTGAAGTACTTATTGACAAAGCAAGATGCAAAAGCAAGGTTGATTAGATGGATTCTCTTACTGTAAGAGTTCAATCTCCAAATCAAAGATAAGAAAGGAGTGGAGAATGTGGTAGCTGACCACCTTTCAAGGTTGGCTATACCACATAATTCCCATGTTTTACCTATTAATGATGATTTTCCGGAGGAGTCACTCATGTTGTTAGAAGATGCTCCTTGGTATGCTCATATTGCTAACTATCTAGTTACTAGTGAAGTTCCAAGTGAGTGGAAAGCACAAGATAGGAAGCACTTCTTTGCAAAAATTCATGCCTACTATTGGGAAGAACCTTTTCTTTTCAAGTATTGTGTAGATCAAATAATAAGGAAGTGTGTCCTTGAACAAGAGCAACAGGGAATCCTCAGTCATTGCCATGAAAGAGCATGTGGAGGCCACTTTGCCTCTCAAAAAACAGCCATGAAGGTGTTGCAATCAGGTTTCCGTTGGCCATCACTTTTCAAAGATGCTCACACCATGTGTAGGAGCTGTGATAGATGCCAAAGGCTTGAGAAGCTAACATGTAGAAATCAAATGCCTATGAACCCCATTTTAATAGTTGATATCTTCGATGTTTAGGGCATTGACTTCATGGGACCTTTCCCAATGTCTTTTGGTAACTCTTACATTTTGGTGGGGGTAGACTATGTTTCTAAATGGGTTGAGGCAATCCTATGTAAACACAATGATCAAAAAGTTATTCTCAAGTTTCTCAAAGAGAACATCTTCTCAAGATTTGGGGTGCCCAAGGCTATAATAAGTGATGGGGGTACTCATTTTTGCAACAAGCCTTTTGAAACTCTTTTAGCCAAGTATGGGGTGAAGCACAAGGTAGCTACACCTTACCACCCTCAAACTTCCAGACAAGTTGAGTTAGCAAACAGAGAAATCAAGAATATATTGATGAAGGTAGTAGACACGACCAGAAGAGATTGGTCTGTTAAGCTCCATGATTCACTATGGGCATATAGAACAGCTTACAAGACTATTCTTGGCATGTCTCCTTATCGCCTAGTCTATGGAAAAGCATGCCATCTCCCTGTGGAAGTTGAATACAAGGCTTGGTGGGCAATTAAGAAGGTAAACATGGACTTGAACAGAGCCGGGATGAAGAGGTGCTTAGACCTTAATGAGATGGAGGAATTGAGAAATGATGCCTACATCAATTCCAAAATTGCAAAACAGATGATGAAGAGGTGGCACGATCAGTTAATCTCCAACAAAGAATTTCAAAAGGGACAAAGAGTCTTACTCTATGACTCTAGGCTCCATATCTTTCCAGGAAAGCTAAAGTCAAGGTGGATAGACCCTTTCATTATTCACCAAGTGCATCTCAATGGAGTAGTGGAACTACTCAATTCCAATAGCACAGACACTTTCAAAGTCAATGGCCACCGTTTCAAACCATTCAGGGAGCCATTCAATCAAGACAAAGAGGAAGTCAGTCTCCTTGAGCCATAGAAATCTTAACCAAAAAGGGGGGTAGATGGACTTAGTCTTTTTGAAGACTAAACAAAGTCCATGTTTTTGTTTTAATTTTGTTGATTTAAAAGATTTATTAATTGTTTTAATTTTAATTTTAGCTTTGATTTATTTTATTTTGATATAACTTAGGCTTTTTGAATGATCAAAATCAGGAGGAATTTCAAAGGAATTGGAGGGAAGCCATAAAGAACCAAAGAAGGAGAAAAATAGAACAATTTTTTTCAACATGCGAAAATGAGGCCAACTTGTGAAATCCTCAAAGCCGAATTTCGCAAGTTCACTATTCAAGTTGCGAAATTTTTCGCAGCTGCGAAACACCTCCTAAGCACACGTGTGCCATTTCGCATCTTCAAAAGCCAATTTCGCAGTTGCGAACTAACTTGCGAAATCCTCAAAGCCAAATTTCGCAAGTTCACTAACCAACTTGCGAAAATTTTTGCAGCTATGAAACACCTCCTAGGCACACCTGTGCCATTTCGTAACTTCAAATTCCAATTTCGTAGCTGTGAACCAAGTTGCGAAATCACCTCCAAGTTGTGAAATCACCTCCAACCTGCAAAAATACCAACCATCGTTTAAATGTCTATTTAAACCTCTGATATTCTCATTTTTCATTTCGCACAACCATTTCAACTTGAGAAAAAGCCCTCCATGTTGTGAAGCCGAAAAATCTCAGAGGATCCCCTCCAAAGGAAGCCCAGAAGTCGTGCGTCTGAAGAGGACCATTCTGCGCACCTCCGTGTACCCTCTGGAACATGAGCCTCTCCATTTTGGCCATGGCCTAGATGAGAGGAGCCCAAACCCTGTGTCCATCAACTCGCAACACCAGACCGAGAGCTTCACCTGCACGAGATTCCATGTCTGAGGCTATACAGGCCTCTACCATTCCACCTTCTGAGGGTGGAGTGCCACCTAGTCCTCCTCAGCGCAGGTACCAGACGAGGAGACCACCCACTACACCTAGGGAAAGAAATTCGCACCCCAAGAAATCAATTCATCGCCCTCCTACAAAGAAAGCCAGAGGTTCAGGCCCAGGAGAGTCATCAACACCTCCACAACCTCAACCGCCTACTATAGAGTCTCAGATTCCTATTGGGATGACTCTTGGAAGGGATTATCAAGTGACCTATGGTTACACAGCCACCTATAAAGGGAAATTTGGGTTGCCGAACTAGGCCATTCCACTCCGAGCTATGCTTTGATAGAGAGACTTTCAAACACCAACCGGAGCTCAGAGATTCATTCCACCTACTGCAGAGATACCATTTCGAGCACCTGATGACTCCAAGGGATTTCTTCTATCCCCGAGTAGCATTAGACTTTTATCAGTCTATGGCTACTGATTCGCGCAATATAACTCCGCATGGGTCATTTAATCAAAAACATTTATAAAACCTATGACCTCATACTAACGTAGCAAAGCTACTATAGTATAGTGGCTCTAGGGTCGAACTCTGGGATGGGTTTTCATTCTACCAGTGATATAATCAAAATTAGAAATTGTATTTAATGATTTCCTTAATCAAAAACTTAAAGTTTAAAAGAAAATAAAATTTGTTTTGAAAGTGTTTGAAACTAAACTAACATAAACTAATTGAAAATGGAAGAAAGAAAGTCTCCTGAGCTAAGGGTTGCTAGGATCAAGTTCAGAATAGAAAGTGGAAAATTCGGATTTTTCTCCTCGCATTGGGGATTTAACCTATAGCTATTTCCCGAACCGGTATGGGTTTGACAATGAAGATTCAATCCATAAAAGGTCAATAGAAATGGTAGTCAAGGTCCATTAATGGCTTAAAACACTATGGGTCTCAACCTTGAATCACTTTCCAATGACTCGTACATGATAACTAATGGACTAATATGAATCTAGCAATAAGCATCCATAAAGACCTGAAGCTTACCATGTATTGGTCATTCAAAGTGATTCTAAGGGGTTTAAAGCAAAACTTTGGATTTAGAAGCCATTTATGAATTCCAACTACCTGA
This sequence comes from Vitis amurensis, assembly GCA_037355405.1. Taxonomy (NCBI): domain Eukaryota; kingdom Viridiplantae; phylum Streptophyta; class Magnoliopsida; order Vitales; family Vitaceae; genus Vitis; species Vitis amurensis. The sequence continues at coordinate 14,934,777 of CM074676.1, read as the reverse complement.
ATTTAATGCACGGGAGTTTTCCACCTTTTCATCCTGGACTTTTCACCTAGCTTCCCTTTACTCCAAGAAACCGAAAGTTTAGCCTATCATCCTCCGAGAAAACATCCTCAGAGGTTGTTTGGCTTCCAAGAAAAAAGAAAATAGTAGATAGAAAATGGAAAACGAGAGAGCTCAGTAAAAAATGCTAAGTGTTTAAACGTAATACGTATATTCCCCTCGGGAGGTAATTTCCATCCCTTAAATAGTCTTTACAAAAGCAAAAGATTGTGATTGGTTAGTTACAAGGATAGGAAAGGAAATTACATCAAAAAATTACATAGGAAAATATCTAAAGTGGAGTCGGCAAAACAGAGCACGCATGGGGTGTGCGAAATTTTCGCACACCTGAAGGAGGTGTGCGAACTTCGCACACCATTCGCACAGCCACAGGGGGGTGTGCGAAATTCTCGCACACCTGGGAGCAGTTGTCTTCCGAAGGCCATATCTTCCTCGTTTCAGCTCCAAATCATGCACGGTTTGAAGCGTTGGATTCTTGACTTCAAGAGCTTTAAAATGGTATATAGCATGTAAAAATTGGACTTCGGGAAGTGCTCCAAAAGTGCGAAAGAAGACTGCAGCTGCTACATTTGGTTTTTCTTCACTTTGCTTCACTTTGGTTTTCTCCTTTGCTTGACTTGTTTTAACGATCCAAAAAGCTGTCAAAACATTAAAACTAGCCACAAATATGATTAAAAGACATTGCTAGGTCCTTAACATGCCAATTGGACTAAAGATGGAGAACTACTACACAAAAGTGCTTAAAACATAATGCATTAAAGGTGTAAAATAGCACTTTTTGGGTAGTAATCACTCCCCCCAACTGACACATTGCTAGTCCCTGAGCAATGAAGGAGAGAAAAAAGAAAGAAAAATAGATAATATAATAGTTTACAAAAATCATGCTGATCACTCCAAAAAAATAACCAAGTGGCATGATTGAATCAAACACTCTCGTGGCAAGTCAAGGATATAAAACTCAATCATCAACACGAGTCATCAAATAACTTACTTATCACAATATTCAAAGAGCGGCCATTATGCAAATTTGAGTATCAAAATAATTTCCACTTCCAAAGGATCAATTCTTAATCTTCCACAAAAATCTAAGTGTTAAGGTGCTTAGTTTCCAGTTATAGTATGTCAAACTAAATTCTCCCCCCAACTAAGGTTTTTCTCTAACTTAAGCAACACTAACTCATATATAAAAGGCTAAGAACGCACCCTTCTTTCTTTTTTTTTTTTTTTTTTTTTTTTTTTTTTTTTCAAACGTACTCCACCCATCTACCCATGTAACGAGCAGTGAGGTCGGTGAACTCCCAACCAATAAAGGCTTAGGGCACCAGGCTTTAAAGATTTTCACCATATACCCCTCGGACCTTGCTCGGGTTTCAAAAATAGTGAAGCACAATTTATTTTCATAAGACACATTGGCCTTTTATAAGGTGTCCCAACACTAATAGAATGAGGTCAATGGCACCAAGTCGAAAATTTCCTAAGTTTAGGGGGTTGAGAAAGTTTTCCATCTTATAACCTGGAATCTAATGTGTTCGAGTGTGTGAAAAGATTAGAGTGGAAGACTTAAGCTTGAAAACAAAAGAAGCTTCAACAATTTATCAACTTTAATAAGCATAATACAAACTCGAGACTATGGCAATAAGATAAGAATTTAATTTCTCCCATTTACTTTTGAGAATTTATCTTTAAGAAAACAAAGAGAGTTTGCAAAAAATTTGTTAGCAAAATAACTTAACAAATTCAACAAGTTACTTCCTCAACTCTCATCTCCCCCCCAACTAGGATGAACATTGTCCCCAATGTTCCAAAAGTAAGGAATAAAATAAGGGAGGAAGTGATACCTCCTGATAGTAAGGGACTCTGAATGAACAGGAGAAACCACATGTTGCATAAGAAAAGAAAAATCATAAGAGTGATGAAAAGAGGAAATAAAATGGAATAGCTAAAATACACTAAAAGAGAAGATGTCTATATAAACTGAGAAAGCACAATATACAAAATAAACATGGAATACATCCAATCCCAGTATAAAAGTGGTCCAAAATATATAAGACATCTCAAAATGTAGCATATAGATACAAAAAGGGAGAGGAGTGATCGTATGATCAAGTAGTAGGCTCCTCTGGTGGATAGGAGGGGTCCTCCGCTGGATCTGTGGAAGGTACCGCTACAGGTGGAGCTGGTGGCACAAGACCGAGGTGCTGCTGAATCTCCCGGAGAATGAGAGTCTGCTGGTCCTGCTGAGTCTGGAAGGAAGTGAGCAAGGCACGATACTCTGGACCAGGGATAGTAATGGGCGGCTCTGATGTAGGAGGAATCTGAGGCGGAAGTTGTGGTGGGGCCACAGACGTGGTAGATGCTCTCCTCGTATGGTATCTGCTCTGAGGAGCAGAATCAGGTAAATGTGAGGGTGTAGCAAGTGGGGCCCGCACAGGGCGGGTCTCCCGCTCGCTCCGGGAAGGCTGTGGTAGATCCTCCTCGGGTCTTTGGCATGATGGAACGATGAAATGAGGTGCAAAGGCTCGGGATTAGGGAAAGGAGGGATGGAGAGGCTGAGATTTTGGCACGGGGGGGTGGTGTGCGTAAATTTTTCGCATGTGGGGTGTGCGAGTTTCGCACACCTCAAAGGGGGTGTGCGAAATTTTCGCACAGGGCACTATTCACCCGTGCGCTTGAAGGTTTTGGGGATGATGGAGATGATGAGAATTTGTGGTCTTTGAGGGTGGGAAAAGCTGGCTTAGGTATGAAAAGGTGTTTTCATGATGATTAGGCTTGAAAATTTGGAGCTTTTCAAAAGGAAAATTGGAAATTTGGAGCTCCCATGGCCGGCGGCAATGAAGAAACCATGGCTTGAAAGCTTATGGTTTAGGCTTTGGCTTGATGAGAACAGGGTTTGGATTGAATTGTGGATGGATTTAGAGGTTTGGGTGACAATTTGAAAGGATTTTGATGGTGGAAGGAGATGGAATTTCCGAAAATGGGAAGTGGTGAATAGTGGATGCCGCGGCTATGGAGTGGAGCTATGGATGATGGCTGCCATGGTGGTGTTGATGATGAAGAATGATGAAGGAAAGAAGCTTTATGGATGGAAATGGGTGATCGGAAGAGAGGTCTTGAGAGAATTGAAGAAGAAGCTAAGCCTTTGGAGTGAAGAACAAAGCTTTTTTAAAGAGAAAAAATGAATTTCGCACGAGGGTAGGATGGTGTGCGAAATTTTCGTGATACCTGTGATTCTCCAAGACAGAGAGCATGATTTTGAAAATTGGCGCAAAAAAACAAATTCGCACAAGGTTCGCACCAGGTTCGCATACCTGTGAAATTCGCACAGGGGACCGAGAGCATGTATTTTTTGAAAAGTGGTGCAAAAATGGAATTCGCACAGGGTAAAGGGTGTGTACGAAATTTTCGCACACCTCAATGGGGTGTGCGAATTTTGCTGAACCTTGTCTTATCTCCCCTGTTTTCACCTGTTTTCACCAAGACTTCATCCTTCAAGCCTTCCCACCTATATGTTAGCACAAAAAACACAATTCAAACCTCATTAGAATGAAATTAAAATCAAAAATAGAAATCAAAACATGCATAAACACAAGAAAACACTAGATTAAACTAAAATCAACTTAAAAGAAAACAAAAAGAGGATGAACTTTTTAGTCTTTAGAGAGACTAAGTTCAACCATGAACCAAGTGCTTTCATGCTGAAGGTGGATCAAGGAGGATGAATTCCTCCTTGTCTCGGGAAAAAGATTCAATATAGGGTTTGAGACGATGCCCATTAACTTTGAAAGTTCGAGTGCTATTGAAGTTGAGTAGTTCAACTACTCCATTTGGTTGCACTTCATGAATTATGAAAGGACCCGTCCATCTTGATTTCAATTTTCCCGGAAAAAGATGAAGCTTAGAGTCATAAAGCAAGACTCTTTGTCCCTTGGCAAAATTATTTTGATTTACCAATTGATCATGCCATTTCTTCAACCTCTCCTTTGCAATTTTTGAATTGAGGTAAGCATCATTCCTCATTTCCTCCAACTCATTCAAATCCAAACATCTCTTCAACCCGGCTCTTGTCAAATCCATGTTGAGTTTTTTAATTGCCCACCATGCCTTGTATTCAATCTCCACTGGAAGATGGCACGCTTTGCCATAAACAAGGCGATAAGGGGACATTCCAAGAATGGTCTTGTAAGCGGTCCTATACGCCCATAAGGAATCTAGGAGCTTAATAGACCAATCCTTCCTATTCACATTCACCACCTTCATTAATATATTCTTGATCTCCCGGTTGGCTAACTCAACTTGGCCACTTGTTTGAGGGTGATAGGGTGTAGCTACCTTGTGCTTAACCCCATATTTGGCTAGAAGAGCCTCAAAAGGTTTATTGCAAAAATGGGTCCCTCCATCACTGATAATGGCCTTAGGCACTCCAAATCTTGAAAAGATGTTGTCCTTGAGGAATTTAAGAACCACCTTATGATCATTGCTCCTACATGGGATTGCTTCTACCCACTTAGAGACATAATCCACTCCCACCAAAATGTAGGAATGTCCAAATGACATTGGAAATGGTCCCATGAAGTCTACCCCCAAACATCAAAGACATCCACTATCAAGATGGGATTCAAGGGCATCATATTTCGGCGTGTTAGCTTACCAAGCCTTTGACACCGATCACATCCCTTGCACATAGAGTGGGCATCCTTGAAAAGAGAGGGCCACCAAAAACCCGATTGGATCACTTTCATTGCTGTTTTCTGGGAGGCAAAATGACCTCCACATGCATTATCATGGCAATGGGAAAGAATTCCCGATTGCTCTTGTTCAGAACACACTTTCTTATGATTTGATCCGCACAATATTTGAAGAGAAAGGGCTCCTCCCAATAATAGGCATGGATCTTAGCAAAGAAATGCCTCTTGTCTTGGGCACTCCACTCACTTGGTACTTCTCCAGTAACCAAGAAATTTGCAATGTGAGAATACCATGGAGCTACCTCTATTGACATGAGAGACTCCTCAGGGAAGTCATCATTGATAGGCAGACCATGTGAGTCATGTGATATCACAAGTCTTGACAAGTGGTCAGCTACCACATTTTCTACCCCTTTTTTATCCCTGATTTGGAGATTAAATTCTTGGAGTAAAAGGATCCATCTTATCAATCTTGCCTTGGCATCTTGCTTGGTTAGCAAGTACTTCAAGGCGGAATGGTCAGTGAACACCACTATAGAGGACCCTACCAAATAAGCACGAAACTTATCCAAGGCAAAAACTACACCCAACAACTCCTTCTCAAGAGTTATGTAGTTCCTTTGAGCCTCGTTCAAAGTTTTGCTAGCATAGTAAATCACATAGGGCTTTCCATCTTCTCTTTGCCCTAAGACAGCCCCCCATAGCAAGGTCACTTGCATCACACATTACCTCAAAAGGTAATTTCCAATTTGGGGCTCTCACTATTGGTGCAGCTTGTGAGGAATTGCTTCAGTTCCTCAAAACTCTTCTGACACTTCTCATCCCACACAAACTTGGCATCTTTTACCAAGAGTTCACAAAGAGGCTTTGAGATTTTTGAGAAATCCTTGATAAACCTCCTATAGAACCCGGCATGTCCTAAGAATTGCCTAATTCCTTTAACATTTGTGGGAGGTGGCAACTTAACAATTAGTTCCACCTTTGCCTTATCTACCTCAATGCCCTTCTTGGAGATGATATGTCCTAAGACAATTCCCTGTTGTACCATAAAATGGCACTTCTCCCAATTCAGCACTAGGTCTTTCTCAATACATCTTTGGAGAACAGACTTCTAAATGCAACAAACACTCCTCATAAGAACTTCCATAAACAAGTGATGTCATCCATGAAGACTTCCATGATGCGCTCCACCATATCACTGAAGATGCTTAGCATACATCTTTGGAAAGTTGCAGGAGCATTACATAACCCAAAGGGCATTCTCCTATACGCAAAAGTACCAAAGGGGCAAGTAAAGGTTGTCTTTTCTTGATCTTCCAAATCAATCTCTATTTGGAAGTACCCCGAGTACCCATCCAGAAAAACAGAGAGAAAGGATGTCCCGAGACTCTCTCAAGGACTTGGTCCATGAAAGGCAAAGGGAAATGGTCCTTCCTAGTCACCTGAATTCAACCTCCTATAGTCTATACACACCCTCCATCCCGAGGTAGGACGTGTAGAGACTTCCTCCCCTTTCTCATTACGGACCACAGTGATTCCAGATTTCTTTGGGACTACTTGGGTGGGGCTCACCCACAAACCGTCTCGAAATGGGATATATGATCCCAGCTTGGAGTAGCTTCAGAACTTCACCCCTCACTACCTCTTGCATGTGAGGATTCAACCTCCTCTGGGGCTGCCTCACTGGTTTTGCATCATCCTCCATATAGATATGGTGGGTGCACACCAAAGGGCTAATCCCTTTCAGATCAGAAATTTGCCATCCAATGGCTTTCTTGCATCTCCTGAGGACTCCCAAAAGATTATCCTCTTGATCAATAGTAAGAGTTGAAGAAATCACCACTGGACATTTCTCATTTTCCTCCAAATATGCATATTTCAAATCAACAGGAAGCGGCTTCAAAACGAGTTTTGGAGGATTCTCCACAGTTGCTTCTTGTGAGTCTTCCTGGTTGAACAGTGGTAAGATCTCTTCCCGTCTCCTCCAAGGGGACATGGTGGCTAGAACATCTGAGGGTTCAGGTAACCCTTCTTCAAACATTTCCAGGCTTTCACTCAAGCTCTCTTGTAAGTTCTTGTCACACTGCTCTTCAACCAAGGTGTTGATCAAGCACACCTCCTCCAATCCTTCCTCTTCTTCCGGGTGAAGATGCCTCTTGCATAGGTGGAATATGTTTAATTCCAAAGTCATATTCCCAAACGTGAGCTGCATCACCCCATTTCTACAATTGATGATGGCATTGGAGGTAGCTAGGAAAGGTCTCCCAAGGATGATTGGTACGTAGTTTGCTTCCTTCACAATGGGATCAGTATCAAGCACAACAAAATCCACAGGATAGTAGAATTTGTCCACTTGAACTAGAACATCCTCTATCACCCCTCTTGGGATTTTGAGTGACACTGTCGCCTAAGGAGAGAGTAATGGCTGTAGGCTTCAATCCTCCAAGTCCCAGGTTGCTTGTACACGGAATATGGGAGCAAATTCACACTTGCCCCCAAGTCTAGTAAAGCTTTCTCCACATGTGTCCCTCCAATGTTGACTGAAATGGTGGGACATCCCGGATCTTTGTACTTAATCGGAGACTTACTCTGAATGATAGCACTTACTTGCTCAGTGAGGAATGCATTCTTTGTCACATGTAACCCTCTCTTGACCGTGCACAAGTCCTTTAGAAACTTTGCATATGTGGGGACTTGCTTGATCATATCAAGTAAGGGTATATTCACCTTCACTTGTCTCAAGACTTCAAGAATTTCTGATGAATTCTTGATTTCCTTCTTTCCATGTAAAGCTTGAGGAAAAGGGGGAGGCATATGTTTCTTCATCATATCCTCTTTAATCACTATCCTTGGCTCTTCTTCAATGCTTGACTTGGATGCACTTTTCTTCCCACTCTTCTCTTCTTGGTTATTACTCTCTTTAACCAAGGTTTTCTTTGACATGAGTTCTTCATCTTGCCTCACCTTAGGCAGGGGTTGATCAACCTCTTTTCCACTCCTTAAAGTGATCACAGCTTTAACCTCCCTCAACTTTGAAGACTCCCCTCTTGGGTTTCAACTTCATGAACACCCTTAGGATTTTGGCTTGGTTGAGAGGGAAACTTTCCCTTCTCATTCACAAAGTGTTGAGGTTGGTAAGCCTAGAGATGGAGTATTGAATATTATCTATCTTCCGAGATAGATCATTTTGCATCCCCTCCATCCTCTTAATTTGAGAACTCTCAACATTTTCAATCTTTTGATGCAATTGGGAGTTGATTGCCTTTTGTTCACCCACAAAGTCACCCATGACTTTACTTAGGTTCACAATGGCTTGCTCCACTGAAGAGGTTTGTTGAGGTGCTTGGGTTTGGGCTTGTGGTTGGTATGGAGGTGGTCTTGGTTTCCAAGAAAAATTTGGGTGGTTTCTCCAGCTTGAATTATAGGTGTTTCCATAAGGTGCATTGTTGTTAGGCCTAAATTGCCCCACAACATTGGCTTGATCACCTAACATCTCCCTCACAGCTGGCATGGTTGGGCACTCATCTACCACATGATCACATGATTGGCAAATGGTGCATGGCATGACATGGGCTTGGGTCTCAGAAATGGCTTGGACTTCATGCATCTTTTTCAACTCAAGTTCTTCCAATCTCCTTGCTATTGTTGCCACTTTAGCTTTCATGTCCATGTCTTCACTTAATACATACATTCCACCTTTTGGATTCTGAGTTGGTTGGGAGGAAACTTCCCTTTCTCTCTTGAGTTGGGCTCATCCCATCCTCTTGACACCTCAGACACATAACTTAGAAAATCCATGGCTTCTTCCGGATTCTTACTCATAAAATCTCCTCCACACATGGTTTCAAGAATTTGCTTCATGGAGGAAGACATCCCATCATAAAAATAGCTCACCAAGAGCCATGTATCAAAGCCATGATGAGGACAAGCATTAATGGCCTCCATATACCTTTCCCAACATTCATGGAACTTCTCATTTTCTTTTGCAGAAAAGTTTGAGATTTGTCTCTTCAACCCATTGGTCCTATGGGTGGGGAAAAATTTCTTCAAAAATTCGGCCTGAAGATCAACCCAATTCCTTATGCTCCTTGGCCTTAAAGAATTAAGCCATATTTTTGCCTTGTCCTTCAAAGTGAAAGGGAATAGCTTGAGTCTCATCAAGTCTATTGAAGCTCCTCCCTCTTTAAAGGTATTGCACACCTCCTCAAACTCCTTGATGTGGGCATATGGATTCTCACTCTCCATTCCATGGAAAGTTGGTAGAAGGGGCACAATATGGGGCCTTATAACTAGCTGCTCAAGAGGAGGTATAATGCATGAGGGTGCACTCATCTCTTGGTAGGGTGCATTCTATCCCTCATGGATAGATATGCATTGGGATTACCCCCTTGACCTTGTTGAGAATTCTGATCCTCTGGTGGAGGGTCCATGATGTTAACACAAATGTCCAACTCTGTGTCTTGAGGATTCTGAATCCTTACTAATCTTCCCTCTTGGTCCCGAATCCAATAGGGCATGCAAAAGTTACTACTTACCTGAAATAAAATAAAAACAACAAAAACAAAAGAAACCTAGAAAAAAGTTAAGGTTAGAAAGAAAATGAAAATAAACTTAACAAAAATAAAATGAAAGGAAATGAAGTTAGTGAAAAGGAATTCACCAAACTTGTGATGGAAATCACAAGTAGCCTCTAAAAGGTTGCATCACCGTAAAGTGGCACCATCCCGCAACGGCGCCATTTTGATTCGCGCAATATAACTCCGCATGGGTCATTTAATCAAAAACATTTATAAAACCTATGACCTCATACTAACGTAGCAAAGCTACTATAGTATAGTGGCTCTAGGGTCGAACTCGGGATGGGTTTTCATTCTACCAAGTGATATAATCAAAATTAGAAATTGTATTTAATGATTTCCTTAATCAAAAACTTAAAGTTTAAAAGAAAATAAAATTTGTTTTGAAAGTGTTTGAAACTAAACTAACATAAACTAATTGAAAATGGAAGAAAGAAAGTCTCCGGAGCTAAGGGTTGCTAGGATCAAGTTCAGAATAGAAAGTGGAAAATTCCGGATTTTTCTCCTCGCATTGGGGATTTAACCTATAGCTATTTCCCGAACCGGTATGGGTTTGACAATGAAGATTCAATCCATAAAAGGTCAATAGAAATGGTAGTCAAGGTCCATTAATGGCTTAAAACACTATGGGTCTCAACCTTGAATCACTTTCCAATGACTCGTACATGATAACTAATGGACTAATATGAATCTAGCAATAAGCATCCATAAAGACCTGAAGCTTACCATGTATTGGTCATTCAAAGTGATTCTAAGGGGTTTAAAGCAAAACTTTGGATTTAGAAGCCATTTATGAATTCCAACTACCTGAATTTAATGCACGGGAGTTTTCCACCTTTTCATCCTGGACTTTTCACCTAGCTTCCCTTTACTCCAAGAAACCGAAAGTTTAGCCTATCATCCTCCGAGAAAACATCCTCAGAGGTTGTTTGGCTTCCAAGAAAAAAGAAAATAGTAGATAGAAAATGGAAAACGAGAGAGCTCTCAAAAAAATGCTAAGTGTTTAAACGTAATACGTATATTCCCCTCAGGAGGTAATTTCCATCCCTTAAATAGTCTTTACAAAAGCAAAAGATTGTGATTGGTTAGTTACAAGGATAGGAAAGGAAATTACATCAAAAAATTACATAGGAAAATATCTAAAGTGGAGTCGGCAAAACAGAGCACGCATGGGGTGTGCGAAATTTTCGCACACTGAAGGAGGTGTGCGAACTTCGCACACCATTCGCACAGCTACAGGGGGGTGTGCGAAATTCTCGCACACCTGGGAGCAGTTGTCTTCCGAAGGCCATATCTTCCTCGTTTCAGCTCCAAATCATGCACGGTTTGAAGCGTTGGATTCTTGACTTCAAGAGCTTTAAAATGGTATATAGCATGTAAAAATTGGACTTCGGGAAGTGCTCCAAAAGTGCGAAAGAAGACTGCAGCTGCTACATTTGGTTTTTCTTCACTTTGCTTCACTTTGGTTTTCTCCTTTGCTTGACTTGTTTTAACGATCCAAAAAGCTGTCAAAACATTAAAACTAGCCACAAATATGATTAAAAGACATTGCTAGGTCCTTAACATGCCAATTGGACTAAAGATGGAGAACTACTACACAAAAGTGCTTAAAACATAATGCATTAAAGGTGTAAAATAGCACTTTTTGGGTAGTAATCAGCTACACATTGCGTTTGGGATCCTACTATCATCCACTTCACTATTGATGGACAACATGGCATCTTAGGAGCCAAACACATTACAGAGGCCCTACACATTCCATATGAGCCTGTGAGTCCAGCAGATTACAAAGAGTTGGCTCATTTTTCTCATAGCGACATGGTCCGTATATTGTCCAGGAGGACATCTACACACTCATTTCTTCTTAGAAAGGAGCTTCCGCCTGGGATGTTTCTTCTAGATGTGGTGCTGCGCTCCAACATATTTCCACTTCAGCATATGGTGCAGAGGAGATGAGCCATACTAGAGGCCTTATTCAGGATATCAGAGGGTTTTTACTTTGGACCTCATCATTTGATTATGACCTCTCTTCTTTACTTTGAAGAGAATGTCCACAGGAAGAAGCTATAGAGAGAATATGCCATTCCACTACTTTTTTCTAGGCTGCTCTGTCAAATATTAGAGCATTTGGGCTATCCTTCTAAGCCTCAGCTTGATCGATGCATTTGCTGAGAGATATTCACTCTCGACAAATGGAATTATATGACGGATTATGTTGCACCTCTAGAAGCCCCAACTAGGCCAGCACATCCAGAGATACCACAACAGCTGATTACTACCAAAAAGTGCTATTTTATAGACCTAATTATAATGGTTTTAAGCACCTTTGTGTAGTAATCATATTCATTTAACCCAATTAATTCATTAAGGTCCTTAGTAATTGGTTTTAACCATTTTGTGGCAAGTTTATATGTTTTTATCAGCTTATGAATCAATTCAAGCATGCCAAATGATGGAGGAGCTACTTGGACAAGTTATGGCAAAGCTTTTGGAAGCTCAAATTCATGAAGAACCAAGCTTTGGAGCTCCATAGCCCTTTGCCAAAGTCGTTCAAAGTATGCAAGGAAAGAACAATGGAAAAGAGGAAAAGCAAGCAAAGTGAAGAGAAGCAAAGAGGACAGCAGCTGCAGTCTTCTTTTGCACTTTTGGAGCACTTACCGAAGTTCATTTTCTACATTCTATATACCATTTCAAAGCTCAAGAAGTCAAGAATCCAACGCTTCAAACCGTGTACAATTTGGAGCTGAAATGAGGAAGATATGGCCTTCGGAAGACAACTGCTCCAGGGGTGTGCGAAATTTTCGCACAACACCTTCACAATTTCGCACACCCCCTTGCAGTGTGCGAATTTTCCTCTGTTTTTGCCGACTCCACGCGAGATATTTTATTTTGGATATTTTTGTATAAATTTCCATTCCTCTCCTTGTAATCCACGAATCATAAGTTTTCTTAGCTAGGAAGGTTGGAAAAACTTCTCTATATATATTCCCTTGCATCCATTGTAATGAACATCGATCAATATATAGAATATACAGAGCCTTGCTCTATTTTTCTCTCTTCTCCTGTTCTTCCCCATTTATATTTTCTTAGTAGTCAAACAGCCTCTGAGGGCTTTTCCTCAGAGGATGATTGGCTAAAACTTTTAGTTTCTCAAAGTATGGATGTTATGTGATGGCTTGGATGCAATCCCATGGAAATTTCTCGCACCTGGAAGGTAAGGTAGTCGTTTTTCATTAATGGTTCATTAATGCAAAGTTTGGTTTTTATTTCCTTTGGACAACTTCCAACGGCCAATACTTGATAAGCTTTTGGATTTCTATCCATTAGTTATCTCCTACGAGCTATTGGAAGGTGAGGTTTTCAATTCCAAGTTTTGCATTAATCCGTTAGAACCAATTTCAATGGCCATTGAAAGGTGAGTTTATCACTGGAATGACTTTGAGTTGCCAATATTTGGTAAGCTTTTGGCTTTAGACCATTAGTTATCTCTTACGAGCCATTCAAAGGAAGTCTAAGGTGAATAACCATTGATGAAATTCACTACCATCTGTTTTGCCATTTTAAAGGATTAAAACTTGATTTGCTAAATCCATACCGGTTCGGGAAGCAAGCATCACCATAGTTGCAACCCCAACGCGAGGAGCCTATCCTGAGATTTCCAATTTGCATAAGAGCCAGAGCATAGCTATCCTATCTTTGAGAAACTTGTTTTTACACCCTTTTATTTTATTCTTTAATGTTAGCTTAGATTAGTTTAAATCTTTCTAAAACATTTACATCTTCTTTTAAAGCTAACATCCATAAGAAAATCACCTATTTTCCTAATTTGAATATCATTTGTGAAGTGAAAACCCATCCCAGTGAACGATCCTAGAACCACTATGCTATAGTAGCTTGGCTACTTTAGTAATAGTATTCAAGGTATAAATTTTGTTGATACGCCTTTAAAGCTAAGCTACCATGAGTCGAATCAAATGGCGCCGTTGCCGGGGATGGTGCCACTTTGCAGTGATATGATCTTTTGAGAACACTTGTGATCTTCATCACAAGTTCGGTGATTTTTCTTTTCTTTTACTAACTCTTTTTAATTGTTCTTTTTCTTAATGTTTTTAGAATTGTTTTTCTTTTTCTTTTCTCTGCTTTTAATTCACAAATTGCTAGTTGTGCATGCCATATTGAATATGAGATAGCAGAGGAAGCCATGAACTTCATCAGTTATGTGGCTGAATTTTCAAGAGAATGGGGTGAACCAAATGCTAGAGATATGGGAAGAATGACATCTCAACCTAAAGCTAAGGGTGAGATATATATTTTGAATGATGACATGGACATAAAGGCAAAGATTGCAGCTATGGAAAGGAGATTCGAAGAGCTAGAAATGAACCAGATGCAAGAAGTGCAAGCCATCTCTCAGACACCATTGCAAGCTATGCTTTGTGCCATTTGTCAGTCTTTTGAGCACTTGGTGGAGGAGTGTCCTATCATTCCTGTGGCGAGAGACATGTTTGGTGATTGCAACACCTATAATTCAAGCTGGAGAAACCATCCAAATTTTTCTTGGAAACCAAGGCCACCTCCATACCAACCCCAAGCCCAAACCCAAACACCTCAACAAACCTCTTCAGTGGAGCAAGCCATTGTGAACCTAAGTAAAGTCATGGGTGACTTTGTGGGTGAACAAAAGGAAATCAACTCCCAATTGCACCAAAAGATTGAGAATGTTGAGAGTTCTCAAATTAAGAGGATGGATGAAGTGCAAAATGATCTATCTCGGAAGATAGATAATCTCCAAGATTCAATCTCAAGGTTTGCCAACCTCAACACAATGCAAGAGAAAGAAAACTCTCCTTCTCAACCTCATCAAAATCAAAAGGGTATCCATGAAATGGAGGCTAAGGAGGGAGATAAAGAGGTTGATCTGCCCACATGCAAGCTAGAGCACAAGGAAGAAAGTGAAACAGAGAAAGAAAAGAGGGAGGAAATCAAAGGAAAGAAAAATGGGAAAAGTACAGAGGAAGATGGCTATGATGTTAATGTACAAGGAGCACCACAAAGGATAGTCATCAAGCAAGAAATGATGAAGAATCACATCCCTCCACCTTTCCCCCAAGCTTTGTATGACACCATCATACAAAGCAAGTCTCAAGTGAGGGATGCAAACTTCATATGGGATCCGGGCAAGCTAAACCAAGGATCAAATTTTTTGATGGACTTAGTCTTTATAAAGACTAGCTAGTCCATATCTTTTTGCTTTATTACTTGTTTTAATTTTGATTTTAATGCTTTAATTTTGATTAGTTTTGATTTAACATAAATTTTTGGATGATCATTGTAGGAGGAAATGCAAAAATGATGAAAGAAAAGGAAGAGAAGAGAGAATTCTGGCCATTGGTTTTGTTGCCACTTTGGGAGATATTTTGGAGCACTTCCTTGACTCCATTTTTTACATACTATATACCGTTTCGAAGTTCGGAAAGTCAAGAGTCCAAGGCTTCAAACGGTGTCCAAATCGGAGTTTAAACGAAAAAGTTATGGTCATTGCAAGAAAACTGGACCAAGCTGAGCGGGAATTTCGCACACCTCAACCCAAGGTGCGAAAATTTTCGCACCGTGCGAAACTCCTCTTGGCACACGAGTTCCATTTCGCACACCCCAAGCCAATTTTCGCACCGTGCGAATCAAGGTGCGAAAATTTCGCACACCACTATTCAAGGTGCGAAATTCATTCCAAGGTGCGAAAATCTCAATCCAAAGGTCATCAGTTTCGCACACCTCAATCCAAGGTGCGAAAATTTTCGCACCGTGCGAATCAAGGTGCGAAACCACCTCCTGGCACACGAGTGCCATTTCGCACACCTCAAGCCACTTTTCGCACCGTGCGAAACAAGGTGCGAATCAAGGTGCCATTTCGCACACCACAATTCAAGGTGCGAAATTCTCATTTCAAGGTGCGAAAATTTTGCTACTGTTGGACACGATTTTGGAGCACTTCCTGGAGCTCCAATTATGTGTATGATATGTCGTTTTAAATCTTGGGAAGTCAGGAATCCAGTGCTTCAAACGGTGAGTGATTTGGATTTGAAACGAAGAAGTTATGACCGTTTGAAGACGACTATGCAAAGCTGAACGGAAATGTTGCAGCCGCACCAACTTTTGCTACTGTTAGACACGTTTTTGGAGCAGTTCCTGGAGCTCAAATTATGCATACCATATATCAATTTGAAGCTTGGGAAGTCAGGAATCCAGTGCTTCAAACGGTGAGTGATTTGGATTTGAAACGAAGAAGTTATGGCCGTTTGAAGACAGACTACACAAAGCTAAGCGGGAATTTCGCACCTTGAAATCCAAAGTGCGAAAAATCCTTTCCAAGGTGCAAGAATTTCGCACCTTGAAATCCAAAGTGCGAAAATGATTTAAACCCATTTTTAAACACCCAAGTCTCTGTTTTTCATTCCTAAAAGCCATTTCGACTTCCGAAAGAGTTTTTAAACGTGTGACCATCCAAATTCCACCCCTCCCTCTCTATTTGAAGCCTCAGGAACATGCATTAGAGGAGAGAACCACCCGTGCACCTTGGGATCACACACCAAGTCTCTCATTCCATTTCTTACCTCCCAAAACCATCAAAGCTCATAGCTCCAACTGAGAGCTCCAGTTGAGAAGACTATGCCATCCAAGGAGAATACCAGAATAGAGGCCAAAGTCCTGATCCAACCCACTCGAAGGCCACCACAAAATGCATCAGCCCACGAGACCCTTCTATTACTTGATCATCTCTTTATTTTTTGTATTTACTTATTATATTAGTATACATAATTCCACGTTTTGATGTCTTATATTCTGGGATTGGATGTATTACTGATGATACATCATATATAGACATCATTTTTGTTTAAACTTGGCATTTTTCTATTTCCTCTACTCACTAACTCTTATGTTTTCTTTGAAACATGTGGTTTCTCCTACATGACTCGAGACTCCATGTCACTCGAGAGGTACCACTTCCTCCCTATTTTTCAATCGCTTTTGTCACATTGAGGACAATGTTCAGCTTGGTTGGGGAGAGAGTTGAGGAAGGAAGTATTGTTATTAATGCTAAGTTATTTTGGTAATTTAGTTGCTTTTCGCTTAATTTTAAAATTTTTTAAGTTTTTATTCTACTCTCCATGGTTATTAAGGAAAAATTCTCAAAAGTAAATGGGAAAAATTAAATTCTTATCTTATTGCCATAGTCTTGGAGTTTGTATTATGCTTACTAAAGTTGATGAATTGTTAAAACTTCTATTGAATTCAAGCTTAGTTCTTCCACTTTAAGCTATCCACACACTAAACACAATAGGTTCCGATTATAAGATGAAGAACTATTTCCCTCTTGACTTAGGAAAATTTTAGACTTGGTACTTTTGACCTCATTTTAATAGTGTTGAGACACCTTGTAAAAGGCCAATGAGTCTTTGAAAAAAAGAAAGAAAAAGAAAAATGTTTGCTTGCCTTGAAACCCGAGCAAGGTCTGAGGGGTATATGGTGAAAATCTTTAAAACCTGGTGCCCTAAGCCTTCATTGGTTGGGAGTCATCGACCTCAATGCTCGTTACATGGGTGAATAGGTGGAGTTTAACATACTGTAGGTGCTTGGGTATTTAAAAATTCATTCTCAAAAGTCCGGGGTGAAATCCGAGGAGTTAGTGGTTGAAAAATCCTTAAAGCTTGATGCCCTAAACCTTGATTGGTTGGGAGTCATCGATGGACCCCTGTTACATGGACAATTTAGAAAAGAATGCCTTTAAGCTTTGCACTCCTACAAGAAAAAATTGTGAAAGAAAAGAGGTGCGTTCTTAGCCTATTGGAGGTTGATTAGTTTGCTAAGCTTTGAAAAAGAACTAGGTTGAGGGGAGAGATTAGTTTGACATACTATATTCGGAAACTAATAAATAACACATAGATTTTTGTGTAAGATTAAGTGTTGGTCCTTTGGGAGTGGAAATTATTTTGATACTCAAATTTGCATAATGCCCGCTCTTTGCATGTTGTGATAGGTAAGTTATTTGATGACTCTTATTGATGATTGAGTTTTATATCCTTGACTTGCCATGTGAGAGTTTGATCCAATCATGCCACTCATATCATTTTTTGGAGTGATTTGCATGATCCCTTTTATGTATATTATTATAGTTTACTTAGTTTTTATCTCCTCCATTGCTAAGGGACTAGCAATGAGTCGGTTGGGGGTGTGATTACTACCAAAAAGTGCTATTTTATAGACCTAATTATAATGGTTTTAAGCACCTTTGTGTAGTAATCATATTCATTTAACCCAATTAATTCATTAAGGTCCTTAGTAATTGGTTTTAACCATTTTGTGGCAAGTTTACATGTTTTTATTAGCTTATGAATCAATTCAAGCATGCCAAATGATGGAGGAGCTACTTGGACAAGTTATGGCAAAGCTTTTGGAAGCTCAAATTCATGAAGAACCAAGCTTTGGAGCTCCATAGCCCTTTGCCAAAGTCGTTCAAAGTATGCAAGGAAAGAACAATGGAAAAGAGGAAAAGCAAGCAAAGTGAAGAGAAGCAAAGAGGACAGCAGCTGCAGTCTTCTTTCGCACTTTTGGAGCACTTTCCGAAGTTCATTTTCTACATTATATATACCATTTCAAATCTCAAGAAGTCAAGAATCCAACGCTTCAAACCGTGTACAATTTGGAGCTGAAATGAGGAAGATATGGCCTTCGGAAGACAACTGTCCAGGGGTGTGCGAAATTTTCGCACAACACCTTCACAATTTCGCACACCCCCTTGCAGTGTGCGAATTTTCCTCTGTTTTTGCCGACTCCACGCGAGATATTTTATTTTGGATATTTTTGTATAA
Source organism: Vitis amurensis (assembly GCA_037355405.1). Classification (NCBI taxonomy): domain Eukaryota; kingdom Viridiplantae; phylum Streptophyta; class Magnoliopsida; order Vitales; family Vitaceae; genus Vitis; species Vitis amurensis. Next base: position 14,916,591 of record CM074676.1, on the reverse strand, counting down.
ATTTCCATTCCTCTCCTTGTAATCCACGAATCATAAGTTTTCTTAGCTAGGAAGGTTGGAAAAACTTCTCTATATATATTCCCTTGCATCCATTGTAATGAACATCGATCAATATATAGAATATACAGAGCCTTGCTCTATTTTTCTCTCTTCTCCTGTTCTTCCCCATTTATATTTTCTTAGTAGTCAAACAGCCTCTGAGGGCTTTTCCTCAGAGGATGATTGGCTAAAACTTTTAGTTTCTCAAAGTATGGATGTTATGTGATGGCTTGGATGCAATCCCATGGAAATTTCTCGTACCCTGGAAGGTAAGGTAGTCGTTTTTCATTAATGGTTCATTAATGCAAAGTTTGGTTTTTATTTCCTTTGGACAACTTCTAACGGCCAATACTTGATAAGCTTTTGGATTTCTATCCATTAGTTATCTCCTACGAGCTATTGGAAGGTGAGGTTTTCAATTCCAAGTTTTGCATTAATCCGTTAGAACCAATTTCAATGGCCATTGAAAGGTGAGTTTATCACTGGAATGACTTTGAGTTGCCAATATTTGGTAAGCTTTTGGCTTTAGACCATTAGTTATCTCTTACGAGCCATTCAAAGGAAGTCTAAGGTGAATAACCATTGATGAAATTCACTACCATCTGTTTTGCCATTTTAAAGGATTAAAACTTGATTTGCTAAATCCATACCGGTTCGGGAAGCAAGCATCACCATAGTTGCAACCCCAACGCGAGGAGCCTATCCCGAGATTTCCAATTTGCATAAGAGCCAGAGCATAGCTATCCTATCTTTGAGAAACTTGTTTTTACACCCTTTTATTTTATTCTTTAATGTTAGCTTAGATTAGTTTAAATCTTTCTAAAACATTTACATCTTCTTTTAAAGCTAACATCCATAAGAAAATCACCTATTTTCCTAATTTGAATATCATTTGTGAAGTGAAAACCCATCCCAGTGAACGATCCTAGAACCACTATGCTATAGTAGCTTGGCTACTTTAGTAATAGTATTCAAGGTATAAATTTTGTTGATACGCCTTTAAAGCTAAGCTACCATGAGTCGAATCAGCAGCCACAACAGGTTGAGATACCTGCAGAGATCATATTACCTACCCCTGCAGCACCTTCTACAGTGACCACTCCAGAGGCTACATCTTCTGCTCCTCCTACCACTCCTGAGACTCCACCAGTCGTACCAGCTACATCAACGCCTCCTCCATTTGAGTTTACTATCACCATATCCGCTTTAGAGTTAAGAGGCCTATGTCATACATTTCAGACATTGACTACTACTCAGAGCATTCTTGCCCAGCAGATAGCAGTCATACGTGCACATCAGGATCAGCTTATTGCCATGCAGACCCAGCATACTGCCATCCTTAGGCAAATACACCAGCATTTGGGTATTTTTGTCGCCACCTGAGCATGATATGCCTTCTCCATCAGATCCTACAGATCCATCTCAGGAGGCTCCTCCAACAAAGCAGACTATGCCCCATGAGGAGACTACTACAGTAGAGATCGAGACTCTGATCCAGAACACTCAAACTACCACAGCCGAGCCATCGTCTCCACATGATCCTCCCACCACTACCTGGTCATCTATCTACTTTTTTGTATTTACTTATTATAATATAAATCTTAATCCCATGTTTTTTATGTTTTATATACTGGGATTCGATGTATTACTTGTTCATAGTTCATATTGTACTTTCTTAAAGTAATACATATCCATCATTTTTTAGTATACTTGGCATACTATTATTTTATTTCCTCTACTCATTTTTTTTTTTTTTTTTTTAATCATGTTGTTTCTCCTAGACGACTCAGACTCCATGTGACTCAGGAGGCACCACTTCCTCCCTGTATTTTCAATCGCTCTTGCTACATTGAGGGCAATATTCAGCTTGGTTGGGGGGGAAGAGAGTTGAGGAAGGAATTTTTGCTATTAATGCTAAGTTATTTTGGTAATTTAGTTGCTTTTTGCTTAATTTTTAAAATTTTTTAAGTTTTTATTCTACTCTTCATGGTTATTAAGGAAAAAATCTCAAAATGAAATGGGAGAAATTGAATTTTTGTCTTTTTACTTGACTTAGAATTTGTATTATGCTTATTAAAGTTGATGAATTGTTGAAAGTTCTATTGAATTCAACCTTATTTCTTCCACTTTAAGTTTACCACACATTGTGCACACTAGGTTCCGATTATAAGATGAAAAACTATTTAACCCCCTTGATTTAGGAAAATTTAGACTTGGTACTTTTGACCTCATTTTAATAGTGTTGGGACACCTTATAAAAGGCCAATGAGCCTTTGAAAAAAAAAAGAAAGAAAAAAATGTTTTACTTGCCTTGAAACCCGAGCAAGGTCTAAGGGGTATATGGTGAAAATCTTTAAAACCTGGTGCCCTAAGCCTTCATTGGTTAGGAGTCACCAACCTCAATGCTCATTACAAGGGTGAATAGGTGGAGTTTAACATATTGTAGGTGCTTGGGTATTAAAATTCATTCTCTCAAAAGTCCGGGGTAAAATCCAAGGAGTTAGTGGTTGAAAGATCCTTAAAGCTTGATGCCTTAAACCTTAATTGGTTGGGAGTCATCAATGGACCCCCATTACATGGACAATTTAGAAAACAATACCTTTAGCTTTGTACCCCTACAATGAAAAAAAAAATTGTGAACTAAGAGGTGCGTTCTTAGCCTATTGAAGGTTGTCAATTTGCTAAGATTTGAAAAAGAACTAGGTTGGGAGGAGAGATTAGTTCAACGTACTATATTTAGAAACTAATAAGTAACACAGATTTTTGTGGAAGAGTTAGGATTGACCCTTTGGGAGTGGTGATAACCCAACTCTTGGTAGCTTGGCATGTAAGGGTATCAACAAAATTTATACCTAAGGTCCTTACACTAAAGTAGCAAAGCTATTATAGCATAGTGGCTCTAGGATCGAACACTGGGAAGGGTTTTTACTTTAACTGGTGAAGTTCGGAGGATGGAGTGAACTTTTCTTAATAAAAATTAGGTTAAGATGAAAACATAAAAAGATGAAGGTGTTGTGAACTAAACTAACATGAAAATAGGTTAAAAGATGGAAAAAGAAGTTTCTCAAAGCTTTGGATAGCCATGCTTAACTCACTGTGTAAAAATGGAGATTTTGGGACTTTTCACCTCGAGTTGGGGAAGCAACTAAGGTGATGCTTACTTCTCAAACCGGTATGAGTTTAACAACTGAGTTTTAGTCCTTGAAAACTTACAAAAAGGGTAGCTGAACCTCATAAATGATCTTTTATTGGTATAGGTCATCTCCTCGACTTGCAATACAATAGCTCGTAGGAGATAACTAATGAACGTCAGTGGATCTAACAATAAGAATCCACTGAGACCAAAAGGTTATCAAGTATTGGCCATTCAAAGCAAGTCAGAGGGATTAAAAGCTTTACTTTGAATGAAAACATTTATGACGCTCGGCTACTTACATTTATGGCTTGGAAATCTCCATCCTAACAAGGGAGCTTCACATGGCATCCATTACTTCAAGAAACTAAAAGGTTTTAGCCTCTCATCCTTGGGGATTTCACCCTCCAAGGATGTTTGGCTACTAAGAAAATGAGAAAGAAAAGAGAAAAGAAGCGTATGAACAAAAGTGCTCTTATAACTTATAAAGTTACAGGTTACAAGATTTTTGTATCTGAGGCTCTTCACCTCTATTTAAAGACAACAAAAAGCTAAATTACAAGAGCTATTACAAAAGCAACCTTTTCATTGATTGATTACAAGGGTAAAATAGGTATTTACAAAGCTAAAAGTCAAGCAAAATATCTTGGAGAACCGGCAGTGGATTATCATCAACAGCGTCTCAAAACAGGGGATTTCAAAGGCATTTCGCAAGGGGGGAAGATGAAAGGTCCAAATTTCGCAAGGTGAAAAGCCACCTTGCGAAATGCCAAATTTCACAAGGTGGTTTCTTCATGGTGCGGAATGGCCAAATTTCACACCATGAGGAAAATCCCCTTGCGAAATTGGTCATTTGGCAAGTGAATTGCCTCCCCTTGCGAAATGGTGTTCCCATTGCTTGTGCTCGTGTTTCCACTTGAAATTCAAGCCTATAAACGTCCAAAATCCTTGCTTAACTCACCCAAGTAGCTCCTCCATCAATTGGCATGCTTGAATTGGTTCATAAGTGATTACTACTCAAAACATGCTATTTTGTAGCTTGTAATTAGCTCTTTTAAACACCCTTGAGTAGTAATTAGTACCTTTTAACTCAATTGGCATGTTAGGGACCCTTGCAATCGTTTCTAATCAAATTGTGTTAAGTTTTGGTGCTTTTTGATAGCTTTTTTCTCACCAAAGCATTAGTCCTTTGCCTTAGTTGATTACTACTCAAAAAGTGCTATTTGATAGCCTATAATTAATCCTTTTAAACACTTTTGAGTAGTAGTTTTGGCCTTTTAACTCAATTGGCATGTTAAGGACCCTTGAAAGCAATTTTAATCACTTTGTGTAAGTTTTGGTGTTTTTGTTAGTAATTTGATCACCAAAGCAAGTCAAGATTGAGGAGAGTTATGAGGAATCTTGGGTAAAGCTTAGAAGTCATTTGCCAAGAATAAATCCGGAATGCAAGGAGAAAAAGTAAAGAGAATCTGCCATGAAGCATATTCTTGATGACAGTCGTAGCAGCCACTTTTGGAGCACTTTCTGAAGTCCAATTGATGCATGCTATATACCATTTCAAAGCTCAGGAAGTAAAAAATCCAATGCTTCAAATGGTGCACAATTCGGAGTTGAAACGAAGAAGTTGCAGCCATTGTAAGCCAATCACTCCGAGCTGAAGGAAGCATTTTGCAAAGTGTTGCGAAATCACCCTTTTGTTGCGAAGTGATTCCGCAACCTTTTTGTACAGTAGGGTGTATTTCCTTCTGACGTTGCCCGATTTATACCGCGAGAGGGAAGCTGAGAACCTCAAGGTGGAAGCCAACTTCGCAGCCCTGCGGATATAGCCTTTTGTTGCGAAGTGATTCCGCAGCCCTTCTTGAGTGTCTGCGAAATCTCGCAGACACCATTTTCTCTTGCGGAATGGCTCCTGGAGCCTCCCGATATTTGCTACCGACATTTGGAGATATTTTCCATTAGATTTTTGTTGTCTAAATCCCAAAATACTCCTTGTAAGCCACCAATTACAAGATTCCTTAGCTTTTAAGTTAGTAAAATGAGAAAATATCTATGTAATAATTAGTTTTATATTATGTTCATATATATACCTCTCAGGAGCCTGTTCTCAGGGAGGAGAACCTTTTGTAAAGTTTTGGGTAAGCAAGTAAAGTTTAGTTCTTTGTATTGCCTTACCTTCTCACTTCGTATTATTTATTTCTTACTAAGTTATGAACTCTCTGAGGAATTTTCCCCAAAGAATGAGTAACTAAACCTCTAGTTCCTTGGAGCTAAGGTTGCCGGGGAAGGTTCCAAGTGCAAGAATGCAAAGCTTTGTGGTTTTAGCTAATAATGAAGAGGAAGTGAAATCCTTTAGTGATTTCTATGTTTTTAGTTAACTTAAAACACCTTAGAGTCACCTGGGCCAACACTTGGTAAGGCAAGTGATTTCCAACCATGGAAATGCACTAGTTTACCCCTTGCGAGCCTCTGGGAGGTGACTTTAGGGTAGGATTTTCTAGAATTGCCAACACTTGGTAAGCTTTTGGACTCCAAGGAGACATCCATTAGCTATCTCTTGCGAGCTTTTGACGGGTAATCCAAGGTTAAAGATCACCTTGAATGGTTAAGGCTTAGTGAGAGGCTTAAACCATTGCAAGTTGCATCAGTGAGAGAATTAAAGTGAAATCTAATTAAATGATGTATCTGTACAACACCGGTTAGAGAATTGACTATATGTTGAATCTCTAATGCGAGGAAATGAACCATCTGACCGGAGCTATGTCTTTTGCATGAGGAACCACCCCAGTGAACCTAACTCTCCAAGGAATGCTTTTCTTCCTAAGTTATTCCAGTTGCTTATTTTGTTAGTTAGTTTAAGTCTAAATCTTTTCCAAACAAAGTTTGTGTTTTATTTCTTAAGCTAACCTTGAAATGAAACAAGACCAATTCAATTTGAATTGGTATCATTGATAGCTTGTTAATCATTCCCAGTGAACGATCCTAGAGCCGCTATACTATAGTAGCTTTGTCTTTGCTACCCTAGTATATGGTGTTATAGGTTATAAATTTTGTTGATTACTCCCTCAATCAAGGAGCACCAGTTGGACACGAATCAGCTGAGACACCAATTGGGCACGAATCAAATGGCGCCGTTGCTGGGGAAGGTGTCAAATTGATAGTGATACCATTTTTGAGCACTTGTGATTTTCATCACAAGTTGGTAACGTTTCTTTCACTTTACTAATTTTCATTTTTTTTCTTTATTTATTCATAATCTAAGTTTATCTTTTTAAATTTAGGCTAGTTTAATTTTATTGTTGTAGCCCTGTTTCTTTTGTTGTCTTTTATTTTCATTTAAGTTGCAGATAGATACTAGTTGTGTATGCCAAAGTGGATACGAGACAGTGGAGGAAGGCTTGTTAAGTGTGATACACCTCAGAGAAAAAAATTCGAATTGAGCTTGAATATCATGGAAGCTACACCTGAAGATCAGCATAGTCACCAAGGTCGTCAAGACAATCTCAATGAATTCAGATCAATGAGGGACCGTATGCATCCACCTCGTATGAGTGCACCATCATGTATAGTGCCCCCTACAGAGCAGCTAGTGATTAGACCGTATCTTGTTCCACTTCTACCAACTTTCCATGGGATGGAGAGTGAGAATCCGTATGCACACATCAAGGAATTTGAAGATGTTTGTAATACATTCCAAGAGGGAGGAGCTTCAATTGATTTAATGAGGCTTAAGTTATTTCCTTTAACTTTAAAGGATAAGGCCAAAATTTGGCTTAATTCTTTAAGGCCAAGGAGTATCCGTTCTTGGACTGATTTACAAGCTGAATTCCTCAAGAAATTTTTTCCCACTCATAGAACAAATGGCTTGAAAAGGCAAATTTCAAACTTCTCAGCTAAAGAGAATGAGAAATTCTATGAGTGTTGGGAAAGATACATGGAAGCTATAAATGCTTGCCCTCACCATGGCTTTGATACTTGGCTACTAGTGAGCTATTTCTATGATGGTATGTCCTCCTCAATGAAGCAACTCCTCGAGACAATGTGTGGAGGAGATTTCATGAGTAAAAATCCAGAGGAAGCTATGGATTTCTTGAGCTATGTGGCTGACGTTTCAAGGGGATGGGATGAACCAACCAAAGGAGAAGTGGGAAAGATGAAGTCTCAGCTGAATGTTTTCAATGCAAAGGCTGGGATGTATACCTTGAAAGAAGATGATGATATGAAAGCAAAGTTGGCAGCTATGACAAGAAGATTGGAGGAGCTGGAGCTGACAAGAATACATGAAGTGCAAGCTGTTGCTGAAGCACCAGTGCAAGTGAAGCTATGTCCTAATTGTCAATCATATGAACACTTGGTGGAGAAATGCCCTGCAATTTCAGCTGAAAGGGAAATGTTTAGAAATCAAGCAAATGTTGTTGGACAATTTAAGCCCAATAATAATGCGCCTTATGGAAATACCTACAACTCAAGTTGGAGGAATCATCCTAATTTCTCATGGAAGGCCAGAGCAACTCAATACCAACAGCCGGATCCACCATCTCAACAATCTTCAAGTCTTGAACAAGCAATGGCTAATCTCAGCAAGGTAGTGGGAGATTTTGTTGGAAATCAAGAAGCCACCAATGCTCAAATCAATCAAAGAATTGACAGAGTGGAGAGTATGTTGAATAAAAGGATGGATGGAATGCAAAATGATATGAACCAAAAGTTTGATAACATCCAATATTCAATTTCAAGGCTTACAAATTTGAATACACTGCAAGAAAAGGGAAGATTTCCTTCTCAACCCCACCAAAACCCCAAAGGTGTCCAAGAAGTGGAAAGCCAAGAGGGAGAATCATCACAGGTGAAAGATGTCAAAGCCTTGATCACTCTAAGGAGTGGTAAAAAAATTGAAAAGCCAATACCCAAGCCACATGTCGAGAAAGAAGAAAAGATAAAGAAAGGGAAGGAAATGGAAGATAAAGAGAGTGGGATCAGTGAAGAAAAGAAGGACTCTGATTCAACAATGAATGCAATTCCAGAGAAGGAGCTTCTGAATGAAGAAATGCTGAAGAAATCAACTTCTCCACCTTTTCCTCAAGCATTACATGGGAAAAAGGGGATTATAAATGCCGCTGAAATCCTTGAAGTATTGAGGCAAGTGAAAGTAAATATTCCACTGCTGGATATGATTAAACAAATTCCAACGTATGCAAAATTCCTAAAGGACTTATGTACTATCAAAAGAGGGTTGACTGTAAACAAGAAAGCCTTCTTGACTGAGCAAGTAAGTGCAATCTAACAATGTAAGTCTCCTTTGAAGTACAAAGACCCGGGAAGTCCTACCATTTCAGTCATGATTGGAGGAAAGGTAGTGGAGAAAGCTTTGCTAGATTTGGGAGCAAGTGTGAATTTGCTTCCTTATTCCGTCTACAAGCAATTGGGACTTAGAGAGTTGAAGCCAACAACAATCACTCTATCTCTGGCAGATAGATCAGTGAAAATTCCAAGGGGGGTAATTGAGGATGTCCTGGTTCAAGTGGATAATTTCTACTATCCAGTAGATTTTATTGTTCTTGATACAGATCCTACTGTAAAGGAAGCTAATTTAGTTCCTATCATCCTTGGAAGGCCATTTCTTGCTACCTCAAATGCAATCATCAACTGCAGGAATGGGCTGATGCAACTCACTTTTGGCAACATGACACTGGATCTCAATATTTTCTATATGTCTAAAAAGCAGACCACTCCGGAAGAAGAAGAAGGTCCAGAAGAGCTGTGCATTATTGACACTTTGGTGGAGGAGCACTGTAATCAAAATATGCAAGACAAGTTGAATAAAAGTCTTGTGGATTTTGAGGAAGGTTTGTCTGAATCTCCTACTGTGCTTGCCACTCTACAAAGTTGGAGAAAGATAGAAGAGATTCTACTTTTGTTCAATAAAGAAGAAGAGGCAGCTGTTGAAAAAGAAATTCCAAAACTCAATCTGAAGCCTTTACCTATGGAGCTGAAATATACATATCTTGAAGAAAATAATCAATGTCCTGTTGTGATATCTTCATCTCTGACCAGTCATCAAGAGAATTGTTTAATGGAAGTTCTCAAGAGGTGTAAGAAGGCAATAGGATGGCAAATATCTGACTTGAAAGGCATTAGTCCTTTAGTTTGTACTCATCATATATATATGGAGGAGGAAGCAAAGCTAATTCGTCAACTTCAAAGAAGATTGAATCCTCATCTACAAGAGGTGGTGCGAGTTGAAGTGTTGAAGCTACTTCAAGCAGGAATCATCTACCCTATATCTGATAGCCCTTGGGTGAGTCCTACTCAAGTGGTACCAAAGAAGTCAGGGATCATAGTGGTTCAGAATGAGAAGGGGGAAGAAATTACTACACGCCTCACTTCAGGTTGGAGGGTGTGTATTGATTATAGAAAGTTGAATGTTGTAACTAGGAAAGATCATTTTCCATTGCCATTTATTGACCAAGTACTGGAGAGAGTCTCTGGACATCCATTCTATTGTTTCTTGGATGGGTATTCAGGGTATTTTCAGATTGAAATTGATGTGGCAGATCAGGAAAAAACCACTTTTACATGTCCATTTGGAACATATGCTTACAGGAGAATGCCTTTTGGTTTATGCAATGCACCTGCTACATTTCAAAGATGTATGTTGAGTATTTTCAGTGATATGGTGGAGCGAATTATGGAGGTTTTCATGGATGACATCACCGTATACGGAGGTACATTTGAGGAATGCTTAGTTAATTTGGAAGCAGTTCTTCAAAGATGCATTGAAAAAGACCTGGTGCTCAACTGGGAGAAATGCCATTTTATGGTACGTCAAGGAATTGTCCTTGGCCATATCATCTCTGAAAAAGGCATTGAAGTTGATAAAGCAAAGGTGGAGCTTATTGTCAAATTACCATCCCAAACAACTGTAAAAGGAGTAAGGCAGTTCCTGGGCCATGCAGGTTTCTATAGGAGGTTTATAAAAGGTTTTTCAAGTCTTTCAAAACCTCTTTGTGAGCTGTTAGCTAAGGATGCTAAGTTTATATGGGATGAAAGGTGTCAGAATAGCTTTGATCAACTAAAGAAATTTTAAACAACAACTCCAATAGTGAGAGCCCCTAACTGGCAATTACCTTTTGAACTAATGTGTGATGCCAGTGACTTTGCTATAGGAGCTGTGCTTGGCCAAAGAGAAGATGGGAAGCCCTATGTGATTTACTATGCAAGCAAAACACTGAATGAAGCTCAAAGGAACTACACAACTACAGAGAAAGAATTGTTAGCTGTGGTATTTGCTTTGGACAAATTTCGTGCTTATTTAGTGGGGTCTTTCATCATTGTCTTCACTGACCATTCAACCTTGAAGTATTTATTGACAAAGCAAGATGCAAAAGCAAGGTTGATTAGATGGATTCTTTTGTTACAAGAATTCGATCTCCAAATCAAAGATAAGAAAGGAGTGGAGAATGTGGTAGCTGACCACCTTTCAAGGTTAGTTATAGCACATAATTCCCATCCCTTGCCTATTAATGATGATTTTCCTGAAGAATCACTCATGTTCCTAGTGAAAACTCCTTGGTATGCTCATATTGCTAATTATTTAGTGACTGGTGAAATTCCAAGTGAGTGGAATGCACAGGACAGGAAGCACTTCTTTGCCAAAATTCATGCTTATTATTGGGAAGAGACCTTTCTTTTTAAGTATTGTGCAGATCAGATCATTAGGAAGTGTGTCCCTGAAGATGAGCAGCAAGGGATTCTATCTCATTGTCATGAGAATGCATGTGGAGGCCACTTTGCCTCTCAGAAAACAGCCATGAAGGTGTTGCAATCAGGGTTTACTTGGCCATCTCTTTTCAAAGATGCCCACATCATGTGTAGGAGTTGTGATAGATGCCAAAGGCTTGGAAAGCTAACAAAAAGAAATCAAATGCCTATGAACCCCATTCTAATAGTTGAGCTATTTGATGTATGGGGCATTGACTTCATGGGACCTTTCCCAATGTCTTTTGGTAATTCTTACATCTTGGTGGGGGTGGATTATGTTTCTAAATGGGTTGAGGCAATCCCCTGTAAACAAAATGATCACAGGGTGGTTCTCAAGTTTCTTAAAGAGAACATTTTCTCGAGATTTGGGGTGCCCAAAGTCATAATCAGTGATGGAGGTGCTCATTTTTGCAACAAACCTTTTGAAGCTCTGTTATCCAAGTATGGAGTGAAGCATAAGGTGGCTACACCTTATCATCCTCAGACTTCCGGGCAAGTTGAGCTAGCTAACAGGGAAATAAAGAACATATTGATGAAAGTGGTGAATTCCAGCAGAAAAGATTGGTCTATTAGGCTTCATGATTCATTGTGGGCATATAGGACAGCTTATAAGACTATTCTTGGTATGTCTCCCTATCGTCCTGTCTATGGCAAAGCATGCCATCTCCCTGTGGAAGTTGAATACAAGGCTTGGTGGGCAATAAAGAAGTTGAACATGGACTTGATCAGAGCCGGAGAAAAGAGATATCTAGACCTTAATGAGATGGAGGAATTAAGAAATAATGCTTATATTAATTCCAAAGTTGCAAAACAGAGGATGAAGAAGTGGCATGATCAACTCATCTCCAACAAGGAATTTCAGGAAGGGCAAAGAGTTTTACTGTATGACACAAGACTCCAAATCTTTCCTGGGAAGCTCAAGTCAAGGTGGATAGGCCCGTTCATTATTCACCGAGTATATTCCAATGGAGTGGTGGAATTATTGAATTCCAATGGCAAGGAAAGCTTTAGAGTCAAAGGATATCGTCTCAAGCCATTCATGGAGCCATTCAAACCAGAAAATGAGGAAATCAACCTCCTTGAACCTCAAAAAGCCTAAGTAAAGAAGGGTTTGCTGGACGTGGTTTTACCACAGTCCAAAATTTTTGTAAATTTTGTAAATTTTCAAGTTTTTTCCATACTTTAGATCTTAGTTTTCGATCTTAAATCATGTTTTTATGTGTGTTTTAATCTTTTTGAATGATCCCAGGTAGAAGAAATTGCAAGGAAATTGAAAGAAAAAAAATCGGATCGAAATCGGAGCAAAAACAGAGGAAAAACAGAGCTCTGCGAAATTTCGCAGCCTGAAGAAAACTTCTGCGAAATGAGCATTTTGTTGCCAAACCATTTCGCAACACTTTGGAAGTCTCTGCGAGAATTTTCGCAGCTGCGAAAGCAAGTTTGGCACACGAGTGCCACTTCGCAACACAGGAACCCCCATTTCGTAGCTGCGAAGCTCATTGCGAGGAGGAAAAGCCTGATTTCGCAACAAAAGTCCCATTCCGCAGGGTATTTCGCAATTACGAAAGCGATTTTGGCACACGTGTGCCACTTCGCAGAACAGTAACATTCATTTCGCAGCTGCAAAACGCATTGCAAAGTGGCTGCGAAAATGGCGTTTTGCTGCGAAATTAGCATTTTGTTGCGAAACTCAAATTGACCCTTAGTCTTCCGTTATTACTATATATACCGGTCATTTGAGCTGCGGAAATGGTTTCAAAATCAGAGCGCGCCATTCTCGCAGGCTGTTCATCTTCTTCCTTGAGCCTCACCGTCCAAGCCTCCGGTCATCTTCTCCGATTAGCAGCTTCGGCCAAATTTCGGCAACCCGAAATGGCGCGAACAAGAGGAGCCAAGACTTCATCTCCTTCAAGCCGCAAGAAAAGCCTGCCAAAGGAGCCACTTCCAGATCCTGTTCCTGAACCTTTGCAACCAAGAGTAGTTCCTCCTCCGGTGAAGCCCGCGCCGCCAAAGCCTCCGGCGAGACGTTACCTTACCAGGTCAGGAGGTCGGCCACTGCAAAAGAGACCCAGGGTTGAAAGCTCGGAACCCATTGATTTGACTGAGCAATCTCCAGAGCCTTCGCCAGTTCGAACTCCAGTGTCCTCGCCGATTCCCTCGCCAATTCAACCTCCGGTGCCATCTCCGGCGCCGCAAGCAGAACCTCAGGAGCCTCAGCCACCACTTCCCGAGCCCCAAATTCCAGCTGAAATAGCTCCGGAAGAAGTAATTAGGAGGCCGATGCTAACTCAGCCCCCAATTGAGGGAAATTTAGATTGTAGAGCTCGGCCATTCCACTCCGAGCTGTGCTTCGACATAGCGGCATTCCAAGTGAGGCCGGAGCTTACACAGTCATTCAACTTGCTGAGAAGATACCACATGGAGCACCTGCTAACTCCGAGAGACTTTTTCTACCCCAAGGTAGCCATGGATTTCTATCAATCCATGACAACCAACCAGGTCAGGGATCCAACTTTAATTCATTTCACTATTGATGGGAGGCATGGCATATTGGGAGCACGCCATATAGCTGAACCTTGCAAATTCCCTACGAGCCAAGCCAATTCGATAATTTTAGAGCTTGGACCAGTCATACTGAGCTGGAGATGGTGCACACCCTATCCAGAGGAGCTGCCACGCGATCACATTTGTTGAGGGGAGAGCTTCCTCCAATCATGTTTCTGATTGATGCATTTCTGCGTCATAACCTCTACCCATTGCAGCATTGGACTCAAAGAAGAGGAGTCCTCTTAGAAGCCCTGTACAAGATGTCTGAGGGATTTTTCTTTGGGCCTCATCATCTAATTCTGGCAGCCCTTCTCTATTTCGAAGAGAAGGTACACAAAAAGAAGCTTCAGAGAGCTGATACCATCCCCCTCATTTTTCCAAGGCTGCTATGTCAAATTCTGGAGCACTTGAGGTATCCTTCTGAGCCTCAGCTGGAGCGCAAGCGCATTTGCCGTGATCTATTTACTCTTGACAAATGGAGCAACATGATAGCTTATCGAGTTGACCAGCAAGAGCCACCACAGCTAGCTGCAAGGAGAGCATCCCCACGACACATACCTGAGGGTATAACAGTTGCTGCTCCTGCCATTCCCAGAGCTCTACCAGCTGCTCCAGCTTCATCTCAACCATCCACTTCAGCTGAACCGAGGATGGCCATTCCTATTTCGGAATACAGAGAGTTGTGTCGTGCATTGGAGACTCTCACAGCTTCTCAGAGCAGTCTTGCTCAAGAAATGGCAGCCATTCGAGCATGCCAAGAGCAGATGTTGGCCACTCAAGCTCAACACACTGCCATCTTAAGGCAGCTTTAGCTTCATTTCGACCTGCCACCAGCTGTTGAGCCCTCCACTTCTACTCCAGCAGTGCCACACTCTCATCCCCTAGAGCCTCAAGCCCTAGCTGAAGCACCTACTGAAGGGGCAGACCCATTTGCCTAGCCCCAGCACCACCCACTCATCAGATCATTATATATATCTACTGCTTTTATCTTATGTATTTCGTTTTTTAGTTTGAAAGAAATCCCATTATTTTGGTACTATATTTGGGATTGCTTGTATTACTTTTCTTTTGCATTGTACTTGAATGGATTCAAAGTAATACAAGTTTAATATTTCTTGTTAACAGTTAGCATTAAGTTATCCTTATTTCCTTTTCTCACATATTCTATTCATTTTGAAACATGTGGTTTCTCCAATCAATATGCAAATTTGATATCACTCAGGAGGTACCACTTCCTCCCTTTAATTACAGTCACTCATATCACATTGAGGACAATGCTCAGTTCGGTTTGGGGGGGAATGAGGAAGGAAGTATGCTAAGTCTTTTTGGTAATGCAATTATTTTGGTAAATTAGTTGTAGTTTTTGCTTTTTACTCTTCTTACTCTATTCTCCATGAATTTTGAGAAAAATTTTCAAATTAAATCAGGAGAAATTGAACTGTTGTTTTTCACTTGACTTAGAGTATGGATTATGCTCACTAAAGTGGTTCAATTGTTGAAACTTCTATTGAAATTGAATTTAGTTCTTCCACTTTAAGCTATTCACACACTGTGCACATTAGATTCCGATTATAAGATGAAAAGCTATTTCCCTCTTGACTTAGGATAATTTTGAGACTTGGTACATTTGACCTCATTTGATAAAAATTGAAACACCCTGCAAAAGGCCAATGAGCCTTTGAAATAAAGAAAGTTGTTTGCTTGCCTTGAAACCCGAGCAAGGTCTGAGGGGTATATGGTGAAAATCTTTAAAGCCTGGTGCCCTAAGCCTTAATTGGTTGGGAGTCACTGACCTCAATGCTCGTTATAAGGGTGGATAGGTAGAGTTAGCATATGGTAGATGCTTGGGAATTAGAAATTCATTCTTAAAAGTCCGGGGAAAAATCCGAGGACTTAGTGGTTGAAAGATCCTTAAAGCTTGATGCCCTAAACCTTAATTGGTTGGGAGTCATCGATGGACCCCCATTACATGGACAATTCAGAAAGAATACCCCATAAAGCCTCCTTGAAAAAAAAAAAAAGAAAAAAAAAAAAAGAAAGAAAGTGTATTCTTTTCTTATTGATTTTGGTCAGTTTGCTAATTGTTGAAAAGAGATAGGTTGGGGGGGAGAGATTAGTTTAGCATATTATTCTCGGAAGCTAAGGAACCAATACACATAGATTTTTGTGGAAGATTAAAGTTTGGTTCTTTGAAAGTGGAAATGATTTTAAAACTTCAGTTTGCATAATGCATTCCCTTGATTGACAATGTTTAGCATAGTTTGTTATAACTCTTGTTGAAATTTGGGTTTGTATTTCTTTAATGTTTCATGAGAGAATTAGATCATCATGCCACTTGAGAATTTTTTATTATTATTATTTTTTTATCAGTATGATGTTGTAAATTTTAATATAGGTTGCTTTTTATTTTCATTTTTCTCTCCTATATTGCTAAGGGACTAGCAATATGTCGGTTGGGGGGAGTGATTACTACTCAAAAAGGGCTATTTGATAGCCTATAATTAATCCTTTTAAACACTTTTGAGTAGTAGTTTTAGCCTTTTAACTCAATTGGCATGTTAAGGACCCTTGAAAGCAATTTTAATCACTTTGTGTAAGTTTTGGTGTTTTTGTTAGTAATTTGATCACCAAAGCAAGTCAAGATTGAGGAGATTTATGAGGAATCTTGGGTAAAGCTTAGAAGTCATTTGCCAAGAATAAATCCAGAATGGAAGGAGAAAAAGTAAAGAGAATCTGCCATGAAGCATATTCTTGATGACAGTCATAGCAGCCACTTTTGGAGCACTTTCTGAAGTCCAATTAATGCAAGCTATATTCCATTTCAAATCTCAGGAAGTCACCAATCCAATGCTTCAAACGGTGCGCAATTCGGAGTTGAAACGAAGAAGTTGCAGCCATTGTAAGCCAATCACTCCGAGCTGAAGGAAGCATTTTGCAAAGTGTTGTGAAATCACCCTTTTGTTGCGAAGTGATTCCGCAGCCCTTTTGTATAGTAGCGTGTATTTCCTTCTGACGTTGCCCGATTTATACCGCGAGAGGGAAGCTGAGAACCTCAAGGTGGAAGCCAACTTCGCAGCCTGCGGATATAACCTTTTGTTGCGAAGTGATTCCGCAGCCCTTCTTGAGTGTCTGCGAAATCTCGCAGACACCATTTTCTCTTGCGGAATGGCTCCTGGAGCCTCCCGATATTTGCTACCGACATTTGGAGATATTTTCCATTAGATTTTTGTTGTCTAAATCCCAAAATACTCCTTGTAATCCACCAATTACAAGATTCCTTAGCTTTTAAGTTAGTAAAATGAGAAAATATCTATGTAATAATTAGTTTTATATTATGTTCATATATATACCTCTCGGGAGCCTGTTCTCAGGGAGGAGAACCTTTTGTAAAGTTTTGGGTAAGCAAGTAAAGTTTAGTTCTTTGTATTGCCTTACCTTCTCACTTCGTATTATTTATTTCTTACTAAGTTATGAACTCTCTGAGGAATTTTCCCCAGAGAATGAGTAACTAAACCTCTAGTTCCTTGGAGCTAAGGTTGCCGGGGAAGGTTCCAAGTGCAAGAATGCAAAGCTTTGTGGTTTTAGCTAATAATGAAGAGGAAGTGAAATCCTTTAGTGATTTCTATGTTTTTAGTTAACTTAAAACACCTTAGAGTCACCTGGGCCAACACTTGGTAAGGCAAGTGATTTCCAACCATGGAAATGCACTAGTTTACCCCTTGCGAGCCTCTGGGAGGTGACTTTAGGGTAGGATTTTCTAGAATTTCCAACACTTGGTAAGCTTTTGGACTCCAAGGAGACATCCATTAGTTATCTCTTGCGAGCTTTTGACGGGTAATCCAAGGTTAAAGATCACCTTGAATGGTTAAGGCTTAGTGAGAGGCTTAAACCATTGCAAGTTGCATCAGTGAGAGAATTAAAGTGAAATCTAATTAAATGATGTATCTGTACAACACCGGTTAGAGAATTGACTATATGTTGAATCTCTAATGCGAGGAAATGAACCATCTGACCGGAGCTATGTCTTTTGCATGAGGAACCACCCCCAGTGAACGTAACTCTCCAAGGAATGCTTTTCTTCCTAAGTTATTCCAGTTGCTTATTTTGTTAGTTAGTTTAAGTCTAAATATTTTCCAAACAAAGTTTGTGTTTTATTTCTTAAGCTAACCTTGAAATGAAACAAGACCAATTCACTTTGAATTGGTATCATTGATAGCTTGTTAATCCTTCCCAGTGAACGATCCTAGAGCCGCTATACTATAGTAGCTTTGTCTTTGCTACCCTAGTATATGGTGTTATAGGTTATAAATTTTGTTGATTACTCCCTCAATCAAGGAGCACCAGCTGGACACGAATCAGCTGAGACACCAATTGGGCACGAATCATTAGTCATTCAAAGTATGCAAGGAAAGAGCAATGGAAAGAGGAAAACAGAGTAAGGAAAATAGAGGACAGCAGCTGAAGTCTTCCTTCGCACTTTTGGAGCACTTACTGAAGTCCATTTTCTATATTCTATATACCATTTCAAAGCTCAGGAAGTCAAGAATCCAACACTTCAAACCGTGTACGATTTGAAGCTGAAATGAGGAAGATATAGCCTTTGGAAGGCAACTGCATCAAGCTGAAGGACAATTTCGCACCTTGCGAAATTGGAACTTCAACGTGCGAAATTTAAAGTGGATGGAAGCTGTGAAGTCGCGGTGAAGCCCAGCATTCGAAGTTGATTTTGAAACTTGTGAACTTAGATCTCAACGTGCGAAAGTGGATTCTAAGTTGCGAAATCAACTTGCGAAATTTTCACAAGTCACCATGCAACGTGCGAAACTAGGATATTTTGTGCCGACTCTTTTTCTTTTGATATTTTTGTGGCTAAATTTCCATTTTCTCCTTGTATTCAGCCACTCATGTAATTCCTTAGCTAGGAAGTATCCATGGAAGGGTAAATTACCTTCCTATATAAACTCTCTTGTAAACACTAAAAAGTCACTCTCGGGGAGCTTTTTCCAGGAGACCAACTTATGTATATTTTACACTTAAGGAAATACAGAGATCTCTTTTGCTTTACTTTCTCTCTACTATTTTCTTGGAAGCCAACAACCTCTGAGGATGTTTTCCCAGAGGATGAGAGGCTAACTTTTTGGTTTCTTGGAGTGAAGGAAGCTAGGTGAAAAGTCCAGATGCTAAAGTGGAAAACTCTCGTGCATTAAATACAGGTAGTTGGAATTCATAAATGGCTTCTAAATCTAAAGTTTTGCTTTAAATCCCTTAGAATCACTTTGAATGGCCAATACATGGTAAGCTTCAGGTCTCTGTGGATGCTTATTGCTAGATCCATATCAGTCCATTAGTTATCATGTACGAGCCATTGGAAAGTGATTCAAGGTGAAGACCCATAGTGTCTAAAGCCATTAATGGAACTTGACTACCATTTCTATTGACTTTTTATGGATTAAATCTTCATTGTTAAACCTATTCAGGTTCGGGAAATAACTATAGGTTAAATCCGCAATGCGAGGAGAAAAATCCGGAATTTCCAGTTTGCATTCTAAACTTGATCCTAGCAACCCTTGGCTCCGGGAGACTTTCTTTCTTCCATTTTTACTTAGTTCTATGTTAGTTAAGTTTCAGTCACCACTTTCAAAACAAAGTTTATTCTCTTTTAAACTTTAAGTTTATGATAAAGGAAATCATCAGACTCAATTTCTAATCTAGAGTTTATCACTGGTAAAGTGAAAACCCATCCCTGAGTTCGACCCTAGAGCTGCTATACTATAGTAGCTTTGCTACGCCAGTATAAGGTCATAGGATTTATAAATATTTTGGGTTAAACTACTCAACTGGGCATGAGTCAAATGGCGCCGTTGCCGGGGATGGTGCCACAATACAGTGATACAACCTTTTAGAGGCTACTTGTGATTTCCATCACAAGTTTGGTGAATTCCTTTTTCACTAACTTCATTTCCTTTCTTTTTGTTAAGTTTATTTTCGTTTTCTTTCTAACCTTAACTTTTTTCTAGTTTTCTTTTGTTTTTGTTGTTTTTGTTTTGTTTCAGGTAAGTTGTAACTTGTGCATGCCCTATTGCATTCGGGACCAAGAGGGAAGATTAGTAAGGATTGAGAATCCTCAAGACACAGAGTTGGATATCTGTGTAAACATCATGGACCCTCCACAAGAGGATCAGAATTCTCAACAAGGTCAAGGGGGTAATCCAAATGCATATCTATCCATGAGGGATAGAATGCACCCACCAAGGATGAGTGCACCCTCATGCATCGTACCTCCTCTTGAGCAGCTGATTATAAGGCCCCATATTGTGCCCCTCCTACCAAATTTCCATGGAATGGAGAGTGAGAATCCATATGCCCACATCAAGGAGTTTGAGGAGGTGTGCAATACCTTTAGAGAGGGAGGAGCTTCAATAGATTTGATGAGACTCAAGCTATTCCCTTTTACTTTGAAGGACAAGGCAAAAATATGGCTTAATTCTTTAAGGCCAAGGAGCATAAGGAATTGGGTTGATCTTCAGGCTGAATTTTTGAAGAAATTTTTCCCCACCCATAGGACCAATGGGTTGAAGAGACAAATCTCAAACTTTTCTGCCAAAGAAAATGAGAAGTTCTATGAATGTTTGGAAAGGTATATGGAGGTCATCAATGCTTGTCCTCATCATGGCTTTGATACATGGCTCTTGGTGAGCTATTTTTATGATGGGATGTCTTCCTCCATGAAGCAAATTCTTGAAACCATGTGTGGGGGAGATTTTATGAGTAAGAATCCGGAAGAAGCCATGGAATTTTTAAGTTATGTGTCTGAGGTGTCAAGAGGATGGGATGAGCCCAACTCAAGAGAGAAAGGAAAGTTTCCCTCTCAACCAACCCAAAATCCAAAGGCTGGAATGTACATGTTAAGTGAAGACATGGACATGAAAGCTAAAGTGGCAACAATGGCAAGGAGGTTGGAAGAACTTGAGTTGAAAAAAATGCATGAAGTCCAAGCCATTTCCAAGACACAAGCCCATGTCATGCCATGCACCATTTGCCAATCATGTGATCATGTAGTAGATGAGTGTCCAACCATCCCAGCTGTGAGGGAGATGTTAGGTGATCAAGCCAATGTTGTGGGGCAATTTAGGCCCAACAACAGTGCACCTTATGGAAACACCTATAATTCAAGCTGGAGAAACCATCCAAATTTTTCTTGGAAACCAAGGCCACCCCCATACCAACCACAAGCCCAAACCCAAACACCTCAACAAACCTCTTCAGTGGAGCAAGCCATTGTGAACCTAAGTAAAGTCATGGGAGACTTTGTGGGTGAACAAAAGGCAATCAACTCCCAATTGCACCAAAAGATTGAGAATGTTGAGAGTTCTCAAATTAAGAGAATGGATGGGATGCAAAATGATCTATCTCAGAAGATAGAAAATATTCAATACTCCATCTCTAGGCTTACCAACCTCAACACAGTGAATGAGAAAGGAAAGTTTCCCTCTCAACCAAGCTAAAATCCAAAGGGTGTTCATGAAGTTGAAACCCAAGATGGGGAGTCTTCAAATTTGAGGGAGGTCAAAGCTGTGATCACTTTGAGGAGTGGGAAGGAGGTTGATCAACCCTTGCCTAAAGTGGGGCAAGATGAAGAACTCATGACAAAGAGACCCTTGGTTAAAGAGAGCAATAACCAAGAAGATAAGAGTGGGAAGAAAAATGCATCTAAATCAAGCATTGAAGATGAGTCAAGGATAGTGATTAAGGAGGATATGATGAAGAAACATATGCCTCACCCTTTTCCTCAAGCTTTACATGGAAAAAAGGAAATCAAGAATTCATCAGAAATTCTTGAGGTTTTGAGACAAGTGAAGGTGAATATACCCTTACTTGATATGATCAAGCAAGTCCCCACATATGCAAAATTTTTCAAGGACTTGTGCACGGTCAAGAGAGGGTTAAATGTGACAAAGAAGGCATTCCTCACTGAGCAAGTAAGTGCCATCATTCAGTGTAAGTCTCCAGTTAAGTACAAAGATCTGGGATGTCCCACCATTTCAGTCAACATTGGAGGGACACATGAGGAGAAGGCTTTACAAGACTTGGGGGCAAGTGTGAATTTGCTCCCATACTCTGTGTATAAGCAACTGGGACTTGGAGGATTGAAGCCCACAACCATAACTCTCTCCTTAGCTGATAAGTCAGTCAAAATCCCAAGGGGAGTGGTAGAGGATGTTCTAGTTCAAGTGGACAAATTCTACTATCCTGTGGATTTTGTGGTGCTTGATACTGATTCCACTATCAAGGAAGAAAATTATGTACCAATCATCCTAGGGAGGCCTTTCCTAGCTACCTCCAATGCCATCATTAATTGTAGGAATGGGGTGATGCAGCTCACATTTGGAAACATGACCTTGGAATTAAATAATTCCACCTATGCAAGAAGCATCTTCACCCAGAAGAGGAGGAAGGATTTGAGGAGGTGTGCTTGATCAACACTTTGGTTGAAGAGCATTGTGACAAGAATTTAGAAGAGAGCTTGAACGAAAGCCTGGAAGTGCTTGAAGATGGGTTACCTGAACCCTCTGATGTGCTAGCCATCATGTCTCCTTGGAGGAGACGGGAAGAGATCTTACCACTGTTCAATAAGGAGGACTCACAAGGAGCAGCTATGGAGGACCCTCCAAAGCTTGTTTTGAAGCCACTTCCTGTTGATTTGAAGTATGCATATTTGCAGGAAGATGAGAAATGTCCAGTGGTGGTTTCTTCAACTCTCATAAGTGATCAAGAGGATAGTCTTTTGGGAGTCCTCAGAAAATGCAAGAAAGCCATTGGATGGACAATTTCTGATCTGAAAGGGATTAGCCCTTTGGTATGCACCCACCATATCTACATGGAGGAAGATGCAAAACCAGTGAGGCAGCCCCAGAGGAGGTTGAATACTCACATGCAAGAGGTGGTAAGGGGTGAAGTTCTGAAGCTACTTCAAGTAGGGATCATATATCCCATTTCAGATAGCTTGTGGGTGAGCCCAACCCAAGTAGTCCCAAAGAAATCTGGAATTACTGTGATCCAGAATGAGAAAGGAGAGGAAGTCTCTACACGTCCTACCTCAGGATGGAGGGTGTGTATAGACTACAGGAGGTTGAATTCAGTGACTAGGAAGGACCATTTCCCATTTCCTTTCATGGATCAAGTCCTTGAGAGAGTCTCAGGACATCCTTTCTACTGTTTTTTGGATGGATACTCAGGGTACTTCCAAATAGAGATTGATTTGGAAGATCAAGAAAAGACAACCTTCACTTGCCCCTTTGGTACTTTTGCGTATAGGAGGATGCACTTTGGTCTATGTAATGCTCCTGCAACTTTCCAAAGATGTATGCTAAGCATCTTCAGTGATATGGTGGAACGCATCATGGAAGTCTTCATGGATGACATCACTGTATATGGAGATTCTTATGAGGAGTGTTTGTTGCATTTAGAAGCTGTTCTCCAAAGATGTATTGAGAAAGACCTAGTGCTAAATTGGGAGAAGTGCCATTTTATGGTACAACAAGGAATTGTCTTAGGACATATAATCTCCAAGAATGGCATTGAGGTAGATAAGGCAAAGGTGGAGCTAATTGTTAAGTTGCCACCTCCCACAAATGTTAAAGGAATTAGGCAATTCCTAGGACATGCTGGGTTCTATAGGAGGTTCATTAAGGATTTCTCAAAAATCTCAAAACCTCTTTGTGAACTCTTGGTAAAGGATGCCAAGTTCGTGTGGGATGAGAAATGTCAGAAGAGTTTTGAGGAACTGAAGCAATTCCTCACAACTGCACCAATAGTGAGAGCCCCAAATTGGAAATTACCTTTTGAGGTAATGTGTGATGCAAGTGATCTTGCTATGGGGGCTGTTTTGGGGCAAAGAGAAGATGGAAAGCCCTATGTGATTTATTATGCAAGCAAAACTTTGAATGAGGCTCAAAAGAACTACACAACTACTGAGAAGGAGTTGTTGGCAGTAGTTTTTGCCTTGGATAAGTTTCGTGCCTATTTGGTAGGGTCCAATATAGTGGTGTTCACTGACCATTCTGCTTTGAAGTACTTGCTAACCAAGCAAGATGCCAAGGCAAGATTGATAAGATGGATCCTTTTGCTTCAAGAATTCAATCTCCAAATTCGGGATAAAAAGGGAGTTGAAAATGTGGTAGCTGACCACTTGTCAAGACTTGTGATAGCACATGACTCACATGGTCTACCTATCAATGATGACTTCCCTGAGGAGTCTCTCATGTCAATAGAGGTAGCTCCATGGTATTCTCATATTGCAAATTACTTGGTTACTGGAGAAGTTCCAAGTGAGTGGAGTGCCCAAGACAGGAAGCATTTCTTTGCTAAGATCCATGCCTATTATTGGGAGGAGCCTTTTCTCTTCAAATATTGTGCGGATCAAATCATAAGGAAATGTGTTCCTGAACAAGAGCAATCAGGAATTCTTTCCCATTGCCATGATAGTGCATGTGGAGGTCATTTTGCCTCCCAGAAAACAGCTATGAAAGTGATCCAATCAGGTTTTTGGTGGCCCTCTCTTTTCAAGGATGCCCACTCTATGTGCAAGGGATGTGATCGGTGTCAAAGGCTTGGTAAGCTAACACGCCGGAATATGATGCCCTTGAACCCCATCTTGATAGTGGATGTCTTTGATGTTTGGGGGATAGACTTCATGGGGCCATTTCCAATGTCATTTGGACACTCCTACATTTTGGTGGGAGTGGATTATGTCTCTAAGTGGGTAGAAGCAATCCCATGTAGGAGCAATGATCATAAGGTGGTTCTCAAATTTCTCAAGGAGAACATCTTTTCAAGATTTGGAGTGCCTAAGGCCATTATCAGTGATGGAGGAACCCACTTTTGCAATAAGCCTTTTGAGACTCTTCTAGCCAAATATGGGGTTAAGCACAAGGTAGCTACACCTTATCACCCTCAAATGAATGGCCAAGTTGAGTTAGCTAACCGGGAAATCAAGAATATATTGATGAAGGTAGTGAATGTGAATAGGAAGGATTGGTCTATTAAGCTTCTGGATTCATTATGGGCTTATAGGACCGCTTATAAGACCATTCTCGGAATGTCTCCTTATCGCCTTGTTTATGGCAAAGCGTGCCATCTCCCAGTGGAGATTGAATATAAAGCATGGTGGGCAATCAAGAGCTCAACATGGATTTGACAAGAGCCGGATTAAAGAGATGTTTGGATTTGAATGAATTGGAGGAAATGAGGAATGATGCTTACCTCAATTCAAAAATTGCAAAAGCAAGGTTGAAAAAATGGCATGATCAGTTGGTAAATCAGAAGAATTTTACCAAGGGACAAAGAGTCTTGCTTTATGACTCTAAACTTCATCTTTTTCCAGGAAAATTGAAATCCAGGTGGACGGGTCCTTTCATAATTCGTGAAGTGCATCCCAATGGAGTGGTGGAAGTATTCAATCCCAAAGGCAATCAAACCTTCAAAGTCAATGGCCATCATCTCAAGCCATTCATAGAGCCTTACAATACAGACAAGGAGGAGATCAACCTCCTTGAACCTCAGCAACTTTGAGGGAAAGCAGGGTTTCATGGACTATATAAGTCCATGAATTTTTATAGTTTTATAGTTGTATTATTATTTTTATTTTTATTTCTATTTCTTTTGATTTTAATTCTTGCTCAAACTTGGTTTATTTTGTCTTAATTCAAGTCAATTTTGATGTTAAATTTCAGAAAAAAATCAAGAAAAATGTGGAGAAGCCTTCAAAAGCAAGACAGGGGAACAAAGCAAAGGGAACAGAGCACTGCAATTCAAGGTGCGAAAATTTCGCACGATGGAATCCAACATGCAAAAATTCATTTCAAGGTGCGAATTCCCTAAATGGAAATTTCGCACACCACTGTTCAAGGAGCGAAAATTTTCGCACCGTGCGAAACTCTCTCCTTGCACACGAGTGCCATTTCGCACACCTCAATCCAAGGTGCGAAATTCATTCCAGTGTGCGAATCAAGGTGCGAAAATTTTGCACACCTCAATCCAAGGTGCGAAATTCATTCCAACGTGCGAATCAAGGTGCGAAAATTTCGCACACCTCAATCCAAGGTACGAAATTCATTCCAGTGTGCGAAACAAGGTGCGAATTCCCTAAATGTCAATTTCGCACACCACTGTTCAAGGTGCGAAAATTTTCGCACCATGCGAAACACTCTCCTAGCACACGAGTGCCATTTCGCACACCTCAAGCCACTTTTCGCACCGTGCGAAACAAGGTGCGAAATTTTCGCACAGTGCGAAAATGAGTGCCAAACTTAATCTAAGGTGCGAAATTCTCAGTTTAAAGTGCGAAAATTTCGCACGATGCAATCCAAGGTGCGAAATTCTCAGTTCAAGGTGCGAAAATTTTGCACGGTCAAATTCAAGGTGCGAAAATTTCGCACGATGAAATTTTAAGCTACGAAAACTCCTAACTGACTTTTAAACTCAAATTTTACCCCCGGGATTTTGCCTAACGTCCAAAAACGACTTTTCGATTGCCTTGGAAATTTTTAAACACCAAAACCCCCCCAAACCCCATCTCTATATAAACCCTTGAAGGCGAGAAGCTGAAGAGACCAGCCCGCGCACCAGCTGCAAGCCTCTGGAACTCACGAACAGCCATCTCGCTCCATTTCGGCCATGGCAAAGACTAGGGGAGGTATTTCCGCATCCCCATCCTCGCCGTTGCCTCGACCAGAGCAGTCCGCCATTGGAGGTGCCACTTCGCCACCTGCTCAGGACTCCACCGTTCCCCCATCTGAGGGTGGAACGCCTTCTCAGCGCCGGTATCCCACCAGGAGGCCACCCACTAACCCTGTGCCACCCATTGCTAAAGCCAAGAGGCCTGCTTCTCGGCCACCTGCGAAGAGGACCAAGTTCTCGGGTCCTAGAGAGCCATCCCAGACACCTCAGGCAGAGCCGCCTATAGAGGACTCTCAGATTCCCGTGGGGATTCCTCTCGAGACCGTCATCAGGCGTCCTATGATCGCAGGACCGCCTATAGAGGGCAACCTGGATTGCAGAGATCGATCCTTCCACTCAGAGACCTGGTTTGACGTCGAGGCTCTCAAACAGCAGCCAGAGCTCAGGGATTCATTCCGTTTCTTTGCAGAGGTATCACATGGAGCATCTTCTCACCCCCTAGGCAATTCTATTATCCTAGAGTAGTTCTAGACTTTTATCAGTCTATGACTACTCGAGGCGTCCAGAATCCTACTCTCATCCATTTTACCATAGATGGACGCCAGGGTGCCATTGGAGCTCGCCACATTGCTGAGGCCCTCTGTATACCTTATGAGCCTGTGACTCAGGCAGACTTCAGGGAGTGGTCCTCATTCTCTCAGAGGGACATGGTTCGTATCTTGTCCAAGGGGACTTCTATAGCCTCAGTGTTGACTAGGAGAGAGCTTCCATCTGGGATGCTCCTTATTGATGTGCTCCTGCGTGCCAACATCTTCCCACTTCAGCATAAAGTTCAGAGGAGAGGAGCTATACTTGAGGCATTATTTAGGATTTCTGAGGGATATTACTTCGGCCCTCATCATTTGATTATGACTTCTCTTCTTCACTTTGAAGAGAAAGTCCATCATAAGAAGCTTCAGAGGGTAGATGTCATTCCATTATTATTTCTGAGGCTCCTCTGCCAGATTTTAGAGCACCTCGGCTACCCTGGAGAGCCTCGCCTTGAGAGGCGCCGCCATTGTCGAGAGGACTTCTCTCTCAACAAATGGCATCACTTGGCAGCCTACTTTGCACCTCAGGGAGCCGTAGCTATGCCTCCACCTGAGGAAGCCCCAGATGTGCCCCCACTTCCAGAGCTACCCCAAGATGAGCAGCTACCTTAGGCCCAGCAGGATGAGATTCTCACTGACACTACACCTCCTGCCCCTGCAGCACACACCTCAGTGCACATGCCTGAGGCTACACTTCCTGCTTCTCCTATCATTCAGGGTGCTCCACCAGTCATGCCAGCTACCTCAACACCTCCTCCTTCATCTGAGCCCACTGTCACCGTTTCTCTTACGGAATTCAGAGGCTTAGTGCACTCATTGCAGACACTGAGCACCGCTCAGGATTCTCTTATCCAGTAGATGACCACTATTCGTGCACACCAGGATCAGATCATTGCTACTCAGACCCAGCATACCACAATCCTTCATCAGATCCAGCAGCATTTGAGTATGCAGACACTTCCTAGGCATGATAGGTCTGAACCATCCGAGCCTCCACTGCCCGATGAGAAGATCATACCAGCTGAGCAGCCCATACCAGATGAGGAGATCAGAGCAGAGCCATCACATGATCCCACTACTATCTGATCTTTTTATGTTTTTTTTTTTACTTACTTTTTATATTAGACTTGTGAATCCCATCTTTTTCATGTTTTATAAACTGGGATTGGATGTATTACTTGAACATCATGCATATTTTATTTCTTTTCCAAGTAATACATATATATATATATATATGTCCTTTTTTATTATATTCCCTTTTCTCATTACTCTTTTGTCTTTGGAACATGTGGTTTCTCCTATACGACTCAGACTCTGTCTCACTCAGGAGGTACCACTTTCTCCCTTTAATTTTTAATCACTCTTTAAACATTGAGGACAATGTTCAGCTTGGTTGGGGGGAGAGTTGAAGAAGGAAGTTTTGTTATTAATGCTAAGTTATTTTGGTAAATTAGTTGCTTTTTGATTAATTTTTAAATTTTTTTTAAAGTTTTTTTGAATACTCTCCATGGTTATTAAGAAAAAAATTTCAAAATGAAATGGGAGAAATTAAATTTTTGTCTTTTTACTTGAAACTTAGAGTTTGTATTATGTTTATTAAAGTTGATGAATTACTGAACTCCTATTGATTTCAACCTTATTTCTTCCACTTTAAGCTTATCACACACCGTGCACACTAGGTTCCGATTATAAGATGAAAAACTATTTTCCCCCTTGACTTAGGAAAATTTAGACTTGGTACATTTGACCTCATTTTAATAGTGTTGAGACACCTTATAAAAGGCTAATGAGCCTTTGGAAAAAGAAAGAAAAAGAGAAATGTTTTACTTGCCTTGAAACCCGAGCAAGGTCTGAGGGGTATATGGTGAAAATCTTTAAAACCTAGTGCCCTAAGCCTGCAATGGTTGGGAGTCACCGACCTCAATGCTCGTTACATGGGTGAATAGGTGGAGTTTAACATATTGTAGGTGCTTGGGTATTAAAAATTCATTCTCAAAAGTCCGGGGTGAAATCCGAGGAGTTAGTGGTTGAAAAATCCTTAAAGCTTGATGCCCTAAACCTTGATTGGTTGGGAGTCATCGATGGACCCCCGTTACATGGACAATTTAGAAAAGAATGCCTTTAAGCTTTGCACTCCTACAAGAAAAAATTGTAAAAGAAAAGAGGTGCGTTCTTAGCCTATTGGAGGTTGATTAGTTTGCTAAGCTTTGAAAAGAACTAGGTTGAGGGGAGAGATTAGTTTGACATACTATATCCAGAAACTAGTAAATAACACATAGATTTTTGTGGAAGAGTAAGGATTGGACCTTTGGGAGTGGAAATTATTTTGAAGCTTAAATTTGCATAATGCCTACTCTTTATGAATTGTGACTAGGAAAATTATTTGATAGCTCCTATTGAAGTTTGAGTTTTATTTCTTTCATGTTCCATGTGAGAGTTTGATCAGTCATGCCACTTAAACATTTTTTTGGAAGTGATCAGCATGATTTTGTAAATTTATTACTTTTATTTTTATTTTTTCTCTCCTTCATTGCTAAGGGACTAGCAATATGTCGGTTGGGGGGAGTGATTACTACTCAAAACATGCTATTTTGTAGCTTGTAATTAGCTCTTTTAAACACCCTTGAGTAGTAATTATTACCTTTTAACTCAATTGGCATGTTAGGGACCCTTGCAATCATTTCTAATCAAATTGTGTTAAGTTTTGGTGCTTTTTGATAGCTTTTTGCTCACCAAAGCATTAGTCCTTTGCCTTAGTCATTCAAAGTATGCAAGGAAAGAGCAATGGAAAGAGGAAAACAGAGGACAGAAGCTGCAGTCTTCCTTCGCACTTTTGGAGCACTTACCGAAGTCCATTTTCTATATGCTATATACCATTTCAAAGCTCAGGAAGTCAAGAATCCAACACTTCAAACCGTGTATGATTTGGAGCTGAAATGAGGAATATATAGCCTTTGGAAGGCAACTGCATCAGGCTGAAGGACAATTTCGCACCTTGCGAAATTGGAACTTCAACTTGCAAAATTTAAAGTGGATGGCAGCTGTGAAGTCGCGGTGAAGCCCAGCATTCGAAGTTGATTTTGCAACTTGTGAACTTAGATCTCAATGTGCAAAGTGGATTCTAAGTTGCGAAATCAACTTGCGAAATTTTCGCAAGTCACCATGCAACGTGCGAAACTGGGATATTTTGTGCCTACTCTTTTTCTTTTGATATTTTTGTGGCTAAATTTCCATTTTCTCCTTGTATTCAGCCACTCATGTAATTCCTTAGCTAGGAAGTATCCATGGAAGGGTAAATTACCTTCCTATATAAACTCTCTTGTAAACACTAAAAAGTCACTCTCGGGGAGCTTTTTCCAAGAGACCAACTTATGTATATTTTACACTTAAGGAAATACAGAGATCTCTTTTGCTTTACTTTCTCTCTACTATTTTCTTGGAAGCCAAACAACCTCTGAGGATGTTTTCCCAGAGGATGAGAGGCTAACTTTTTGGTTTCTTGGAGTGAAGGAAGCTAGGTGAAAAGTTCAGATGCTAAAGTGGAAAACTCTCGTGCACTAAATACAGGTAGTTGGAATTCATAAATGGCTTCTAAATCTAAAGTTTTGCTTTAAATCCCTTAGAATCACTTTGAATGGCCAATACATGGTAAGCTTCAGGTCTCTGTGGATGCTTATTGCTAGATCAATATCAGTCCATTAGTTATCATGTACGAGCCATTGGAAAGTGATTCAAGGTGAAGACCCATAGTGTCTAAAGCCATTAATGGAACTTGACTACCATTTCTATTGACTTTTTATGGATTAAATCTTCATTGTTAAACCTATTCCGGTTCGGGAAATAACTATAAGTTAAATCCCCAATGCGAGGAGAAAAATCCGGAATTTCCAGTTTGCATTCTAAACTTGATCCTAGCAACCCTTGGCTCCGGGAGACTTTCTTTCTTCCATTTTTACTTAGTTCTATGTTAGTTTAGTTTCAGTCACCACTTTCAAAACAAATTTTATTCTCTTTTAAACTTTAAGTTTATGATAAAGGAAATCATCAGACTCAATTTCTAATCTAGAGTTTATCACTGGTAAAGTGAAAACCCATCCTTGAGTTCGACCCTAGAGCTGCTATACTATAGTAGCTTTGCTACGCCAGTATAAGGTCATAGGATTTATAAATATTTTTGGTTAAAATACTCAACTGGGCATGAATCAATAAGCTGATGAAAAACATGTAAACTTGCCACTAAAAATGGTTAGAACTAATTACTAAGGAGCTTAATGAATTAATTAGGTTAAATGAATATGATTACTACTCAAAGGTGCTTAAAACCCTTATAATTAGGTCTACAAAATAGCACTTTTCGGTAGTAATCAAGTGGAAATTATTTTGAAGCTTAAATTTGCATAATGCCTTCTCTTCATGAATTGTGATTAGACAAGTTATTTGATAACTCTTGTTGAGGTTTGAGTTTTATATCTTTAATGTTCCATGAGAGAGTTTGATCATCATGCCACTTGAAATTTTTTTTTTTTGAAGTGATCAGCATGATTTTGTAAATTATAATACTATTTATTTTTCTTTTTCTCTCCTTCATTGCTAAGAGACTACAATATGTCGGTTGGGGGGAGTGATTACTATTCAAAAAGTGCTATTTTATAGTTTGTAATTAACTCTTTTAAACGCTTTTGAGTAGTAGTTATTACCTTTTAACTCAATTGACATGTTAAGGACCCTTGCAAGTGTTTCTAATCAAATTGTGGCAAGTTTTGGTGTTTTTGATAGCTTTTTGATCACCAAAGCAATCCAAGAATGAGGGAGAGCTCTGTATAGTCCATGGTAAAGAAAATGGAAGCTCATTTACATGAAGAATCCAAGCTTTGGAGCTTCGTAGTCCTTTGCCAAAGCTAATCAAGAATGCAAGGAGGAAAAATAGAGAGAGGAATCTAACATGAAGAAATTCAAGAGGAAAGTATCTTCAGGACACATTTCGAGCAATTTCTGGAGTTTATTTTATACATACTATATATCATTTCGAAGCTTGGGAAGTCAGGAGTCCAATGCTTCAAACGGTGTTCAAATCAGAGCTGAAATGAAGAAGTTATGGCCATTGGAAAACAACCGCACCAAGCTGAAAGACAATTTCGCAAGTTGCAAAATCACGAATTCAACTTGCGAAATCAAAGTTCAACTTGCGAAATTTTCGCAAGTTATGTTTTAACTTGTGAAA
The DNA here is from genome assembly GCA_037355405.1 of Vitis amurensis. Classification (NCBI taxonomy): domain Eukaryota; kingdom Viridiplantae; phylum Streptophyta; class Magnoliopsida; order Vitales; family Vitaceae; genus Vitis; species Vitis amurensis. The sequence goes on along the minus strand of CM074676.1, from coordinate 14,884,625 downwards.
TCCACCTGTGTAATCCTAGATATTTGTGACCGACTCTTTTAGATTTTTCTTCAGATATTTTTTGTTTAAATCCCTATTTTCTCATTGTAATCCACCAATCATAGGATTCCTTAGTTAGGAAGTAAGAAGGAAGGGTGAATAACCTTTCTATATAATCTATTGTAATTTTATTTTAAATGTCTCTCAGGAGTTTTTCTCAAAGACCAACTTTTGTATAGTTTTCAAGAAAGTAATACACAGAGCTTTGCTCAGGCTTACCTACTCATTTTGATTTTATTTTTCTCACTAGCCAAACAAACTCTGAGGATGTTTTCCCAGAGGATGAGTGGCTAGGCTTTTTGTTTCTTGGAGTGAAGGAAACTAGGTAAGGTTCTGAATGCAAAAATTGGAAGTTTTGTTGTTTCAGTTTTTAATGAATAGAAAGTGTGACCCGTTAATGGTTTTTATCTTTTTAGTTAACTTAAAATGCCTTAAAATCACCTGGGCTAACACTAGGTAAGGCAAGTGGACTCCGTCCATTGAGTTACACTAGTTTATCTCTTGCGAGCCTTTGGGAGGTGGTTTAAAGGTGGGATTTTCTAGAATAGCCAACACTCGGTAAGCTTTTGGATTCCAAGGAGACATCCATTAGTTATCTCTTACGAGCTTTTAATGGGTAATCTAAGGTTAAGGATCACCTTGAATAGCTAATACTAGGTGAGAGGTATGAACCATTGCAAGATGATTCAGTGAAAGGGAATTAGTGTTTGAATCCATTAAGGGGAAACATCTGTATCACATCGGTTCGGGAAATAACTATATGTTAAATCACTAATGCGAGGAAAAGATTCAAGTGACCGGAACTCTCTTTTTGTATAAGGAACCTGAGCCAAGTGATCTAAAAACTCCAAGAAGCACTTTTCTTTGTAAGTAATTTCCGTTACTTTATTATTGGTTTCACTTAAAAACCAACCTTTTCAAACATCTTTGTGTTTTCTTTTAAAGATAACCTTGAAAAGAAAAAACACCAATTCAGCTTTGAACTAATATCAGTTGTAGTTTGAAAACCCATCCCAGTGAACGATCCTAGAGCCGCTATGCTATGCTAGCTAATGCTACCCTAGTAGATTGTGAAATAGGTTTATAAATTTTGTTGATTACTCCCGTCTGAGGACTGAAATCAAGGCACACCAGTTGATTGAACACCAATCAACAAGATATACAGCAGCTAGGCACAAATCAGCCAACCATAATCCTATGTTGTTCATAGTATCTAGAGCCCTGAGCTCACGACTCGGAGTCATTCATGACATTCATAGCCTTGAGTTGTTCATAGCATTTAGAGTATTATGCTCACCACCCAGAGTTGTTCTTATCAACCATAGCCTTAAGTTGTTCATAGCATCTAGAGCCTTGAGCTCACTACCTGGGGTTGTTCATGTCATCCATAGCCTTAAGCTATTCATATCATTTAAAGACATAAGCTCACGACCAAGAACCGTTCATATCATCTTGAGCCTCGAGCTATTCATAACATCTAGAGGACTAAGCTCACGAAATCATGAGTTGTTCATACATCCAATACGTTGAGTTCTTCATAGCATCCAAAGTTGTAAGCTCATGACCCGGAGTAGCTCGTATCATCCATAATCCTTAGCTGATCATAGAATCTAAAGGCCTAAGCTCACAACCCAAACTTCTTCTTATCAACCATAACCATGAGTAGTTCATAGCATCTAAAGCCTTGAGCTCATAACCTAAGGTTTTTCATAGCATATAGAGGCTTAAGTGCATGATATAGAATCGTTATTAACATCCACAACCTTGAGTGGTTCATAGAATCTAGAGGCCTCAGGTCATAGGAGACCAAGTCATTCATATCATCCACAACTATGAGTTGATCATAGCATCTAGACCACTGAGCTCATGACCCAAAGTTGTTTAGGTCAACCATAACCCTAAGTTGTTGATAGCATCTCTAGCCCTAAGCTCACGACCTAGAGTAGTTCATGTCATCCACAACATTAAGCAATTCATAGTATCTAAAGGCTTGAGCTCATGACACAAAATCATTCATATTTTTCCCAACCCTGATCAGTTCATAAAATCTAGAGGACTAAGCTCACGGGATCCCAAGTCGTTCATATCATCCACAACTTTAAATTGTTCATAACTTCTAGAACCCTAAGTTTAGAAATCGGAGCCTTTCATGTCAACTACAACCCTGAGCTGTTCATAAAATCTTGAGGCTATGACCCAAAGTTGTTCATGTCATCCACAACCCTGAGTTGTTAAAAGCATCTAGAGCCTTAAGCTCATGACCTAGAGTTTTCATGTCAACCATAACCCTAAGTTATTCATAGCATTTCGAGGCCCAAGATCATCACTCAAAGTGGTTCTTGTCCACCACAACCCCGAGTTGTTCATAGCATCTAGAGCACTGATTACTACTCAAAAAGTGCTATTTTATAGCTTGTAATTAACTCTTTTAAACACTTTTGAGTAGTAGTTATTACCTTTTAACTCAATTGGCATGTTACGGACCCTTGCAATCATTTCTAATCAAATTGTGTTAAGTTTTGGTGTTTTTTATAGCTTTTTGATCACCAAAGCAATCTAAGATGAGGGAGAGCTTTATATAATCCATGGCAAAGCAAATGGAAGCTCATTTACATGAAGAATTCAAGTTTTGGAGCTTCGTAGTTCTTTGCCAAAGCAAATCAAGAATGCAAGGAGGAAAAAGAGAGAAATCTAACATGAAGAAATTCAAGAGGACAACAACTATTGGACACATTTAGAGTACTTCCTGGGATTCCATTTCATGCATACTATATTTCATTTCTAAGCTCTAAAATTCAGGAGTCCAACGCTTCAAACGGTGTGCAAATCGAAGCTGAAACGAAGAAGTTATAGCTGTTTGAAGATAACCGCGCAAAGCTGAGCGAAAATTTCGCAACCCAAAGCCCATTTCGTAGCTGCAAAATGAGCTGCGAAATGAAATCCACTTGCGAAATTTCGCAAGGTGTTTTGCAGCTGCGAAACCACCTCCAAGCACACGTGTGCCACTTCGCAAGTTGAAACTCCATCTTCGTAGTTGCGAACCACATTGCGAAATCACCTCCAAGCTGCGAAACAAGTTGCAAATCATCTCCAAGTTGCGGAATCACCTCCAAGTTGTGAAATCACAAATTCAACTTACAAAATCAAAGTTCAAACTTGCAAAATGGATAATTCAACGTGTGAATCACCTTGCGAAATCCACTTGTGCAATCTCAGATATTTGCAACTAACTAAGTTAGATTTTTTCTCAAGATATTTTGTGTAAATTTCTATTTTCTCCTTGTAATCAGTCAAAGATATTATTGGGATATTTATTATAAAATATCTTCTATATATATATCTTTGAACCAATGTAAAGGAAATCATCATGTAATCGACGATAGTAAGAAATATATTTTACAGAGCACTTGCTCTGCTTTTCGTTCATAATTTTGTTTTCTCGTTATTTTTATTTCTAGCAAATCAAACTCTGAGGATGTTTCCTCAGAGGATGAGTGGCTAGGCTCTTTGTCTCTTGGAGTTAAGAAAATCGGGTAAGTTTCCACATACAAAAATTGGAAGTTTTGTTGTTTTAGCTTTTAATGAAGAGAAAGTGTGACTCGTTAATGGTTTTTATCTTTTTAGTTAACTTAAAATGCCTTTAAATCACCTAGGCCAACACTTGGTAAGGCAAGTGATCTCCGTCCATTGAGATGCACTAGTTTATCTCTTGTGAGCCTTTGGGAGGTGGTTTGAAGGTAGGATTTTCTAGAATAGCCAACACTTGGTAAGCTTTTGGACTCTAAGGAGACACCTATTAGTTATCTCTTGCGAGCTTTTGACGGGTAATCCAAGGTTAAGGATCACCTTGAATGGAAAATGCTAGGTGAGAGGCATGAGCCATTGCAAGATGAATCAGTGAGAGGGATTTAGTGTTTGAACCCATTAAGGGGAAGCATCTATACCACACCGGTTCGGGAAATAACTATATGTTAAATCCCCAATGCGAGGAAAAGATTCAAGTGACCGGAACTTCCTTTTTGTATAAGGAACCTGAGCCTAGTAATCTAAAACTCCAAGAAACACTTTTCTTTGTAATTAAAATCAGTTACTATTTTTGTTAGCTTAAAACCAACCTTTTCATACATCTTTATGTTTTCTTTTAAAGCTAACCTTGAAATGAAAAAGCACCAATTCAGCTTTGAATTAATATCAATTGTGGAGTGAAAATTCATCCCAGTGAACGATCTTAGAGCCACTATGCTATGCTAGCTGAGGCTATCCTAGTACATGGTGTAATAGGTTATAAATTTTGTTGATTACTCTCGTCTGAGGACCACAATCAAGGTACACCAGCTGGGCACGAATCAAATGGCGCCGTTGCCGAGGACCATTGAGAGGACATGAATCAGCTGATACACCAATTGGGAACGAATCAAATGGCGTCGTTGCAAGGGATGGTGCCACTTTACAGTGATATGACCTTTCCAGAGTACTTGTGATCTTCATCACAAGTTTGGTGACTTTTCTTTTCTTTTTACTAACTCTTTTTATTTGTTTCTTTTTCTTTGTTTATATTTTAGTATAGCTTTTAGTTAATCTTAATAATTTTTTTTTTCTTCTCTAGAATTTTTGTTTCTTTTGTTTTATTTTGTTTTCTCTATTTTTAATTCACAAATTGCTAGTTGTGCACGCCATATTGAATATGAGATAGCAGAGGAAGCCATGAACTTCATGAGTTATGTGGCTGAAGATTCAAGAGGATGGGATGAACCAAATGCTTGAAAATATGGGGACAATGAAGTCTCAACCTAATGCTAAGGGTGAAATGTATATTTCGAATGACGGCATAGACATGAAGGCAAAGATTGCAGCTATGGAAAGGAGATTGGAAGAGCTAGAAATGACGAAGATGCAAGAAGTGCAAGCCATCTCTCAGACACCATTGCAAGCTATGCTTTGTGCCATTTGTCTATCTTATGAGCACTTGGTGGAAGAGTGTCCTACCATTCCAGTGGTGAGAGAAATGTTTGGTGATTGCAACACCTACAATTCCAATTGGAGGGACCTTCCAAATTTCTCTTGGAAACCACAACCACCTCAATACTAGCAACCTGCTCAAGCACTCCCACAAGCCTCGAACCTTGAACAAGCTATGGTGAATCTTAGAAAGGTCGTGGGAGAATTTGTTGGAGCTCAGAAATCCATCAATGCTCAGCTCAGTCAAAGAATTGATAGTGGAGAGAGTTCATTGAACAAAAAGATGGATGGAATGCAAAATGATCTATCTCAAAAGATAGATAATCTCCAATATTCAATATCAAGGTTTGCCAACCTCAACACGGTGCAAGAAAAAGGAAACTTTCATTCTCAACTTCATCAAAATCAAAAGGGTATCCATGAAATGGAGGCTAAGGAGGGAGAATCTTCATAGAAGAGGGAAGTCAAAGAAGTGATCACTCTAAGGAGTGGTAAAGAGGTTGATCTGCCCACATCCAAGCTAGAGCATAAGGTAGAGAGTGAAACAGAGAAAGAAAAGAGGGAGGAAATCAAAGGAAAGAAAAAGGGGAAAAGTACAGAGAAAGATGACTATGATGTTAATGTAGATGAAGAACCACAGAGGATAGTCATCAAGGACGAAATGATGAAGAAACATATGCCTCCACCTTTCCCCCAAGCTTTGTATGGCAAAATCATACAGAGCAAGTCTCAAGTGAGAGATGCAAACTTCATATGGGATCCGGGCAAGCTAAATCAGGATCAAATTTTTTGATAGACTTAGTCTTTCTAAAGACTAGCTAGTCCATATCTTTTTGTTTTATTTTATTACTTGTTTTAATTTTGATTTCAATGCTTTAATTTTACTTTGTTTTGATTTAACATAGTTTTTTTGGATGATCAAAATTAGGAGGAATTTCAAAAGAAATGAAGGGAAGCCACAGGGAACCAAATGAGCTAAAAAACAAAGGAATTCAATGGTCTGTGAAATTTCGTAGCCCAAAATAGCCCCCTGCGAAAAAGGTCTTCCTCTGCGAAATTATTTCGCAGCAAAAAGGGACCCTCTGCGAAATTGAGCTTTCGATGCGAAAGCGACCATCCTCTACAAAATTATTTCGTAGGCCCATACCCCCCTCTGCAAAAATTTTCGCAGCTGCGAAACACCCCTTTGGTACACGAGTGCCATTTCACAGCCCCCCAACCCCATTTCGCAACTGCGAAATGGGCTGCGAAAATGGCCTTTGGCTGCGAAATCACCTTTGGGCTTCGAAATGGCTACGGAATGACCTCCAAGCTTCGAAATGGTTGCGAAATGACCTCCAAGCTACAAAATGGTTTGCGAAAACACCTTGTAAAGTCAAAGGAAGTTGCAAGAATGCCAACAGAACCCCGTTACCATGCATCTAAAAATGAGAGCCCCACACACCCTAGGATCACACACACGAAGCCTCTCACTCCATTTCTAACCTCCTTAAACCATCACAGCCCATAGCTCCAGCTGAGAGCTCTAGCTGAGGAGACTATGCCACCTAAGGAGACTACCAGAACAGAGGCCAAAGTCCTGATCCAACCCACTTAGAAGGCCACCACAGATGCATCAGCTCCACAGGACCTTACCATTACTTGATCATTTCTTTACTTTTTGTCTTTACATATTATATTAGTATACATAGTTCCATGTTTTGATGTTTTATATTCTGGGATTGGATGTATTAATGATGATACATCATATATGCCAGGGACATGAATCATTGGCCTTTTTTGAAACATGTGGTTTCTCCTATACGACTCAGACTCCATGTCACTCAGGAGGTACCACTTCCTCCTTGTATTTTCAATCACTCTTACCACATTGAGGACAATGTTCAGCTTAGTTGGGGGAAGAGTTGAGGAAGTAAGTATTATTAATAATGCTAAGTTATTTTGTTAATTTAAGTACTTTTTGCTTAATTTTAAATTTTTTTGCTTAATTTTAAAGTTTTTATTCTACTATCCATGGTTATTAAGGAAAAATTTTCAAAATGAAATGGGAGAAATTGAATTTTTGCCTTTTTACTTGACTTAGAGTTTATATTATGCTTATTAAAGTTGATGAATAGTTGAAACTTCTATTGAATTCAACCTCAGTTCTTCCACTTTAAGCTATTCACACACTGTGCACAATAGGTTCCGATTATAAGATGAAAAACTATTTCCCTCTTGACTTAGGAAAATTTTAGACTTGGTACCTTTGACCTCATTTAATAGTGTTGGGATACCTTATAAAAGGCCAATGAGTCTTTGAAAAAAAGAAAAAAAAGAAAGAAAAATGTTTTACTTGCCTTGAAACCCGAGCAAGGTCTGAGGGGTATATGGTGAAAATCTTTAAAACCTGATGCCCTAAGCCTTCATTGGTTGGGAGTCACCGACCTCAATGCTCGTTATAAGGATGAATAGGTAGAGTTTAACATACTGTAGGTGCTTGGGTATTAAAATTCATTCTCAAAAGTCCGGGGTAAAATCCGAGGAGTTAGTGGTTGAAAGATCCTTAAAGCTTGATGCCCTAAACCTTAATTGGTTGGGAGTCATCAATGGACCCCCGTTACATGGACAATTTAGAAAAGAATACCTTTAAGCTTTGTACTCCTACATGAAAAAAAGTGTGAAATAAAAGAGGTGCATTCTAAGCTTTGAAAAAGAACTAGGTTAGGGGAGAGAGATTAGTTCAACATACTATATTCGGGAGCTAATAAATAACACTTAGATTTTTGTGGAAGAGTAAGGTTTGACCCTTTGGGAATGGAAACTCTTTTAAAGCTTAAATTTGCATAATGCCTAATCTTTATACATTGTGATTAGGCAAGAGATTTGATAACTCTTGTTGAAGGTTGAGTGTTGCTTCTTTGATGTTCCATGAGAGAGTATGCTCTATATCATGCCACTTGAAAATTTTTTGGAGTGATCAGCATGATGTTGTAAATTATAGTACTGTTTATTTTTATTTTTCTCTCCTTCATTGCTAAGGGACTAGCAATATGTCGGTTGGGTGGAGTGATTACTACTCAAAAAGTGCTATTTTATAGCTTGTAATTAACTCTTTTAAACACTTTTGAGTAGTAGTTATTACCTTTTAACTCAATTGGCATGTTAAGGACCCTTGCAATCATTTCTAATCAAATTGTGTTAAGTTTTGGTGTTTTTGATAGCTTTTTGATCACCAAAGCAATCTAAGATGAGGGAGAGCTTTATATAATCCATGGCAAAGCAAATGGAAGCTCATTTACATGAAGAATTCAAGCTTTGGAGCTTCGTAGTTCTTTGCCAAAGCAAATCAAGAATGCAAGGAGGAAAAAGAGAGAAATCTAACATGAAGAAATTCAAGAGGACAACAACTATTGGACACATTTAGAGTACTTCCTGGGATTCCATTTCATGCATACTATATTTCATTTCTAAGCTCTAAAATTCAGGAGTCCAACGCTTCAAACGGTGTGCAAATCGAAGCTAAAACGAAGAAGTTATGGCTGTTTGAAGATAACCGCGCAAAGCTGAGCGAAAATTTCGCAGACTTAAAGCCCATTTCGTAATTTGCAAAATGAGTTGCGAAATGAAATCCACTTGCGAAATTTCGCAAGGTGTTTTGCAGCTGCGAAACCACCTCCAAGCACACGTGTGCCACTTCGCAAGTTGAAACTCCATCTTCGTAGTTGCGAACCACATTGCGAAATCACCTCCAAGCTGCGAAACAAGTTGCAAATCATCTCCAAGTTGCGGAATCACCTCCAAGTTGTGAAATCACAAATTCAACTTGCAAAATCAAAGTTCAAACTTGCAAAATGGATAATTCAACGTGTGAATCACTTTGCGAAATCCACCCTGTGCAATCTCAGATATTTGCAATTGACTCAGTTAGATTTTTTCTCAAGATATTTTCTGTAAATTTCTATTTTCTCCTTGTAATCAGTCAAAGATATTATTGGGATATTTCTTAGAAAATATCTTCTATATATATATCTTTGAACCAATGTAAAGGAAATCAGCATGTAATCGACGATAGTAAGAAATATATTTTACAGAGGACTTGCTCTGCTTTTCCTTCATAATTTTGTTTTCTTGTTATTTTTATTTCTAGCAAATCAAACTCTTGAGTATGTTTCCTCAGAGGATGAGTGGCTAGGCTTTTTGTCTCTTGGAGTCAAGAAAGCCGGGTAAGTTTTCGAATGCAAAAATTGGAAGTTTTGTTGTTTCGGTTTTTAATGAAGAGAAAGTGTGACCTGTTAATGGTTTTTATCTTTTTAGTTAACTTAAAACGCCTTTAAATCACTTGGGCCAACACTTGGTAAGGCAAGTGATCTCTGTCCATTGAGATGCACTAGTTTATCTCTTGCAAGCCTTTGGGAGGTGGTTTGAAGGTAGGAGTTTCTAGAATAGCCAATACTTGGTAAGCTTTTGGACTCTAAGGAGACATCCATTAGTAATCTCTTGCGAGCTTTTGACGGGTAATCCAAGGTTAAGGATCACCTTGAATGGAAATGCTAGGTGAGAGGCATGAGCCATTACGAGATGAATCAGTGAGAGGGATTTAGTGTTTGAACCCATTAAGGGGAAACATCTGTACCACACCGGTTCGGGAAATAACTATATGTTAAATCCCCAATGCGAGGAAAAGATTCAAGTGACCGGAACTCCCTTTTTGCATAAGGAACCTGAGCCTAGTAATCTAAAACTCCAAGAAACACTTTTCTTTGTAATTAAAATCAGTTACTATTTTTGTTAGCTTAAAACCAACCTTTTCAAACATCTTTATGTTTTCTTTTAAAGCTAACCTTGAAATGAAAAAACACCAATTCAGCTTTGAATTAATATCAATTGTGGAGTGAAAATCCATCCCAGTGAACGATCTTAAAGCCACTATGCTATGCTAGCTGAGGCTATCCTAGTACATGGTGTAATAGGTTATAAATTTTGTTGATTACTCCCGTTGAGGATCGCAATCAAGGTACACCAGCTGGGCATGAATCAAATAGCGCTGTTTCCGGGGACCATTGAGAGGACATGAATCAGCTGATACACCAATTGGGAACGAATCAAGCACTAAGCTCATTACATGGAGTAGTTCATGTCATCAACAACCTTAGGCAGTTCATAGAACCTAGACCCCTAAGCTCATGACCCAGAATCGTTCATGTCAACCACAACCCAGGGCTGTTCATAGTATCTAGAGGATTGAGCTCAGGTTCCAAAGTCATTCATGTCATCCATAGCCCTTAGTTATTATTAGCATCTAAAGCCATGAGCTCATGACCTAAAGTCATTCATGTCAACAATAACCTAGAGGTGTACGTTACATCTAGAGCCTTCAGCTCACGACCCAAAGTCGCTTATGTCAACTAGTACCATAAGCAATTTATAACATCTAGAGCCATATGATCATGACCCAGAGTCATTCATGTCATCCATAACCTTGAGTAGTTCATAGCTCTGAGTTGCTCAAAGCATCTAGTGCCCTGAGTTCACAACATGAAGTCGTTCATGTCAACCACAACCCTGAGTTGTTTATAGTATATAGAGCCTAGAGCTCACGACCCGGAGTTATTCATGTCATCCATAACCCTAAGTTGTACATAACATCTAGAGCCCTTAGTTCATGAGCTAGAGTCATTCATGTGATCGATAACCTAGACCTGTGTATGGCATCTACAACCCTTAGCTCATGACCGGTGTCATTTATGTTATCCACAACATTGAGTTGTTAAGAGCATCTAGAGCCCTAAGCTCATGACCTGAGGTCGTTCATGTCAACCAAATCCTTGAGCTATTCATAGCATTTATAAGCTTAAGTTCATGGGATCATGAGTTAATCATATCATTCACAACTCTAGGTTGTTCATAGCATCCATAACCTTTACCTCATGATTTGGAGTAGCTCATGTCATCCACTGTATTGAGCGATTCATAGCATTCAAAGTCCTAAGCTCACAACCCAAAATAGCCCATCTCATCCACAGCTCTATGCAGTTCATAGCATCAAAATCCTTGAGCTCACAACTCAAAGTCGTTTATATCAACCACAACCTTGAGTTGTTCATAGTATTTCGAGCCTTAAGCTCACGACCAAGAATCATTCATGTCATCCTTAGCCTAAGCTATTTATAGCATCTAAAGGCTTGAGCTCATGATGAAGAATTGTTCACATCATCCATAGCCTTTAGTGGTTCATAACATCTTAAGGCGTGACCTTATAGGATCTGAGTCATTCATATCATCCACAACTCTAAGTTATCATTGCTTTTAAAGCACTGAGCTTAAGACCTGAAGTCTTTCATGTCGACCATAGCCCTGTTCATAGCATCTAGAGCCCAAAGCTCATGACCCAAAGTTGTTCATGTCATTCATAGCCCTAAGTTGTTCATAGCATCTAGAGTTTTAAGCTCACGACCCGGAGTCGTTCATATTAACCACAACCCTGAGTTGTTCATAGCATGTAGATCCCAGAGCTCCTAAGCCATAGTCTTTCAAGTCAACAATAGCCTTGAGCTATTCAGAGTACCTAATGGCCTCATCTCATGACTCAGAGTCGTTCATGTCATCCATAACCTTGAATTGTTCATAAGATTTAGAGCCCGTAGCTCACAACCTCGAGTCATTCATTTCAATCCCAACCCTGAGCGGTTTATAGCATCTAGAGCCTTGACTTCAAGACCCAGAGTCTTTCAACTCAATAACAACCTAGAGCTGCTCAAGTGTCTAGAGGCTTGAGCTCATGAGCAAAAGTCATTCATGTCATCCATAACCCTGAGTTGTTCACAACATTTAAAGCCTTGAGATCACGAGTTGGAGTTGTTCATGTCAATCGTAGCCTTGAGCTTTTCATAGCATCTACAGCCCTGAGCTCATGACCCATAGTCATTCATGTCAACCGCAGCCTAGAATTATTCATGGAATCTACAGACCTATCCTCATGACCTGGAGTCATTCATGTCAACTAGCCTTGAGCTATGCATAGTACCTCAAGCTTAGAGCTCAAGACCTGTAGCGGTTCATGTCAAGCACAACCTAGAGCTTTTCATAGCATTTAGAGCCCTAAGCTCATGAGCTAGAGTCATTCAGGTGAAACACAAACCGTAGCTATTCACATCATCTAAAGCCTCAAGCTCACAACCTGTAGTCATTCATGTCAATAACAACCTAAGGCCATTCGTAGCATCTAAACGTCTGAACTCATGACCTAGAGTCATTTATGTCATCCACAACCCTTAGTGGTTTATAACATCAAAAGCCCTGAGCTCACGACCCTTAGTCATTCATGTCAACCACAACCCTAAGCTCTTCATAGTATTTAGCAGCCTGACCTCATAACCTAGTGTCGCTCAAGTCATCTACCAGCCGAAATTATTCCTAGGATCTAAAGCGTTGAGATCATGACTCGAAGCCGTTCATGTCAATAATAGCTCTGAGCTGTTTATAAAATCTAGAGGCTTGAGCTCATGACCCGGAGTCTCTCAAGTCAATAACAACCCTGAGATGTTCATTATATCTAGAGGCCTGAGCTCATGAGCTATAGTCATTCATGTCATCCATAACCCATAGTTGTTCATAACAACTAAAGCCCTGAGTTCACGACCCAAAATGGCACATGTCATCGACAACCCTTAGTTGATCATAGCATCTAAATCCCTAAGCTCATGACCCGGAGTCATTCATGTCAACCACAACCTTGAGATGTTCGTAGTATATATAGCCTTTATTTCACGATCCTAAGCTATTCATGTCGTCCACAATCCTGACTTGTTCATAGCATTTAGAGACCTCAACTCATGGCCAATAGGAGCTTATGTCATCTATAGGCCTGAGTTGTTATTAGCATTTAAAGCCTTGAGTTCACAACCTAGTGTAGCTCATGTCATCCATAGCCCTAAGTTGTTCATAGCACCAAGAGCCCAGAGCTCATGACCTGTAGTCTTTTATGTCATCGACAAACCTAAGTTGTTGATAGCATCAAGAGCCCTCGGCTCACGACCCAAAGTCATTCATGTCAACCACGACTAAGAGCTATTGATACCATCTAGTGCATTGAGCTCACGATCAAGAGTAGCTTATGTCATCCATAGCCTTGAACTTTTAATAGCATCCGAAGTCATGAGCTCACAATCTGGAGTCGTTTATATCAACCACAACCTAGTGCTATTCATAGCATCTAAAACCCTAAGCTCAAGACCTAGAGTGTCTCATGCCATTAACAACTTTGATCTGGTCATAGCATCTAAAGCCCTAAACCCATGACCTAAAGTCATTCATGTCAACCACAACCTTAAGATGTTATAATATCTGTAGCCCTTAGCTTAAAACCTCGAGTCATTCATGTCATCCACAACCCTAAGCTCATGATTCGGAGTCTTTCATTTCATTAACAGCCCTGAGATGTTCATAACATCTAAAGTCTAGAGCTCATTGATTCACGCTTGACTTCCCAGCCGGGTCTTTTAATCAAAAACATTTATAAAACCTATGACCTTATACTGGCGTAGCAAAGCTACTATAGTATAGCAGTTCTAGGGTCGAACTCGAGGATGGGTTTTCACTCTACCAATGATAGCCTCTAAATTAGAAATTGATTCTGATGATTTCCTTTAACACAAACTTTAAATTTAAAAGAAAATAAAATTGTTTTGAAAGTGGTGATTTAAACTAAACTCACATAGAACTAAGTAAAAAGTGGAAGAAAGAAAGTCTCCCGGAGCTAAGGGTTGCTAGGTTCAAGTTCCGGATGCAAAGTGGAAAATTCCGGATTTTTCTCCTCGCATTGGGGATTTAACCTATAGTTATTTCCCGAACCGGTATAGGTTTGACAATGAAGTTTTAATCCATAAAAAGTCACTAGAGATGGTAGTCAAGGTCCATTAATGACTTAAGACACTATGGACTATCACCTTGAATCACTTTCCATTGGCTCGTATATGATAACTAATGGGTGATATGGATCTAGCAATAAGCATCCACAGAGACCTTAAGCTTACCATGTATTGGCAGTCAAAGTGATCCTAAGGGATTTAAGGCAAAACCTTGGCTTTAAAAGCCATTTATGGACTCCAACCACCTGAATTCAATGCACGGAAACTTTCCATCTTTTAATCTGGACTTTTCACCTAGCTTCCTTCACTCCAAGAAACTAAATGTTTAGCCTCTCATCCTCTCGGGAAAACATCCTCGGGAGGGTGTTTGGCTTGCAAGAAAATAGAAAATAGAAGAGAGAAAATAAAGGCAAAAGAGATCTCTGTATTTCACTAAGTATCAAATTTACATTGGTCTCTGGAGAAAGCTCCCCGAAAGATACATTTTCAGTGATTACAAGAGAAATTATATAGGAAGGTAATTTTACCCTTCCTTGGATACTTCCTAGCTAAGGAATTACATGAGTGGTTGAATACAAGGAGAAAATGGAAATTTAAACACAAAAATATCAGAAGAACAAGAGTCGGCAAAAATATCCAATTTTCGCACGCTGAGTTCCAATTTCGCATGTTGGTTTGAGGTGTGCGAAAATTTCACACAGTGGACTGAGGATTTCGCACCTTAAACAGTGGTGTGCGAAATTGTCCCTCAGCTTGATGCAGTCATCTTCCTAAGTCCGTATCTTCCTCATTTCAGCTCCAAATCATACATGGTTTGAACCATTGGATTCTTGACTTTCTGAGCTTCGAAATGGTATATAGAATGTAAACAATGGACTTCGGGAAGTGCTCCAAAAGTGCACTAAAAGACTGCAGCTGTGTACCCTGTTTTCATCCCCTGTTTTCTTCTTCTCCATTGTTTCTCCCTTGTAAACTTTGAACGGCTAAGGCAAAGGATTATGAGGCTCCATAGCTTGATTTCTTCATAAATCTAAGCTTCCAAAAGCTTTGCCATGAACTATAAATAGCTCTCCCTCATTCTTAAATTGCTTTGGTGTGCATAAAGCTATCAAAAAGCACCAAAACTTAACACAATTGTTAGAAATCTGATTGCAAGGGTCCCTAACATGTTAATCGAGTTAAAAGGTAATAATTACTACTCAAGGGTGTTTAAAAGAGCTAATTACAAGCTACAAAATAGCATGTTTTGAGTAGTAATCACTCATAACCTGGAATCATTCATGCCAACCATTGCCTAGAGCTTCTTATAGCATATAAAGCCTTAACCTAACGACTTAGAGTTGTTCATGTAAACCACCACCCAAAGCTATTCATAGCATTTAGGGCCCTAAACTCATGAAACATAGTCGTTCATGTCAACCACAACCCAACATTGTTCATAGTATCTAGAGCCATGAGCTCACGACCTAGAGTAGCCCATGTTATGCACAACACTAAGCTATTCATAGCATCTAAAGCCTTAAGCTCACATCCCAGAGTCATTCCTGTCAAACACAACCCTAAGTTGTTCATAGTATTTAGAGCCTTAAGCTCACAACCCATAGTCTTGTATGTTATTGATAGCCTTGAGTTGTTAATAGCATTTAGAGCCCTAAGCTCACAACTCGGAGTCATTTATATCAACCACAACCTAGCGTTGTTCATAATATTTTGAGTCTTGAGCTCACAACCCAAAGTAGCTGATATAAACCAGAACCTAGAGTTGTTTATAACATCTTGAGCCCTGAGTTCACAAGTAAGAGAAGCTCATTTCATCCATAGCCCTGAGCTATTAATAGCATCTAGAACCTTGAGCTCACGACCTAGAGTCATTCATGTCAACCACAACATAGAGTCGTTCATAGCATCTAAAGCCTTGAGCACAAGACCCTGAATGATTGATGTCATCAACAACCCTGAGTGTTCATAGAATCTAGAGCCTTGAGCTCATGACCCAGACTCTTTCCTATTATCAACAACCTTGAGTTGTTCACAACATCTAGAGCTCTGAGCTCATGACCCGAAGTCGTTCATGTCAACCAAGCCTAAATCTATTCATAGCATTTAAAGCCTTGAGCTCACAACCCAAATTAGCTAATGTCATCGACAACCTTAGTTGTTCATAACATTTAAAGCCTTAAGCTTTGGACCAAGAGTCGTTTATGTCACTCACAACCCAAAGTTGTTCATATCATCTAGTGCCTTCAACTCACGAACTAGAGTAGCTCATGTCATCCAAATCCTTGAGTTCTTAATAGCATCTAGAGCCCTAAACTCACAACCTGGATTTGTTCATGTCAGCCACAACCCAATGTTGTTCATAACATTTAGAGCCCTGAGCTCAAGACCTATAGTCATTCATCTCAATCACAATATAGAGTTGTTCATGAAATCTAGAGCCTTGACCTCACGACTTAGAGTCGTTCATGTCATTCATAAACCTAACTTGTTCATAGCATCTAAAGCCATGAGCACATGACATGGAGTCATTCATGTCAACCACAACCTAATGTTGTTGATAGCCTTTAGAGCCCTGAGCTCATAACCAAGAGTATCCTATGTTATCCACAACCCATATTTGTTCATAGCAACTAGAGCCTTAAGCCCACGATCGAGAGTTGTTCATGTCAACCATTACCCTAACTTGTTCATACTATCTATAGCATGGAGCTCATAACCCATAGTTTTTCATGTCATTGACAGCTCTTAGTTTTTCATAACATCAAGAGCCCTTAGCTCATGACTTGGAGTCATTCATCTTAACCATAACCCAAATCTGTTCATAGCATCTAGAGCCCTGAGCTCACAACCTAGAGTATCTAGAACTATTAATAGCATTTAGAACCCAGAGCTCACAGCTCAGAGTCATTCGTTCAACCACAACCTAAAGTTGTTCATAGCATTTAAAGCCCTGAGCTAGAGACCTACAGTGGCTAATGTCATCCATAGCCCCGAGTTTTTCATAGCATCTAGAGTCATGAGCTCACAACTCAAAGTCTTTCATGCCAATCACAACCTAGAGTTGTTCATTGCATCAAGGGGCCTGACCACACAACCCAGAGCCATTCATGTAATCCACAACTCTTAGCTGTTAATAGCATCTAGAGCCCTGAGCTCACGATCCGGAGTCCTTCATCTCAACCATAACCCATATCTATTCATAACATCTAGAGACTTGACCTCAAGACCGAGAGTACCTTATGTCTTCCACAACCCTGAGCTATTAATAGCATCTAGAGCCTAGAGCTCATGACTCTAAGTCGTTCATGTCAACCACAACCCAGAGTTGTTCATAGCATTTAGAGCCTTGAGCTCAAGACTTAGAGTGGTTAATGTCTTCCATAGCCCTAAATTATTCATAGCATCTAGATCCATGAGCTCAGAACTCAAAGTCTTTCATGCCAACCATAACCTAGAGTTGTTCATTGCATCTAGGGCCTTAAGCTCACGATCAAGAGTCGATCATGTCATCTAAAACTCTGAGTTGTTAATAGCATCTAGAGCCCTGAGCTCATGACACGGAGTCATTCATGTCAACCACAACCCAACGTTGTTCATAACATTTATATCCATGAGCTCACAACCAAAGGTATCCCATGTTATCCACAACCCTTAGTTGTTCATAGCAGCTAAAGCCTTGAACTCATGATTGAGAGTCATTCATGTCAACCAGAACCCTGAGTTTTTCATAGTATCTATAGTGCGAAGGTCATGACCCGTAGTCTTTCATGTCATTGATAGCTCATAGTTATTCATAGCCATAAGGGCCTTGAGCTCACGACTCAGAGTCGTTCATCTTAACCATAGCCAAAATTTATTCAATGCATCTAGAACCCTGAGCTCATGACCTAGAGTAGCTCATGTCTTCCACAGCCCTGAGCTATTAATAGCATGCATAGCTTGGAGCTCATGACTCAAAGTCGTTCATGTCAACTACAACCCAGACTTGTTCATAACATTTAGAGCCTTGAGCTGAAGACCTAGAGTGGCTAATGTCATCCATAGCCCTAAGTTGTTCATAGCATCTAAAGACATGAGCTTACAAATCAAAGTCTTTCATGCCAACCACAACCTAGAGTTTTTCATTCCATTTATGGCACTGACCTCACAACCAAATTCGTTCAGGTCATCAACAACTTTGAGTTCTTCCTAGCATTTGGAGCCTTGAGCTCATGACATGAGTCATTCATGTCACACAACCCAATGTTGTTCATAGCATTTAAACCCTTGAACTCAAAACTAAGATTATCCCATGTTATCTACATCCCTTAGTTGTTCACAACAACTAGAGCCTTGAGCTCACGATCGAGTGTTGTTCATGTCAACCATAACCCTGAGTGGTTCATAGTATCTATGGCACTGATCTTATAACCTGTAGTCTTTCACGTCATTGACAACTCTAAGTTGTTCATAGCATCAAGAGCCTTGAGCTCATGACCTGGAGTCGTTCATATCAACCATAGCCCAAAGTTGTTAATAGCATCTAGAGCCTTAAGCTCATGACCTAGAGTGCCTCATGTCTTCCACAACCCTAAGCTATTAATAGCATTTAGAGCTTGGAGCTAATGACTCGGAGTGGTTCATGTGAACCACAACCTAGAGTTGTTCATAGAAATTAGAGCCTTGAGCTCAAGACCTAAAGTGGTTGATGTCATCCATAGCCCTGAGTTGTTCATAGCATCTAGAGCCATGAGTTCACAACTCGGAGTCTTTCATGCCAACCATAGCCTAGAGTTGTTCATTGCATCTAGGGCCCTGAGCTCATGACCTAGATGATTACTACCAAAAAGTGCTATTTTGTAGACCTAATTATAATGGTTTTAAGCACCTTTGAGTAGTAATCATATTCACTTAACCCAATTAATTCATTAAGGTCCTTAGTAATTGGTTTTAACCATTTTGTGGCAAGTTTACATGTTTATATCAGCTTATGAATCAATTCAAGCATGCAAAATGATGGAGGAGCTACTTGGACAAGTTAAAGCAAGCTTTTAGCTACACCAAAGCAAGCCAACAAAAGGAGAAAAGCAAAGAGAAACAGAAAGAAGCAAAGAGGAAAACAGAGGATAGCAGCTGCAGTCTTCTTTTGCACTTTTGGAGAACTTTCCGAAATCCATTTTCTACATGCTATATACCATTTCAAAGCTCAGGAAGTCAAGAATCCAACGCTTCAAACTGTATACGATTTGGAGCTGAAACGAGGAAGATATGGCCTTCGGAAGAAAAATGCTCCAGGCTTGTGCGAAACTCGCACACCCCCTCAGCTGTGCGAACGGTGTGCGAAACTCGCACACCATTCGCACACCCCATGCGTGGTGCGAATTTTCCTCTGTTTTTGCCGACTCCACTTTATATATTTTCTTTTGTATTTTTTTGATGTAATTTCCTTTCTTCTCATTGTAACAAGCCAATCACAAGCTTTTGCTTTTGTAAAGACTATATAAGGGGTGGAAATCACCTCTTGGAATATATAATATAGGTTACGTTTTACACTTAGAAAATATACAGAGCCTTGCTCTGTTTTTCTCTCTTCTCCTGTTCTTCCCCGTTTCTATTTTCTTAGTAGCCAAACAGCCTCTGAGGGCTTTTCCTCAGAGGATGATTGGCTAAAACTTTTAGTTTCTCAAAGTATGGATGTTATGTGATGGCTTGGATGCAATCCCATGGAAATTTCTCGCACTTGGAAGGTAAGGTAGTCATTTTTCATTAATGGTTCATTAATGCAAAGTTTGGTTTTATTTCCTTTGGACAACTTCCAACAGCCAATACTTGATAAGCTTTTGGATTTCTATCCATTAGTTATCTCCTACGAGCTATTGGAAGGTGAGGTTTTCAATTCCAAGTTTTGTATTAATCCATTAGAACCAATTTCAATGGCCATTGAAAGGTGAGTTTATCACCTAGAATGACTTTGAGTTGCCAATATTTGAGAAGCTTTTGGCTTTAGACCATTAGTTATCTCTTACGAGCCATTCAAAGGAAGTCTAAGGTGAATAACCATTGATGAAATTCACTACCATCTGTTTTGTCATTTTAAAGGATTAAAACTTGATTTGCTAAATCCATACCGGTTCGGGAAGCAAGCATCACCATAGTTGCAACCCCAATGCGAGGAGCCTATCCTGAGATTTCCAATTTGCATAAGAGCCAGAGCATAGCTATCCTATCTTTGAGAAACTTGTTTTTACACCCTTTCATTTTAGTCTTTAATGTTAGCTTAGATTATTTTAAATCTTTCTAAAACATTTACATCTTCTTTTAAAGCTAACATCCATAAGAAAATCACCTATTTTCCTAATTTGAATATCACTTGTGTTTGCGAAAACCCTTCCCCAAAGGAATCGATCCTAGAACCACTATGCTATAGTAGCTTGGCTACTTTAGTAATAGTATTCAAGGTATAAATTTTGTTGATACGCCTTTAAAGCTAAGCTACCATGAGTCGAATCAAATGGCGCCGTTGCTGGGGAAGGTGCCACAAGCACAGTGAAGCAACCATTAAGGGTAACTTGTGATCTTCATCACAAGTTTGGTGAGTTTTCTTATAATTTTTTTTAGTTTAGTTTTTATTTAGTTAAATTTTTTTTATTCTCTTTTCTTTTATTTTTGTTTTAATTTCAATTTGTGCATTCCTTGTTGGATTCGAGACCAAGAGGGAACCCTGGTACAAGTTGAAGAAAATAGCCTTAGTTGAATATCATTTTTTTTTAGAAATGGAAATTCCACATGAAGATCAAAGCTCTCATTATGAGGGATCGGATTGAATTAAGGAAAAGGCAAGTTCAACAAAGCCAATGGGGTAGTAAGTATGCTTTGAATGGAGATGATTCATATGAGCATACGGTAGGGGAGTGCCCTACCATTCCAACTATGAGAGACATGTACGGTTACCAAAGCTCCTACACCTCAAGTTGGAATAACCATCCCAACCTTACAACCCAACCTCAACCTCAACCATCAATGAGTACATCTTCATTGGAGCAAGCCATTTTGAAGATAAGCAAAGTCATGGAGGACTTTGTAGGTGAGCAACAAAAGATCAACTCTCATCTTAATGAAAAGATTGATAATATGGAGAGTTCAATAAATGTAAGAATGGAGGGGGTTTATAATGATCTATCACTAAGGATAGAAAAAGTTCAAGACTCCATTGAGAAGCTCACCAATCTCGACATAGCAAGGGGGAAAAGGAAGCTTCCTCCTCAACCCCACCATAACCTTCAAGGAACCAATGCAAAAAGATCAAGGAAAGTGTTGAAGATCGACACTTTGGTGGGGGATTGCTATGACAACTCTATGGACCAACCTTCCATTGAAAATCATAAGGTTCAAGATGATAAAGGGTTATCTGAACCCTTTAAAGCATCCACTTCTCAGGGAAGAGAAGAGAAACAAATTCCCTTGGACCAAATGGGAAGGATGACAATTTTGTTTGGGATCCAAGGGGAATTCAGCATGAAGTGGGTGTGTGAGTGAGGATGAGCTAAATAGTTCATCTTCTTTTTGGGGTACATGCTATCAGCTTCATTTAAATTCTATGCTTTCTTTAAATTTATGCATGTTTTAGTTTGAATTCTTAGCTTTAATTTAGTTTTAATATGTTTTTAAGATGAGTTTTGAAGTGTTCATGCAGGTATGATGCTTGTAAAAATCGAAGTTATGGTGAAAAAAAAAAAAAAAGGGAGAAAAGCCAAAACAGAGCAATTCGCACCACCCCATTTCGGCAATTGTTGGGCACATTTCGATCACTTCTCAAAACTCAAATTATGCATACCATATGTCTTTTTGAAGCTTAGGAAGTCAGGAGTCCATATCTTCAAACGGTGCTCGATTTGGAGTTGAAACGAAGAAGTGATGGCCGTTTGAAGACGACTGTGCAAAGCTGAACGGGAATGTTGCAGCCGCACCCCATTTTGCTACTGTTGGACACGTTTTTAGAGCACTTTATGGAGCTCAAATTATGCATACCATATCTATTTTTGAAGCTTAGGAAGTCAGGAGTCCAGTGCTTCAAACGGTGTGCGATTTGGATTTGAAACGAAGAAGTTATGGCCATTTGAAAGAATCCAATTTTGCATTTGGGCGGGTGAATAGTGCCTTGTGCGAAATTTTCGCACAACACATCCCCTTTTGCGAAATTTTTGCACCACCCTTCCCTTGTGCGAATTTTCTTCATCCCTACCCTCCCCAATCCCAAGCCTTTGAGCCTTGTCCTCAGCTGCTCAAAGTGGGGCCCACTCATCATTTTTGTAAATATTTAGTATAAATTCCTCTCTCATTCAATTTTTGAATTTTGAAACAGGTGGTTTACCTTCTCAACTCCAAGTCCACATCACATGAGGTACCACTTCCTTCCTCCTTATTTTTGATTCAAACATTGAGGACAATGTTCATCTCGGTTGGGGGGGAGAGATGAGGAAGTAAGTATTAGTTTAAATTTTTATCATACTTAGTTAAATTAGCTACTTTTTGTTTAAATTTTAAAATTTTTGCTTTAAACTCCATGGATATTAAGGATTAACTCTCAAAATTAAATGAGAGAAGTTGAGTTTCAACTTAATTACATGAGTCTTAGAGTTTGTATTATGCTCTTCTAAAAGTTGATGAATTGTTGAAACTCCCATTGCATGCAAACTTATCTCTTCCACCTTAAGCTATTCGCACACACATACAATAAGTTCCGATTATAAGATGAAAAACTATTTCCCTCTTGACTTAGGAAAATTTTAGACTTGGTACCTTTGACCTCATTTAATAGTGTTGGGACACCTTGTAAAAGGCCAATGAGTCTTTGAAGAAAATAAAGAAAGAAAGAAAAATGTTTTAATTGCCTTGAAACCCGAGCAAGGTCTGAGGGGTATATGGTGAAAATCATTAAAACCTGGTGCCCTAAGCCTTAATTGGTTGGGAGTCACCGACCTCAATGCTCGTTACAAGGGTGAATAGGTGGAGTTTAGCATACTGTAGGTGCTTGGGTATTTAAAAATTCATTCTCAAAAGTCCGGGGTAAAATCCGAGGAGTTAGTGGTTGAAAGATCCTTAAAGCTTGATGCCCTAAACCTTAATTGGTTGGGAGTCATCGATGGACCCCCGTTACATGGACAATTTAGAAAAGAATGCCTTTAAGCTTTGCACTCCTACAAGAAAAAATTGTGAAAGAAAAGAGGTGCGTTCTTAGCCTATTGGAGGTTGATTAGTTTGCTAAGCTTTGAAAAGAACTAGGTTGAGGGGAGAGATTAGTTTGACATACTATATCCGGAAACTAATAAATAACACTTA
Organism: Vitis amurensis; assembly: GCA_037355405.1. Lineage (NCBI taxonomy): Eukaryota > Viridiplantae > Streptophyta > Magnoliopsida > Vitales > Vitaceae > Vitis > Vitis amurensis. The sequence goes on along the minus strand of CM074676.1, from coordinate 14,861,460 downwards.
GATTTTAGTGGAAGAATTTGATTTGGATCTTTTGAGAGTGGAAATTCTTTTGATGCTTAAACTTGCATAATATCCATTCTTTGTACTCTATGATCAAGTGAATGCTTTGACAACTCTTATTATAGGTTGAGTTTCACATCTTTATTGATCCATGGATGTCCATCATGCCACTCATATCATTTTTTGGAGTGATTTGCATGATCCCTTTTATGTATATTATTATAGTTTACTTAGTTTTTATCTCCTCCATTGCTAAGGGACTAGCAATGAGTCGGTTGGGGGGTGTGATTACTACCAAAAAGTGCTATTTTGTAGACCTAATTATAATGGTTTTAAGCACCTTTGAGTAGTAATCATATTCATTTAACCCAATTAATTCATTAAGGTCCTTAGTAATTGGTTTTAACCATTTTGTGGCAAGTTTACATGTTTATATCAGCTTATGAATCAATTCAAGCATGCCAAATGATGGAGGAGCTACTTGGACAAGTTAAATCAAGCTTTTAGCTACACCAAAGCAAGCCAACAAAAGGAGAAAAGCAAAGAGAAACAAAAAGAAGCAAAGAGGAAAATAGAGGATAGCAGCTGCAGTCTTCTTTTGCCCTTTTGGAGCACTTCTCGAAGTCCATTTTCTACATACTATATACCATTTCAAAGCTCAGGAAGTCAAGAATCTAACACTTCAAACCTTGTACGATTTGGAGCTGAAACGAGGAAGATATGGCCTTTGGAAGAAAACTGCTGCAGGCTTATGCGAAACTCGCACACCCCATGCATGGTGCGAATTTTCCTCTGTTTTTGCCGACTCCACTTTAGATATTTTCTTTTGTATTTTTTTGATGTAATTTCCTTTCTTCTCCTTGTAACAAGCCAATCACAAGCTTTTGCTTTTGTAAAGACTATATAAGGGGTGGAAATCACCTCTTGGAATATATAATATAGGTTACGTTTTACACTTAGAAAATATACAAAGCCTTGCTCTGTTTTTCTCTCTTCTCCTGTTCTTCCCCGTTTCTATTTTCTTAGTAGCCAAACAGCCTCTGAGGGCTTTTCCTCAGAGGATGATTGGCTAAAACTTTTAGTTTCTCAAAGTATGGATGTTATGTGATGGCTTGGATGCAATCCCATGGAAATTTCTCGCACTTGGAAGGTAAGGTAGTCGTTTTTCATTAATGGTTCATTAATGCAAAGTTTGGTTTTTATTTCCTTTGGACAACTTCCAATGGCCAATACTTGATAAGCTTTTGGATTTCTATCCATTAGTTATCTCCTACGAGCTATTGGAAGGTGAGGTTTTCAATTCCAAGTTTTGTATTAATCCATTAGAACCAATTTCAATGGCCATTGAAAGGTGAGTTTATCACCTAGAATGACTTTGAGTTGCCAATATTTGGTAAGCTTTTGGCTTTAGACCATTAGTTATCTCTTACGAGCCATTCAAAGGAAGTCTAAGGTGAATAACCATTGATGAAATTCACTACCATCTGTTTTGTCATTTTAAAGGATTAAAACTTGATTTGCTAAATCCACACCGGTTCGGGAAGCAAGCATCACCATAGTTGCAACCCCAACGCGAGGAGCCTATCCTGAGATTTCCAATTTGCATAAGAGCCAAAGCATAGCTATCCTATCTTTGAGAAACTTGTTTTTACACCCTTTCATTTTAGTCTTTAATGTTAGCTTAGATTAGTTTAAATCTTCCTAAAACATTTACATCTTCTTTTAAAGCTAACATCCATAAGAAAATCACCTATTTTCCTAATTTGAATATCACTTGTGTTTGCGAAAACCCTTCCCAGTGAACGATCCTAGAACCACTATGCTATAGTAGCATGGCTACTTTAGTAATAGTATTCAAGGTATAAATTTTGTTGATACGCCTTTAAAGCTAAGCTACCATGAGTCGCATCAGGCTCTTGATGCTATGAACAACTAACGGTTTTCGATGACATGAAAGATAATTCGTCATAAGCTAAGGGCTCTTGATACTATGAACAACTAAGAGATGAGGTTGACATGAACAACTCTTGGTCATGAGCTCAGAGCGCTAGTTGCTATGAATAGTTAAGGGTTGTGGATAACATGGGCTACTCTAGATCATGAGCTCAGGGCTCGAGATTCTATGAACAACATAGAGTTGTGGATGACATGAATGACTCTAGTGATTCGACTCATGGTAGCTTAGCTTTAAAGGCGTATCAACAAAATTTATACCTTGAATACTATTACTAAAGTAGCCAAGCTACTATAGCATAGTGGTTCTAGGATCGTTCACTGGGAAGGGTTTTCGCAAACACAAGTGATATTCAAATTAGGAAAATAGGTGATTTTCTTATGGATGTTAGCTTTAAAAGAAGATGTAAATGTTTTAGGAAGATTTAAACTAATCTAAGCTAACATTAAAGACTAAAATGAAAGGGTGTAAAAACAAGTTTCTCAAAGATAGGATAGCTATGCTTTGGCTCTTATGCAAATTGGAAATCTCAGGATAGGCTCCTCGCGTTGGGGTTGCAACTATGGTGATGCTTGCTTCCCGAACCGGTGTGGATTTAGCAAATCAAGTTTTAATCCTTTAAAATGACAAAACAGATGGTAGTGAATTTCATCAATGGTTATTCACCTTAGACTTCCTTTGAATGGCTCGTAAGAGATAACTAATGGTCTAAAGCCAAAAGCTTACCAAATATTGGCAACTCAAAGTCATTCCAAATGATAAACTCACCTTTCAATGGCCATTGAAATTGGTTCTAACGGATTAATACAAAACTTGGAATTGAAAACCTCACCTTCCAATAGCTCGTAGGAGATAACTAATGGATAGAAATCCAAAAGCTTATCAAGTATTGGCCGTTGGAAGTTGTCCAAAGGAAATAAAAACCAAACTTTACATTAATGAACCTTTAATGAAAAACGACTACCTTACCTTCGGGTGCGAGAAATTTCCATGGGATTGCATCCAAGCCATCACATAACATCCATACTTTGAGAAACTAAAAGTTTTAGCCAATCATCCTCTGAGGAAAAGCCCTCAGAGGCTGTTTGGCTACTAAGAAAATAGAAACGGGAGAGCTCTGTAAATATTCTAAGTGTCAAACGTAATATGTATTATATATTCTATATATTCCAAGAGGTGATTTCCACCCCTTATATAGTCTTTACAAAAGCAAAAGCTTGTGATTGGCTTGTTACAAGGAGAAGAAAGGAAATTACATCAAAAAATACAAAAGAAAATATCTAAAGTGGAGTCGGCAAAAACAGAGGAAAATTCGCACCACGCATGGGGTGTGCGAAATTTTCGCACACCATTCGCACAGCTAAAGGGGGTGTGCGAAATTTTCGCACACCTGGAGCAGTTGTCTCCCGAAGGCCATATCTTCCTCGTTTCAGCTCCAAATCATACACGGTTTGAAGCGTTGGATTCTTGACTTCCTGAGATTTAAAATGGTATATAGCATGTAGAAAATGGACTTCGGGAAGTGCTCCAAAAGTGCCAAAGAAGACTGCAGCTGCTGTCCTCTGTTTTCCTCCTTGCTTCTCTTTGCTTCTCTTTGCTTCTCTTTGCTTCTCTTTGCTTTTCTCCTTTTGTTGGCTTGCTTTGGTGTAGAAAAAAGCTTGCTTTAACTTGTCCAAGTAGCTCCTCCATCATTTGGCATGCTTGAATTGATTCATAAGCTGATATAAACATGTAAACTTGCCACAAAATGGTTAAAACCAATTACTAAGGACCTTAATGAATTAATTGGGTTAAATGAATATGATTACTACTCAAAGGTGCTTAAAACCATTATAATTAGGTCTACAAAATAGCACTTTTTGGTAGTAATCAGAGCCCTAATCCCATGACCTGGAGTTGTTCATTTCAACCACAGCTTAGAGTTGTTCATAGCATCTAGAGCCTTGAGCTCACGATGTAGAGTCACTCATGTCATCCATAATCCTCTATTTTCCTCTTTGCTTCTTTTTGTTTCTCTTTGCTTTTCTCCTTTTGTTGGCTTGCTTTGGTGTAGCTAAAAGCTTGATTTAACTTGTCCAAGTAGCTCCTCCATCATTTGGCATGCTTGAATTGATTCATAAGCTGATATAAACATGTAAACTTGCCACAAAATGGTTAAAACCAATTACTAAGGACCTTAATGAATTAATTGGGTTAAATGAATATGATTACTACTCAAAGGTGCTTAAAACCATTATAATTAGGTCTACAAAATAGCACTTTTTGGTAGTAATCACACCCCCCAACCGACTCATTGCTAGTCCCTTAGCAATGGAGGAGATAAAAACTAAGTAAACTATAATAATATACATAAAAGGGATCATGCAAATCACTCCAAAAAATGATATGAGTGGCATGATGGACATCCATGGATCAATAAAGATGTGAAACTCAACCTATAATAAGAGTTGTCAAAGCATTCACTTGATCATAGAGGACAAAGAATGGATATTATGCAAGTTTTAAGCATCAAAAGAATTTCCACTCGCAAAAGATCCAAATCAAATTCTTCCACTAAAAGCTAAGTGTTAATGTGATTAGCTTCCGAGTATAGTATGGATAACTATCATCTCCCCCCAACCTAAGTCTTTCTTTAATCTTAGCAAAATTAACGATTTCTTGATAGGCTAGGAACGCACCTCTTATTCACAATTCTTTTCACTTACTAAACTTAACCAATTCACCCATGTAACAAGCAGAGGATCGGTGACTCCCAACCAATAAAGGCTTAGGGCACCAGGCTTTAAAGGCTTTCGCCACCCCTTCGGACCATGCTCAGGTTTCAAGGCAAGCAAAGAAGTTTATTCTATATATTTTTTTTTTCCTTTTCTTTTTCTTTTTCTTTTTTCTATCTTTTCAAAGACTCATTGGTCTTTATGAGGTGTCCCAACACTATTAAAGAGAGGTTAAAGGTGTCAAATTATGATTTCTCAAGCTTAGAGGGTGAGATAGTTTCACATCTTATAATCGGAATCTAATGTATGTGTGTGCGAATAACTTAAGGTGGAAGATATAAGTTTGCATGCAATGGGAGTTTCAACAATTCATCAACTTTTAGAAGAGCATAATACACACTCTAAGACTCATGTAATCAAGTTGAAACTTGACTTCTCTCATTTAATTTTGAGAGTTAATCCTTAATATCCATGGAGTTTAAAGCAAAAAATTTTAAAATTTAAACAAAAAGTAGCTAATTTAACTAAGTATGATAAAAATTTAAACTAATACTTACTTCCTCATCTCTCCCCCCAACCGAGATGAACATTGTCCTCAATGTTTGAATCGAAAATAAGGAGGAAGGAAGTGGTACCTCATGTGATGTGGACTTGGAGTTGAGAAGGTTGAACCACCTGTTTCAAAATTCAAAAATTGAATGAGAGAGGAATTTATACTAAATATTTACAAAAATGATGAGTGGGCCCCACTTTGAGCAGCTGAGGACAAGGCTCAAAGGCTTGGGATTGGGGAGGGTAGGGATGAAGAAGCTTAAAAATTGGCACAAGGGAAGGGTGGTGCGAAAATTTCGCACAAGGGGGGGTGTGCGAGTTTCGCACACCTCAAGGGGGTGTGCGAAATTTTCGCACACCTGAGGTTCTCCAAGACAGAGAGCATGGTTTTGAAAATTGGCGCAAAATTAAATTCGCACAGGGTAAGTGGTGTGCGAAATTTTCGCACAGGGCACTATTCACCCGTGCAAATGCGAAATTGGATTCTTTCAAATGGCCATAACTTCTTCGTTTCAAATCCAAATTGAGCACCGTTTGAAGCTATGGACTCCCGACTTCCTAAGCTTCAAAAAGAGATATGGTATGCATAATTTGAGCTCCAGAAAGGGCTCCAAAAACGTGTCCAACAGTAGCAAAATGGGTGCAGCTGTGTTTAGCTTTGCATAGTCGTCTTCAAATGGCCGTAACTTCTTCGTTTCAACTCCAAATCGTGCACCGTTTGAAGCTATGGACTCCTGACTTCCCATGCTTTGAAACGAGATATAGTATGCATGAAATGAACTTCGGGAAGTGCTCGAAATATGCCCAACAGTTGCTGAAATGGGGTGGTGCGAATTGCTCTGTTTTGACTTTTCTCCCCTAATTTCCCTTTTTTTTTTTTCACCATAACTTTGATTTTTGCAAGCATCATACCTGCATGAACACTTCAAAACTCATCTTAAAAACATATTAAAACTAAATTAAAGCTAAGAATTCAAACTAAAACATGCATAAATTTAAAGAAAGCATAGAATTTAAATGAAGCTGATAGCATGTACCCCAAAAAGAAGATGAACTATTTAGCTCATCCTCACTCACACACCCACTTCATGCTGAATTCCCCCTGGATCCCAAACAAAATTGGCATCCTTCCCATTTGGTCCAAGGGAATTCGTTTCTCTTCTCTTCCCTGGAGAAGTGGATGCTTTAAAGGGTTCAAGTAACCCTTTATCATCTTGAACCTTATGATTTTCAATGGAAGGTTGGTCCATAGAGTTGTCATAGCAATCCCCCACCAAAGTGTCGATCTTCAACACTTTCCTTGATCTTTTTGCATTGGTTCCTTGAAGGTTATGGTGGGGTTGAGGAGGAAGCTTCCTTTTCCCTCTTGCTATGTCGAGATTGGTGAGCTTCTCAATGGAGTCTTGAACTTTTTCTATCCTTAGTGATAGATCATTATAAACCCCCTCCATTCTTAGATTTATTGAACTCTCCATATTATCAATCTTTTCATTAAGATGAGAGTTAATCTTTCGTTGCTCACCTACAAAGTCCTCCATGACTTTGCTTATCTTCAAAATGGTTTGCTCCAATGAAGATGTACTCATTGATGGTTGAGGTTGAGGTTGGGTTGTAAGGTTGGGATGGTTTATATACTCAAATGAAGTTGGCATGGCTTGTGGTTGTGCTTCAGTATGCACATTCCTCAATTCAAACTCTTCTATCCTTCTAGCCATAGATGCTAGCTTTGCCTTCATGCTCATGTCTTCATTCAAAGCATACTTACTACCCCATTGGCTTTGTTGAACTTGCCTTTTCCCTAATTCAATCCGATCCCTCATGGATAAGTATGCAAATTTGTCCTTCTCATGATCATAATGAGAGCTTTGATCTTCATATGGAATTTCCATTTCTAAAAAAAATGATATTCAACTAAGGCTCTTTTCTTCAACTTGTACCAGGGTTCCCTCTTGGTCTCGAATCCAACAAGGAATGCACAAATTGAAATTAAAACAAAAATAAAAGAAAAGAGAATAAAAAATTTAACTAAACAAAAACTAAACTAAAAAAAAAATTATAAGAAAACTCACCAAACTTGTGATGAAGATCACAAGTTACCCTTAATGGTTGCTTCATCGTGCTTGTGGCACCTTCCTGCAACGGCGCCATTTGATGCGACTCATGGTAGCTTAACTTTAAAGGCGTATCAACAAAATTTATACCTTGAATACTATTACTAAAGTAGCCAAGCTACTATAGCATAGTGGTTCTAGGATCGTTCACTTTGGGAAGGGTTTTCGCAAACACAAGTGATATTCAAATTAGGAAAATAGGTGATTTTCTTATGGATGTTAGCTTTAAAAGAAGATGTAAATGTTTTAGGAAGATTTAAACTAATCTAAGCTAACATTAAAGACTAAAATGAAAGGGTGTAAAAACAAGTTTCTCAAAGATAGGATAGCTATGCTTTGGCTCTTATGCAAATTGGAAATCTCAGGATAGGCTCCTCGCGTTGGGGTTGCAACTATGGTGATGCTTGCTTCCCGAACCGGTGTGGATTTAGCAAATCAAGTTTTAATCCTTTAAAATGACAAAACAGATGGTAGTGAATTTCATCAATGGTTATTCACCTTAGACTTCCTTTGAATGGCTCGTAAGAGATAACTAATGGTCTAAAGCCAAAAGTTTACCAAATATTGGCAACTCAAAGTCATTCCAAATGATAAACTCACCTTTCAATGGCCATTGAAATTGGTTCTAACGGATTAATACAAAACTTGGAATTGAAAACCTCACCTTCCAATAGCTCGTAGGAGATAACTAATGGATAGAAATCCAAAAGCTTATCAAGTATTGGCCGTTGGAAGTTGTCCAAAGGAAATAAAAACCAAACTTTGCATTAATGAACCTTTAATGAAAAACGACTACCTTACCTTCCGGGTGCGAGAAATTTCCATGGGATTGCATCCAAGCCATCACATAACATCCATACTTTGAGAAACTAAAAGTTTTAGCCAATCATCCTCTGAGGAAAAGCCCTCAGAGGCTGTTTGGCTACTAAGAAAATAGAAACGGGAGAGCTCTGTAAATATTCTAAGTGTCAAACGTAATATGTATTATATATTCTATATATTCCAAGAGGTGATTTCCACCCCTTATATAGTATTTACAAAAGCAAAAGCTTGCGATTGGCTTGTTACAAGGAGAAGAAAGGAAATTACATCAAAAAATACAAAAGAAAATATCTAAAGTGGAGTCGGCAAAAACAGAGGAAAATTCGCACCACGCATGGGGTGTGCGAAATTTTCGCACACCTGGAGCAGTTGTCTCCCGAAGGCCATATCTTCCTCGTTTCAGCTCCAAATCATACACGGTTTGAAGCGTTGGATTCTTGACTTCCTGAGCTTTAAAATGGTATATAGCATGTAGAAAATTGACTTCGGAAAGTGCTCCAAAAGTGCCAAAGAAGACTGCAGCTGCTGTCCTCTGTTTTCCTCCTTGCTTCTCTTTGCTTCTCTTTGCTTTTCTCCTTTTGTTGGCTTGCTTTGGTGTAGAAAAAAGCTTGCTTTAACTTGTCCAAGTAGCTCCTCCATCATTTGGCATGCTTGAATTGATTCATAAGCTGATATAAACATGTAAACTTGCCACAAAATGGTTAAAACCAATTACTAAGGACCTTAATGAATTAATTGGGTTAAATGAATATGATTACTACTCAAAGGTGCTTAAAACCATTATAATTAGGTCTACAAAATAGCACTTTTTGGTAGTAATCAGAGCCCTAATCCCATGACCTGGAGTTGTTCATTTCAACCACAGCTTAGAGTTGTTCATAGCATCTAGAGCCTTGAGCTCACGATGTAGAGTCACTCATGTCATCCATAATCCTAAGTTGTTAGTAGCATCTAGAGCTCTGAGCTCATAAACCGGATTCGTTCATGTCAATCACAGGCTAGAGTTGTTCATTGCATCTAGAGCCTTGAGCTTAAGACCCATAGTGGTTGATGTCATCCACAATCCTAAGTTGTTTATCGCATCTAGAGTCATGAGCTCATGACCCGAAGTCTTTCATGTCAACCTTAGCCTAGAGTTGTTCATTGCATCTAGGGCCCTAAGCTCATGACTCAAAGTCATTCATGTTATCCATAACCCTGAGCAGTTCACAGAATATAGAGGCTTGAGCTCATAACGTGAAGTCTTTCTTGTCATTGACAACCCTGACCACTTCATAGAATCTAGAGCCCTAAGCTTATGACTTGGAGTTGTTCATGTCAACTATAACCCAGAGTTGTGTATAACATCTAAAGCCTTCAACTCATGACCGAGAGTGGCTCATGTCATCGACGACCCTAAGTTTTTCATAGCATTTAAAGGCCTGAGCTAGAGACTTAGAGTCATTCTTGTCAACCACAACCTAGAGTTGTTAATAATATCTATAGTCCTAAGCTCACGACTCAGAGTTGTTCATGCCAACCATAACCCAGAGTTGTGCATAACAGCTAAAGCCCTGAACTCATGACCAAGAGTGGCTCATGTCATCAACGACCCTGAGTTGTTCATAGCATCTAAAGGCCTGAGCTAGCAACTTAGAGTTGTTTATGTCAACCACAACCTAGAGTTGTTAATAGCATCTAGAGCCCTGATCTCAAGACCTAGAGTGGCTCATGTCATCCATAACCCTGAGTTTCTCATAGCATCTAGAGCTCTAAGCTCATGACCTAAAGTCTTTCATGTCAAGCACAAACCAGACTTGTTCATTGCATTTAAGGCCCTAAGCTCATGATCGAGAGTCATTCGTATCATCCAAAGCCCTGAGCTATTAATAGAATCTAAAGCCTTGAGCTCATGACCCAGAGTCTTTCATGTCACTAATAACCTTGAGTTATGCATAGAATCTTGAGCCCTAAGCTCATAACCTAGATTCTTTCATGTTATCAATAACCCTCGCCTGTTCATAGAATCTAAAGGCCTAAGCTCATGACCTGGAGTCATTCATGTTAACCATAGCCCAAAGTTGTTCATAGCATCTAAAGCCTTGAGCTCAAGACCCAAAGTGGGTAATGTCATTGACAACCCTGAGCTGTTTATAGCATCTAAAGCCCAAAGCTTATAACCTAGAGTCATTCGTGCTAGCCACAGCCTAGAGCTATTCATAGCATCTAGAGCCCTAAGCTTAAGACCCAGAGTGGCACATGTCATCCACAACCTTGAGCTGTTCATGGCATCTAAGGCCTTGACATCATGACTCAGAGTCTTTCATATCAACCACAACCCAAAGTTGTTCATTGCGTCTAGGGCCTTAAGTTGACAACCTAGAGTCATTCATGTCATCCATAACCCTGAGATGTTCATAGCATCTAAAGCCTTGAGCTCACAACCCGGAGTCGTTCATGTCAACCACTGCCTAGAGTTGTTCATTGCATTTAGAGGCTTGAACTCATGACCCAAAGTAGCTCATGTCATTCATAGCCCTGAGTTGTTCATAGCATCTATAGCCTTGAGCTGATGACCTAGAGTCATTCTTGTCAACCACAACCTAGAGTTCTTAATAGCATCTAAATCCCTAAGCTCATGACTGAGAGGAGCTCATGTCATCCATAAACCTTATATGTTCATAGAATTTAGAGACATGAGCTCACAACTTAGAGTAGCTCTTGTCATCCACAACCCTAAGTTGTTCATAGTATCAAGAGCCCTGAGCTCACGACCCATAGTCTTTTACATCATCGATAACCCTGAGCTATTCATAGCATAAAGAGCATTGAGCACATGTCCCTTAATCATTCATGTCAACCACAACCTAGAGCTATAATAGATCCTAAGCTCATGACTTAAAGTAGCTCATGTTACCCATAACCCTTAATTGTTAAAACTATAGAGAACCATGAGCTCATGACTTGGAGTGGTCTAGGTTAACCACAACCTAGATCTATTCATAACATCTAGAGCCTTGAGTTGTTCATACATAGAGTGGCTCATGTGATCCACAATACTGAGTTGTTCAAAGCATTAATAGATCTAAGCTCACGACCCATAGTCTTTCATGTCATCGATAAGCCTAAGTTGTTCATAGCATTAAGAGCCCCAAGCACACGACCTGAAGTCATTAATGTCAACCACAACCCAAAGTTGTTCAATGCCTTTAGAGCTCTCAGGTCATGACATAGTGTAGCTCATGTCATCAACAACCTAAGCTATTAATAGCATCTAGAGGCTTGAGCTGACAACCCAGAGTTGATCATGTTAACAACAGCCTAAAGTTGCTCATAACATCTTGATCTTTGAGCTCAAGACATAGAGTGATTCATGTTGTCCACAACACTAAGCTCTTCATAACATCTAAAGCCCGGAGCTCATGACCTAGAGTCTTTCATGTCAACCACTACCTAGAGCCATTCATTTCATCTAGGTATGTGAGCTCATGACTCAGAGTTGTTCACGTTATCCACAACTTTGAGTTGCTCATAGAATCTAGAACCCTAAGCTCACAACCCTAAGTCTTTCATGTCATTGACAACCTTGAGTTGTTCATAGCATTTAAATCCCTAAGCTCAAAACCCGGAGTCATTCATGTCAACCATAACCCAGAGTTGTTCATAGCATCTAAAGCCATGAGCTCAAGACCAAGAGTGGCTCAAGTCATCCACAGCCTTGAGTTATTCATAGCATCTAGAGCTCTGAGCTCACGACCCATAGTTTTTAATGTCAACGACAACCTAACATTGTTCATTTCATCTAGGGCCTTGAGCTCATGACCTAGTGTTACTCATATCATCCACAACACTAATCTATTCATAGAATCTAGACCCTCGATCTCACGACTCGGAGTCTTTCATGTCATTAGTAGACTTGAGTTGTTCATTGATTCGACTCATGGTAGCTTAGCTTTAAAGGCGTATCAACAAAATTTATACCTTCAATACTATTACTAAAGTAGCCAAGCTACTATAGCATAGTGGTTCTAGGATCGTTCACTGGGAAGGGTTTTCGCAAACACAAGTGATATTCAAATTAGGAAAATAGGTGATTTTCTTATGGAGGTTAGCTTTAAAAGAAGATGTAAATGTTTTAGAAAGATTTAAACTAATCTAAGCTAACATTAAAGACTAAAATGAAAGGGTGTAAAAACAAGTTTCTCAAAGATAGGATAGCTATGCTCTGGCTCTTATGCAAATTGGAAATCTCAGGATAGGCTCCTCGCGTTGGGGTTGCAACTATGGTGATGCTTGCTTCCCGAACCGGTATGGATTTAGCAAATCAAGTTTTAATCCTTTAAAATGACAAAACAGATGGTAGTGAATTTCATCAATGGTTATTCACCTTAGACTTCCTTTGAATGGCTCGTAAGAGATAACTAATGGTCTAAAGCCAAAAGCTTACCAAATATTGGCAACTCAAAGTCATTCTAGGTGATAAACTCACCTTTCAATGGCCATTGAAATTGGTTCTAACGGATTAATGCAAAACTTGGAATTGAAAACCTCACCTTCCAATAGCTCGTAGGAGATAACTAATGGATAGAAATCCAAAGGCTTATCAAGTATTGGCCGTTGGAAGTTGTCCAAAGGAAATAAAAACCAAACTTTGCATTAATGAACCTTTAATGAAAACAACTACCTTACCTCTTCAAAAGTGCGAGAAATTTCCATGGGATTGCATCCAAGCCATCACATAACATCCATACTTTGAGAAACTAAAAGTTTTAGCCAATCATCCTCTGAGGAAAAGCCCTTAGAGGCTGTTTGGCTACTAAGAAAATAGAAACGGGAGAGCTCTATATATCACTAAGTGTAAAACGTAACCTATATTCTATATTATGTATATTATGTATCCAAGAGGTGATTTCCACCCCTTATATAGTCTTTACAAAAGCAAAAGCTTGTGATTGGTTAGTTACAAGGATAAGAAAGGAAATTACATCACAAAATACAAAGGAAAATATCTAAAGTGGAGTCGGCTAAAACAGAGCAAAATTCGCAACACGCATGGGTTATGCGAATGTTATGCGAATTTCGCATAACACCTTGTGGAATGCGAAATTTTCGCATAACCTAGATCAGTTTGCTTCCGAAGGCCATATCTTCCTCATTTCAGCTCCAAATCGTGCACGGTTTGAAGCGTTGGATTTTTGACTTCCAGAGCTTTAAAATGATATATAGTATGTAAAAAATGTACTTCGGTAAGTGCTCCAAAAGTGCGAAAGAAGACTGCAGCTGCTGTCCTCTTTGCTTCTCTTCACTTTGCTTGCTTTTCCTCTTTGCTTCTCTTTGCTTGTGCTTGTGTTTCCACTTGAAATTCAAGCCTGTAAATGTCCAAAATCCTTGCTTTAAGTTGTCCAAGTAGCTCCTCCATCATTTGGCATGCTTGAATCGATTCATAAGCTGATAAAAACATGTAAACTTGCCACAAAATGGTTAAAACCAATTACTAAGGACCTTAATGAATTAATTGGGTTAAATGAATATGATTACTACTCAAAGGTGCTTAAAACCATTATAATTAGGTCTACAAAATAGCACTTTTTGGTAGTAATCACACCCCCCAACCGACTCATTGCTAGTCCCTTAGCAATGGAGGAGATAAAAACTAAGTAAACTATAATAATATACATAAAAGGGATCATGCAAATCACTCCAAAAAATGATATGAGTGGCATGATGGACATCCATGGATCAATAAAGATGTGAAACTCAACCTATAATAAGAGTTGTCAAAGCATTCACTTGATCATAGAGTACAAAGAATGAATATTATGCAAGTTTAAGCATCAAAAGAATTTTCACTCTCAAAATATCCAAATCAAATTCTTCCACTAAAAGCTAAGTGTTAATGTGATTAGCTTCCGAGTATAGTATGGATAACTATCATCTCCCCCCAACCTAAGTTTTTCTTTAAGCTTAGCAAAATAAACCATCTCTTGATAGGATAGGAACGCACCTCTTATTCACAATTCTTTTCACTTACTAAACTTAACCAATTCACCCATGTAACAAGCAGAGGATCGGTGACTCCCAACCAATAAAGGCTTAGGGCACCAGGCTTTAAAGGCTTTTGCCACCCCTTCGGACCATGCTCAGGTTTCAAGGCAAGCAAAGAAGTTTATTCTATATATATATATATATATATTTTTTTTTTCTTTTTCTTTCTCTTTTATTTTTTATTTTTTTCAAAGACTCATTGGTCTTTATGAGGTGTCCCAACACTATTAAAGAGAGGTTAAAGGTGTCAAATTATGATTTCTAAAGCTTAGAGGGTGAGATAGTTTCACATCTTATAATCGGAATCTAATGTATGTGTGTGTGAATAGTTTAAGGTGGAAGAGATAAGTTTGCATGCAATGGGAGTTTCAACAATTCATCAACTTTTAGAAGGGCATAATACAAACTCTAAGACTCATGTAATCAAGTTGAAACTTGACTTCTCTCATTTAATTTTGAGAGTTAATCCTTAATATCCATGGAGTTTAAAGCAAAAAAATTTAAAATTTAAACAAAAAGTAGCTAATTTAACTAAGTATGATAAAAATTTAAACTAAACTTACTTCTTCATCTCTCCCCCCAACCGAGATGAACATTGTCCTCAATGTTTGAATCAAAAATAAGGAGGAAGGAAGTGGTACCTCATGTGATGTGGACTTGGAGTTGAGAAGGTTGAACCACCTATTTCAAAACTCAAAAATTGAATGAGAGAGGAATTTATACTAAATATTTACAAAAATGATGAGTGGGCCCCACTTTGAGCAGCTGAGGACAAGGCTCAAAGGCTTGGGATTGAGGAGGGTAGGGATGAAGAAGCTCAAAAATTCGCACAAGGGAAGGGTGGTGTGAAAATTTCGCACAAGGGGGGGTGTTATGCGAAAATTTCGCATATGCACTATTCACACGCCCACTTGAAGTTTTGAAGCTCATTCAAATGGTGGAAATTTTTGGCTTTTGAGGGTGGGAAATGCTGGCTAAGGTAGGAAAAGGATTTATCATGGTGAATAGGCTTGGAAATTGGAGCTTTTTCACGAAGAAAATTTGAAAATTAGAGTTCCTCTACCCGGCGGCAATGGGTTCCCTTTGAAGAAAACATGGCTTGAATCCTTAGCTTGACGCTTTGGTTTGGTAAATGCAAGGTTGGGATTGGTTGATCGAAAGAGAGATGTTGAGAGAAATGAAGAAGAAATTGAGCATGGGAAAAAGAGAACACGGTCTTTAAAGAGGAAATGCAAATTTTGCATTCCTGTGAGTACCCAGACAGAGAGCATGGTTTTGAAAATTTGTTCCAAAAACGAATTCGCACAAGGTTCGCATAAGGTTCGCATTCCTGTGAAATTCGCATAAGGGATTTTGGGAAGGGACCGAGAGCATGTTTTTTTTTTAAAATTGCCACAAAAGCATTTTCGCATAAGGGGTGTGTTATGCAAAAATTTCGCATAACAGGAAGTGTTGTGCGAAAATGGCTGAGACTTGGTTTTTTTCTCCCCTGTTTTGCCTTGCTTTCACCATTTTCCCTTGTTTTCACCATAATTTCATTCTTCAAGCTTTCCTACCTGCATGAACACTTCAACACTCATCTTAAAAACATATTAAAACTAAATTAAAGCTAAAAATTCAAATTAAAACATGCATAAATTTAAAGAAAGCATAGAATTTAAATGAAGCTGCTAGCATGTACCCCAAAAAGAAGATGAACTATTTAGCTCATCCTCACTCACACACCCACTTCATGCTAAATTCCCCCTGGATCCTAAACAAAATTGGCATCCTTCCCATTTGGTCCAAGGGAATTCGTTTCTCTTCTTTTCCCTGGAGAAGTGGATGCTTTAAAGGATTCAGGTAACCCTTTATCATCTTGAACCTTATGATTTTCAATGGAAGGTTGGTCCATAGAGTTGTCATAGCAATCCCCCACCAAAGTGTCGATCTTCAACACTTTCCTTGATCTTTTTGCATTGGTTCCTTGAAGGTTATGGTAGGGTTGAGGAGGAAGCTTCCTTTTCCCCCTTGCTATGTCGAGATTGGTGAGCTTCTCAATGGAGTCTTGAAATTTTTCTATCCTTAGTGATAGATCATTATAAACCCCCTCCATTCTTACATTTATTGAACTCTCCATATTATCAATCTTTTCATTAAGATGAGAGTTGATCTTCTGTTGCTCACCTACAAAGTCCTCCATGACTTTGCTTATCTTCAAAATGGCTTGCTCCAATGAAGATGTACTCATTGATGGTTGAGGTTGAGGTTGGGTTGCAAGGTTGGGATGGTTATTCCAACTTGAGGTGTAGGAGCTTTGGTAACCGTACATGTCTCTCATAGTTGGAATGGTAGGGCAGTCCCCTACCGTATGCTCATATGAATCATCTCCATTCAAAGCATACTTACTACCCCATTGGCTTTGTTGAACTTGCCTTTTCCCTAACTCAATCCGATCCCTCATGGATAGGTATGCGAATTTGTCCTTCTCATGATCATAATGAGAGCTTTGATCTTCATGTGGAATTTCCATTTCCAAAAAAAAATGATATTCAACTAAGGCTCTTTTCCAACTTGTACCAGGGTTCCCTCTTGGTCTCGAATCCAACAAGGAATGCACAAATTGAAATTAAAACAAAAATAAAAGAAAAGAGAATAAAAAATTTAACTAAATAAAAACTAAACTAAAAAAAAAAATTATAAGAAAACTCACCAAACTTGTGATGAAGATCACAAGTTACCCTTAATGGTTGCTTCACTGTGCTTGTGGCACCTTCCCCGGCAACGGCGCCATTTGATTCGACTCATGCAACGACGCCATTTGATTGCAACTCATCCTCGGCAACGGCGCCATTTGATGCGACTCATCCCCGGCAACGGCACCATTTGATGCGACTCATCCCCGGCAACGGCGCCATTTGATGCGACTCATGGTCACGGCGCCATTTGATTCAATCCCCGGCAACGACGCCATTTGATTCGACTCATGGTAGCTTAGCTTTAAAGGTGTATCAACAAAATTTATACCTTCAATACTATTACTAAAGTAGCCAAGCTACTATAGCATAGTGGTTCTAGGATCGTTCACTGGGAAGGGTTTTCGCAAACACAAGTGATATTCAAATTAGGAAAATAGGTGATTTTCTTATGGAGGTTAGCTTTAAAAGAAGATGTAAATGTTTTAGAAAGATTTAAACTAATCTAAGCTAACATTAAAGACTAAAATGAAAGGGTGTAAAAACAAGTTTCTCAAAGATAGGATAGCTATGCTCTGGCTCTTATGCAAATTGGAAATCTCAGGATAGGCTCCTCGCGTTGGGGTTGCAACTATGGTGATGCTTGCTTCCCGAACCGGTATGGATTTAGCAAATCAAGTTTTAATCCTTTAAAATGACAAAACAGATGGTAGTGAATTTCATCAATGGTTATTCACCTTAGACTTCCTTTGAATGGCTCGTAAGAGATAACTAATGGTCTAAAGCCAAAAGCTTACCAAATATTGGCAACTCAAAGTCATTCTAGGTGATAAACTCACCTTTCAATGGCCATTGAAATTGGTTCTAACGGATTAATGCAAAACTTGGAATTGAAAACCTCACCTTCCAATAGCTCGTAGGAGATAACTAATGGATAGAAATCCAAAAGCTTATCAAGTATTGGCCGTTGGAAGTTGTCCAAAGGAAATAAAAACCAAACTTTGCATTAATGAACCTTTAATGAAAAACGACTACCTTACCTTCCGGGTGCGAGAAATTTCCATGGGATTGCATCCAAGCCATCACATAACATCCATACTTTGAGAAACTAAAAGTTTTAGCCAATCATCCTCTGAGGAAAAGCCCTTAGAGGCTGTTTGGCTACTAAGAAAATAGAAACGGGAGAGCTCTATATATCACTAAGTGTAAAACGTAACCTATATTCTATATTATGTATATTATGTATCCAAGAGGTGATTTCCACCCCTTATATAGTCTTTACAAAAGCAAAAGCTTGTGATTGGTTAGTTACAAGGATAAGAAAGGAAATTACATCACAAAATACAAAGGAAAATATCTAAAGTGGAGTCGGCTAAAACAGAGCAAAATTCGCAACACGCATGGGTTATGCGAATGTTATGCGAATGTTATGCGAATTTCGCATAACACCTTGTGGAATGCGAAATTTTCGCATAACCTAGATCAGTTTGCTTCCGAAGGCCATATCTTCCTCATTTCAGCTCCAAATCGTGTACGGTTTGAAGCGTTGGATTCTTGACTTCCAGAGCTTTAAAATGGTATATAGTATGTAAAAAATGGACTTCGGAAAGTGCTCCAAAAGTGCGAAAGAAGACTGAAGCTGCTGTCCTCTTTGCTTCTCTTCACTTTGCTTGCTTTTCCTCTTTGCTTCTCTTTGCTTGTGCTTGTGTTTCCACTTGAAATTCAAGCCTGTAAATGTCCAAAATCCTTGATTTAAGTTGTCCAAGTAGCTCCTCCATCATTTGGCATGCTTGAATCGATTCATAAGCTGATAAAAACATGTAAACTTGCCACAAAATGGTTAAAACCAATTACTAAGGACCTTAATGAATTAATTGGGTTAAATGAATATGATTACTACTGAAAGGTGCTTAAAACCATTATAATTAGGTCTACAAAATAGCACTTTTTGGTAGTAATCATTCATAGAATCCAAAGCCTTGAGCTCATGACCTTGAGTCTTTCATGTTATCAATAACCCTGAGTTTTTCATAGCATTTAGAGCCCTTAGCTCATGACCCAAAGTTGTTCATGTCAACCACAACCCTGAGGTGTTTATAGCATCTAAAAACCTTAGCTCATGACCTAGGGTTATTCATGTCGAACATAGCCCAGAGTTGTTCTTTGCACCTAGAGCCTTGAGCTCAAGACCCAAAGTGACTCATGTCATCCACAACCCTGAGTTGTTCATACCATTTAGAGCTTTGAGCTCACGACCTAGTGTTTTTCATGTAAAGCACAACCCAGAGTTGTTCATTGCATCTAGGGCCCTGTGCTCAGAACCCAGTCATTGATATCATCCATAACAATAAGTTATTCATAAAATCTAAAGCCCTGAGCACATGACCTAAAGTCTTTCATGTCATCATTAGCCTTGAGCTCACGACCCGGAGTCGTTCATGTCAACCACAACCTAGAGATGTTAAGAACGTCTAAAGCCTTCAGCTCACGACCTAGAGTCGCTCATGTCATTGACAACTCTAAGCTATTCTTAACATCTCAAGCCCTACGCTCATGACCTGGAGTTGTTCATGCTAACCACAGCTCGGAGCTACTCATATCATCTAAAGCCCTGAGCTCACGACCCAAAGTCTTATATGGCAACCATAACCTAGAAGTTTTCCTTGCATCTAGGTCCTTGAGTTGATGACTCAGATTTGTTCATGTCATCCATAACCTTGAGATGTTCATAGCATCTAAACCCTTGAGCTCACAGCCTAGAGTCGTTCATGTCAATCACATCCCAAAGTTGTTCATAGCATCTAGACCTATGAGCTCATAAGCCATAAGAGCTCATGTCATCCATAGCCTTGAGTTCTTCATAGAATTTAGTGCCCTAGCATCACTACCTAAAGCAACTAATGTCATCCACAACCCTTATCTATTCAGAGCATTAAGAGCCCTCAGTTCACAATCCGAAGTCTTTCATCTCAACCACAACCCAAAGTTGTTCGTAGCATTGGTTACTACTCAAAAAGTGCTATTTGATAGCTTGTAATTAACTCTTTTAAACACTTTTGAGTAGTAGTTATTACCTTTTAACTCAATTGGCATGTTAAGGACCCTTGCAATCAATTCTAATCAAATTGTGTTAAGTTTTGGTGTTTTGATAGCTTTTTGATCACCAAAACAATCCAAGATTGAGGAGAGTTATTTGCTATCCATGGAAAAGCAATGGAAAGCTCAAAAACATGAAGAACCGAAGCTTTGAAGTCCTTTGCCATAAGCAAATCCAGAATGCAAGGAGGGGAAGCAAAGAAGAAATCTGCCATGAAGTATTCTTGATGACAGTCATGTCAGCCACTTTTGGAGCACTTTATGGAGTCTAATTTATGTATGCTATATGTCGTTTCGAAGCTCAGGAAGTCAAAAATCCAATGCTTCAAATGGTGCACGATTCGGAGTTGAAATGAAGGAGTTACAGCTATTGGAAGCCAATCACTCCAAACTGAAGGAAGAATTTTGCACGACTGCGAAATCACCCTTTTGTTGCGAAATGATTTCGCAGCCATTTTGCACAGTGCAACGGTCCTGAAGCTTCCCGATAGTTGCGATCGATACTTTTGGATATTTTGCTTCAGATTTTTTGATGTCTAAATCCCCATTTTCTCCTTGTAACCCACCAATTATAGGATTCCTTAGTCTTTAAGCAAGAACAAAGGGTGAATAACCTCTTATATATAGTTTGTAATTTTCTTTAAAAGAGGGGGAGAGTCGGGAGCTTGTTCTCAGACGCATCCTTTGTATAGTTTTGGAAGGAAGTAAAATATAGAGCACTTGCTCTGATTTTCATATATATTTTTGTTTTCTCGTTCTTTTTCTTTCTAGCCAATCAAAGTCTGAGGATTTTTCCTCAGAGGATGAGAGGCTAGGCTCTTTGTCTCTTGGAGTGAAGAAATCCGGGTAAGTTTCCACATGCATAAATTGGAAGTTTGTTGTTTAAGTTTTTAATGAAGAGAAAGTGTGACCCGTTAATGGTTTTTATCTTTTTAGTTAACTTAAAACGCCTTTAAATCACCTGGGCCAACACTTGGTAAGGCAAGTGATCTCCGTCCATGGAGATTCACTAGTTTATCTCTTGCGAGCCTTTGGGAGGTGGTTTGAAGGTAGGATTTTCTAGAATAGGCAACACTTGGTAAGCTTTTGGACTCCACAGAGACATCCATTAGTTATCTCTTGCGAGCTTTTGACGGGTAATCCAAGGTTAAAGATCACCTTAAATGGCAAGTGCTAGGTGAGAGGTATGAGCCATTGCAAGATGCATCAGTGAGAGGGATTTAGTGTTTGAACCCATTAAAGGGAAGCATCTGTACAACACCGGTTGGAGAAGGAACTATATGTTAATTCTCTAATGCGAGGAAAAGAAGCAAGTGATCGGAACTCTCCTTTTTGTATGAGGAATCTGAGCCTAGTGATCTGAAACTCCAAGAAACACTTTTCTTTGTAAGTAAAATCAGTTACTATTTTTGGTTAGTTTAAAACCAAACCTTTTTCTTTCAAACATCTTTATGTTTTCTTTTAAAGCTAACCTTGAAATGAAAAGGCACCAATTCAACTTTGAATTAATATCATTTGTGAAGTGAAAACCCATCCCAGTGAACAATCCTAGAGCCACTATGCTATAGTAGCTTTGTCTTTGCTACCCTAGTACATGGTGTAATAGGTTATAAATTTTGTTGATTACTCCCTCATTCAAGGAGCACCAGCTGGACATGAATCAGCTGAGACACCAATTGGGCACGAATCAAATGGCGCCACTGCCGGGGAAGGTGTCAAGTTTATAGTGACACTATTTTAGAGCACTTGTGATTTTCATCACAAGTTTGGTAACGTTTCTTTCGCTTTACTAATTCTCATTCTTTCTTTATTAATTCATAATCCAAATTTATCTTTTAAATTTAGCTTAGTTTAATTTTGTTTTTGTAGCCCTGTTTTCTTTTGTTGTCCTTTATTTTCATTTTAGTTACAGATAGATACTAGTTGTGTATGCCAAATTGGATACGAGACAGTGGAGGAAGGCTTGTTAAACGTGATACACCTCATAATAAGGAATTCGACTTGAGCTTGGTTATCATGGAAGCTACACCTGAAGATCAGCATAGTCACCAAGGTCGTCAAGACAATCTCAATGAATTTAGATCAATGAGGGACCGCATGCATCCACCTCGTATGAGTGCACCATCATGTATAGTGCCCCCCTACAGAAAGCAGCTAGTGATCAGACCGTATATTGTTCCACTTCTACCAACTTTCCATGGGATGGAAAGTGAGAATCCCTATGCACACATCAAGGAATTTGAAGATGTTTGTAATACATTCCAAGAGGGAGGAGCTTCAATTGACTTGATGAGGCTTAAGTTATTTCCTTTTACTTTAAAGGATAAGGCCAAAATTTGGCTTAATTCTTTAAGGCCAAGGAGTATCCGTACTTGGACTGACTTACAAGCTGAATTCCTCAAGAAATTTTTTCCCACTCATAGAACAAATGGCTTGAAAAGGCAAATTTCAAACTTCTCAGCTAAAGAGAATGAGAAATTCTATGAGTGTTGGGAAAGATACATGGAAGCTATAAATGCTTGCCCTCACCATGGCTTTGATACTTGGCTATTGGTGAGCTATTTTTATGATGGGATGTCTTCCTCAATGAAGCAACTCCTCGAGACAATGTGTGAAGGAGATTTCATGAGCAAAAATCCGGAGGAAGCTATGGATTTCTTGAGCTATGTAGCTGAAGTTTCAAGGGGATGGGATGAACCAACCAAAGGAGAAGTGGTAAAGATGAAGTCTCAACTGAGTGCTTTCAATGCTAAGGCTGGGATGTATACTTTGAAAGAAGATGATGATATGAAAGCAAAGTTTGCAGCTATGACAAGAAGATTGGAGGAGCTGGAGCTGAAAAGGACGCATGAAGTGCAAGTCATTCTTTGAAGCACCAATGCAAGTGAAGTCTGTGTCCTAATTGTCAATCATATGAACACTTGGTGGAGGAATGCCCTGCAATTTCAGCTGAAAAGGAAATGTTTGGAGATCAAGCAAATGTTGTTGGACAATTCAAGCCCAATAACAATGCACCTTATGGAAATACTTACAACTCAAGTTGGAGGAATCATCCAAATTTCTCATGGAAGGCCAGAGCACCTCAGTATCAACAGCCAGATCAACCATCTCAACAATCCTCAAGTCTTGAACAAGCAATAGTGAATCTCAGCAAGGTAGTGGGAGATTTTGTTGGAGACCAAAAAGCCATCAATACTCAACTTAGTCAAAGAATTGACAGAGTAGAGACTACTCTGAACAAAATGATGGATGGAATGCAAAATGATATATCTCAAAAGATAGATAATCTCCAATACTCAATTTCAAGGCTCACAAATTTGAACACAGTGCAAGAAAAGGGAAGATTTCCTTCTCAACCCCACCAAAACCCCAAAGGTGTCCATGAAGTGGAAAGCCATGAGGGAGAATCATCACAGATGAAAGATGTCAAAGCCTTGATCACTCTAAGGAGTGGTAAAAAAATTGAGAAGCCAGCACCCAAGCCACATGTTGAGAAAGAAGAAGAGACAAAGAAAGGGGAGGAAATGGAAGACAAAAAGAGAGAGATCAGTGAAAAGAAGGAGGACTATGATTCAACAATGAATGCAATTCTAGAGAAGGAACTTCTGAAGGAAGAAATGCTGAAGAAATCAACTTCTCCACCTTTTCCTCAAGCATTGCATGGGAAAAAGGGGATTAGGAATGCATCTGAAATTGTTGAAGTATTGAGACAAGTGAAAGTCAATATCCCACTGTTGGATATGATTAAACAAGTTCCAACATATGCAAAATTCCTAAAGGACTTATGTACTATCAAAAGAGGGTTGACTGTAAATAAGAAAGCCTTCTTGACTGAGCAAGTAAGTGCAATCTTACAATGTAAGTCTCCTTTGAAGTACAAAGATCCGGGAAGTCCTACCATTTCAGTCATGATTGGAGGAAAGGTAGTGGAGAAAGCTTTGTTAGACTTGGGAGCAAGTGTGAATTTGCTTCCATACTCTGTCTACAAGCAATTGGGACTTGGAGAGTTGAAGCCAACGACAATCACTCTATCTCTAGCAGATAGATCAGTGAAAATTCCAAGGGGGGTAATTGAGGATGTCTTGGTTCAAGTTGATAATTTCTACTATCCGGTAGATTTTATTGTTCTTGATACGGATCCTACTGTAAAGGAAGCTAATTTAGTTCCAATCATCCTTGGAAGGCCATTCCTAGCTACCTCAAATGCAATCATCAACTGTAGGAATGGGCTCATGCAACTCACTTTCGGCAACATGACACTTGATCTCAACATTTTTTATATGTCTAAAAAGCAAACCACTCCGGAAGAAGAAGAGGGTCCAGAAGAGGTGTGCATTATTGACACTCTGGTAGAGGAGCATCAGTAATCGAATATGCAAGACAAGCTTAATGAAAGTCTTGCGGATTTAGAGGAAGGTTTGTCTGAACCCCCTAGTGTGCTTGCTACTCTACAAAGTTGGAGGAGGTTAGAAGAGGTTCTACCTTTGTTCAATAAAGAAGAAGGGGCAACTACTGAAAAAGAAACTCCAAAACTCAATCTGAAGCCTCTACCCGTGGAGCTGAAGTATACATACCTTGAAGAAGATAATCAATGTCCTGTTGTAATATCTTCATCTCTAACCAATCATCAAGAGAAGCGTTTAATGGAAGTTCTCAAGAAGTGTACGAAGGCAATAGAATGGCAAATATCCGACTTGAAAGGCATTAGTCCTTTAGTTTGCACGCATCATATATATATGGAGGAGGAAGCAAAGCCAATTCGTCAACTTCAAAGAAGATTGAATCCTCATTTACAAGAGGTGGTGCAAGTTGAGGTGCTGAAGCTACTTCAAGCAGGTATTATTTACCCTATATCTGATAGCCCTTGGGTGAGTCCTACTCAAGTGGTACCAAAGAAGTCCGGAATTACTGTGGTTCGGAATGAAGAAGGAGAAGAAATTACTACACGCCTCACTTCAGGTTGGAGGGTGTGTATTGATTATAGAAAGTTGAATGTTGTAACCAGGAAAGATCATTTTCCATTGCCATTTATCGATCAAGTGTTAGAGAGAGTCTCTGGCCATCCGTTCTATTGTTTCTTGGACGGGTATTCAGGGTATTTTCAAATTGAAATTGATGTGGAAGATCAGGAAAATACCACTTTTACATGTCCATTTGGAACATATGCTTACAGAAGAATGCCTCTTGGTTTATGCAATGCACCTGCAACATTCCAAAGATGTATGCTGAGTATCTTCAGTGATATGGTGGAACGAATTATGGAGGTTTTCATGGATGACATCACCGTATATGGAGGTACATTTGAGGAATGCTTAGTCAATTTGGAAGCGGTTCTTCACAGATGCATTGAAAAAGACTTGGTGCTCAACTGGGAGAAATGCCATTTTATGGTACGTCAAGGAATTGTCCTTGGCCATATCATCTCCGAAAAAGGCATTGATGTTGATAAAGCAAAGGTGGAGCTTATTGTCAAATTACCATCCCCAAAAACTGTAAAAGGAGTAAGGCAGTTCCTTGGCCATACAGGGTTCTATAGGAGGTTTATAAAAGGTTTTTCAAGTCTTTCAAAACCTCTTTGTGAGCTGTTAGCTAAGGATGCTAAGTTCATATGGGATGAAAGATGTCAAAATAGTTTTGATCAACTGAAGAAATGTTTAACACCAACTCCAATAGTGAGGGCCCCTAACTGGAAATTACCCTTTGAACTGATGTGTGATGCCAGTGACTTTGCTATAGGAGCTGTGCTTGGCCAAAGAGAAGATGGGAAGCCCTATGTGATCTACTATGCAAGCAAAACATTGAACAAAGCTCAAAGGAGCTACACAACTACAGAGAAAGAATTGTTAGCTGTGGTATTTGCCTTAGACAAATTTCGTGCTTATTTGGTAGGGTCTTTCATCATTGTTTTCACTGACCATTCAGCCTTGAAGTATTTATTGATAAAGCACGATGCAAAAGCAAGGTTGATTAGATGGATTCTTTTGTTACAAGAATTCGATCTCCAAATCAGAGATAAGAAAGGAGTGGAGAATGTGGTAGCTGACCACCTTTCAAGGTTAGTTATAGCACATAATTCCCATGCCTTGCCTATTAATGATGACTTTCCTGAGGAATCACTCATGTTCCTAGTAAAAACTCCTTGGTATGCTCATATTGCTAATTATCTAGTTATTGGTGAAATTCCAAGTGAATGGAATGCATAGGACAGGAAGCATTTCTTTGCAAAAATTCATGCTTATTATTGGGAAGAGCCCTTCCTTTTTAAGTATTGTGCAGATCAGATCATGAGGAAGTGTGTCCCTGAAGAAGAGCAACAAGGGATTTTAAACCATTGTCATGAAAATGCATGTGGAGGCCACTTTGCCTCTCAGAAAACAACCATGAAGGTGTTGCAATCAGGGTTTACTTGGCCATCTCTTTTCAAAGATGCCCACATCATGTGTAGGAGTTGTGATAGATGTCAAAGGCTTGGAAAGCTAACAAAAAGAAATCAAATGCCTATGAATCCCATTCTAATAGTTGAACTATTTGATGTATGGGGCATTGACTTCATGGGACCTTTCCCAATGTCTTTTGGTAATTCTTATATCTTGGTGGGGGTGGATTATGTTTCTAAATGGGTTAAGGTAATCCCCTGTAAACAAAATGATCACAAAGTGGTTCTCAAGTTTCTTAAAGAGAACATTTTTTTCGAGATTTGGGGTGCCCAAAGCCATAATCAGTGATGGAGGTGCTCATTTTTGCAACAAACCTTTTGAAACTTTATTATCCAAGTATGGAGTGAAGCATAAGGTAGCTACACCTTATCATCCTCAGACTTCCGGACAAGTTGAGCTAGCTAACAGGGAAATAAAGAACATATTGATGAAAGTGGTGAATTCAAGCAGAAAAGATTGGTCTATTAGGCTTCATGATTCATTATGGGCATATAGAACAGCTTATAAGACTATTCTTGGCATGTCTCCCTATCATCTTGTCTATGGCAAAGCATGCCATCTCCCTATGGAAGTTGAATACAAAGCTTGGTGGGCAATCAAGAAGCTGAATATGGACTTGATCAGAGCCGAAGCAAAGAGGTGTTTAGACCTTAATGAGATGGAGGAATTAAGAAATGATGCTTATATCAATTCCAAAGTTGCAAAACAGAGGATGAAGAAGTGGCATGATCAACTAATCTCCAACAAAGAATTTTAGAAAGGACAAAGAGTTCTACTCTATGACACAAGACTCCATATCTTTCCTAAAAAGCTCAAGTCAAGGTGGATAAGCCCGTTCATTATTCACCAAGTATATGTCAATGGAGTGGTGGAATTATTGAATTCCAATGGCAAAGACACCTTTAGAGTCAATGGATATCGTCTCAAGCCATTCATGGAGCCATTCAAACCATAAAATGAGGAAATCAACCTCCTTGAGCCACAAAGAGCCTAAGCAAATAAGGGTTTGATGGACTTGGTTTCACCACAGTCCAAAATTTTTGTAAATTTTGTAAATTTCAAAGTTTTATCCATACTTTTGATTTTAATTTTTGATCTTAAATTGTGTATTTATATGTAATTTAATCTTTTTGAATGATCTCAGGTGGGAGAAAATGCAAAGAAGTTGAAAGGAAGAAATCGGAGCGAAATCAGAGCAAAAACAGAGCAAAAACAGAGCAAAAACAAGGCTCTACGAGACTTCGCAGCCTAAGAGAACCTCTGCGAAATTAGCACTTCGTTGCTAATCCATCTCGCAACTCAATTGACTCCGCTGCGAAAATTTTCGCAGCTGCGAAACCGATTTTGGCACACGAGTGCCACTTCACAAAGACAGAGCTCTATTTGCGATTGCTAAAGCAATTTGCAAGCTACAAAGCGTGAAAATTACCGATTTCGCAGCCAAAGCTCCATTCCGCAAGGTATTTCATAGCTGCGAAACCGATTTTGGCACACGAGTGCCATTTCGCAGCACAATGACCCCCCTTTCGCAGCTGCGAAATGGGCTGCGAAGTGGGCTACGAGAATAGCTTTTAGCTGCAAAATCAGCCTTCTTCTGCAAAACTCAAAATGACCTTTAATATTCCGTTATTTTTTATATATACCGGTCATTTGAGTTGCGAAAGGGTTTCAAAAAGAGGACACGTCATAGCTGTCGTCTGTTCATCTCCTTGCCCGAGCCCGACATTGCGCGAACCTCCGGTCATCACTTCAGGCAAAATTTCAACAGTCCGATATGGCGCGAACCAGAGGAGCCAAATCTTCCTTTCCTTTCAGCCGCAAACGAGTCTCGCGAGGGGCACCTGTTCAAGGCCCCACCTCTGAACCTCCGCGGCCAAAAGCTGTTTCCCCTCCGGTGAAGCCCGCGCCGCAGAATCCTCCGGTGAGGCGTTATCTCACTAGGTCAGGGGGCCGTCCCCTGCAAAAGAGAGCCAGGGTTGAAAGCTTAGAGTCCATAGACTTAACAGAGCAGTCCCCGGTTCTCTCGCCAGAGCCCTCTCCAGCGCCATCTTCGGCGCCGCCAGCGACATCTTCGGCGCCGCCAGCGAAGCCTCAGGAGCTCCAGCCGCCACTTTCTAAACCCCAAATTCCATCTGAGATAGCTCCTGAAGTGCTAATCAAGCGTCCGATGCTGACTCAGCCACCAATTGAAGGGAATTTGGACTGCAGAGCTCGACCATTTCACTCTGAGCTGTGCTTTGACACAACCACCTTCCAGTTGCGGCCGGAGCTTGCACATTCATTCCGCCTACTGCGCAGATACCGCATGGAGCATCTGCTGACCCCAAGAGATTTCTTCTATCCCAGAGTAGCCATGGATTTTTATCAGTCCATGACTACTAAGCAGGTCAAAGATCCTACTCTAATCCATTTTACTATTGATGGGTGGCATGGCATTTTAGGAGCTCGCCACATAGCAGAGGCCCTGCATATACCATATGAGCCAAGCCATTTTGAGGATTACCGAGTATGGACTAGTCCCTCTCAGCTGGAAATGGTTCATATCTTGTCCAGAGGAGCTTCCACACATCCACATCTATTGAGGGGGGAGCTTCCTCCGAGCATGTTTCTCATTGATGCACTTTTGCGTCACAACATTTATCCACTACATCACTGGACTCAGAGGAGAGGAGTTCTTTTAGAGGCCCTGTTCAAGATTTACATCACCTGTCCCTACTGTACAACCTTTTCCTGAGGGCATCTCTACTGATCCTCCTGCTACTTCTCCTATTCCACCAGTTGCACCTCTTACATCGGAGGCCTCATTCACCATTTTTGCCACGGAGTTTTATGCCATGGTACATTTGTTCCAGACACTGACCACTACACACAATGTTTTATTCTTATAGATAGTCGACATACGTGCTCAGTAGGACCAGCATACTACTATCCTTCGTCAAATTCAGCAGCATTTGGGACTTCTACCACCACCTCAAACTGACATTCCGGGATCATCATAGCCCATACCTCCAACTGAGGAGACCACCAGAGCCGATGTCCCGCTCCAAGCCACTGGCGAGGTAGCCACAACGCCATCATCTCTACCAACGAGCCCTGCTACTTGATCATTTCTTTATTTTGTATTTACTTAGTTTTGATATTTTATATTCTAGGATTGGATCATATCTAGCATTGTACTTTCTTAGAGTAATATATATATATATATATATATATATAATTTTGGTTTATACTTGGCATTTTTTTCCTATTTCCTTTACTCATTACTCTTTTATTTTTTTGAATCATGTGGTTTCTCCAATACGACTCAGACTCAATGTCACTCAGGAGGTACCACTTCCTCCCTTTATTTACAATCACTCTTGCCACATTGAGGGCAATGTTGATCTTGGTTAGGGGAGAGTAAATGAAGGAATTTTTGTTAATAATGCTAGGTTATTTTGTTAATTTAGTACTTTTTGCTTAGTTTCAAAATTTTTGCTTAATTTTAAAAGTTTTTACTCTACTCTCCATGATTATTAAGGAAAAATTCTCAAAATGAAATGGGAGAAATTGAATTCTTACCTTTTTACTTGAATATTAGAGTCGTATTATGCTTATGGAAGTGGATGAATTATTGAAACTCCTATTGACTTCAACCTTATTTCTTCCACTTTAATCTTACCACACACTATGCACATTAAGTTCCGATTACAAGATGAAAAACTATCTCACCCCCTGAACTTAGGAAAATTTAAACTTGGTACCGTTGACCTTGTTCTAATAGTGTTGGCACACCTTATAAAAGGCCAATGAGCCTTTGAAAAAAAAAAAAAAAAAAACAAAGTTTTGCACTTGCCTTGAAACCCGAGCAAGGTCCGAGGGGTATATGGTGAAAATCTTTAAAACCCGGTGCCTTATGCCTTTATTGGTTGGGAGCCACCGACCTTATTGCTTGTTACAAGGGTGAATAGGTAGAGTTTAACACATTGTAGGTGCTTGGGTATTAAATTTTATTCTCAAAAGTCCGAGGTAAAATCCGAGGAGTTAGAGGTCGAAAGATCCTTAAAGCTTGATGCCCTAAACCTTGATTGGTTGGGAGTCATCGATGGATCCCCATTACATGGACACTTTAGAAAATAATACCTTTAGCATTGCACGCCTACAAGAAAAAAAATTGTGAAATAAAATAGGTGCGTTCTTGATTACTACCAAAAAGTGCTATTTTGTAGACCTAATTATAATGGTTTTAAGCACCTTTGAGTAGTAATCATATTCATTCAACCCAATTAATTCATTAAGGTCCTTAGTAATTGGTTTTAACCATTTTGTGGCAAGTTTACATGTTTTTATCAGCTTATGAATCGATTCAAGCATGCCAAATGATGGAGGAGCTACTTGGACAAGTTAAAGCAAGGATTTTGGACGTTTACAAGCTTGAATTTCAAGTGGAAACACGAGCACAAGCAAAGAGAAGCAAAGAGGAAAAGCAAGCAAAGTGAAAAGAAGCAATGAGGACAGCAGCTGCAGTCTTCTTTCGCACTTTTTGAGCACTTTCCGAAGTCCAATTTTTACATGCTATATACCATTTTAAAGCTCTTGAAGTCAAGAATCCAACGCTTCAAACCGTGCACGATTTGGAGCTGAAATGAGGAAGATATGGCCTTCGGAAGCCAACTGATCCAGGTTATGCGAAAATTTCGCATTCCACATGGTGTAATGCGAATTTCGCATTCAGTTCGCATTCAGTTCGCATAACCCATGCGTGTTGCGAATTTTGCTCTATTCTGCCGACTCCACTTTAGATATTTTCCTTTGTATTTTGTGATGTAATTTCCTTTCCTATCCTTGTAACTAACCAATCATAAGCTTTTGCAATTGTAAAGACTATATAAGGGGTGGAAATCACCTCTTGAAGAAATATAGAGAATATACATAATATGGAGAAAGAATATAGAATATAGAACATAGGTGACGTTTGACACTCTCTCGTTTTCTCTTTTCTCTTTACTATTCTATTTTCTTAGTAGCCAAACAGCCTCTAAGGGCTTTTCCTCAGAGGATGATTGGCTAAAGCTTTTAGTTTCTCAAAGTATGGATGTTATGTGATGGCTTGGATGCAATCCCATGGAAATTTCTCACACCCGGAAGGTAAGGTAGTCGTTTTTCATTAAAGGTTCATTAATGCAAAGTTTGGTTTTTATTTCCTTTGGACAACTTCCAACGGCCAATACTTGATAAGCTTTTGGATTTCTATCCATTAGTTATCTCCTACGAGCTATTGGAAGGTGAGGTTTTCAATTCCAAGTTTTGTATTAATCCATTAGAACCAATTTCAAATGGCCATTGAAAGGTGAGTTTATCACTTGGAATGACTTTGAGTTGCCAATATTTGGTAAGCTTTTGGCTTTAGACCATTAGTTATCTCTTACGAGCCATTCAAAGGAAGTCTAAGGTGAATAACCATTGATGAAATTCACTACCATCTATTTTGTCATTTTAAAGGATTAAAACTTGCTTTGCTAAATCCATACCGGTTCGGAAAGCAAGCATCACCATAGTTGCAACCCCAACGCGAGGAGCCTATCCTGAGATTTCCAATTTGCATAAGAGCCAGAGCATAGCTATCCTATCTTTGAGAAACTTGTTTTTACACCCTTTCATTTTAGTCTTTAATGTTAGCTTAGATTAGTTTAAATCTTTCTGAAATATTTACATCTTCTTTTAAAGCTAACAGCCATAAGAAAATCACCTATTTTCCTAATTTGAATATCACTAGTGTTTGCGAAAACCCTTCCCAGTGAACGATCCTAGAACCACTATGCTATAGTAGCTTGGCTACTTTAGTAATAGTATTCAAGGTATAAATTTTGTTGATACGCCTTTAAAGCTAAGCTACCATGAGTCGCAATCAAATGGCGCCGTTGCCGGGGAAGGTGCCACAAGCACAGTGAAGCAACCATTAAGGGTAACTTGTGATCTTCATCACAAGTTTGGTGAGTTTTCTTATAATTTTTTTTTAGTTTAGTTTTTATTTAG
Organism: Vitis amurensis; assembly: GCA_037355405.1. NCBI lineage: Eukaryota > Viridiplantae > Streptophyta > Magnoliopsida > Vitales > Vitaceae > Vitis > Vitis amurensis. The sequence continues at coordinate 14,829,060 of CM074676.1, read as the reverse complement.
TTAAATTTTTTATTTTCTTTTCTTTTATTTTTGTTTTAATTTCAATTTGTGCATTCCTTGTTGGATTCGAGACCAAGAGGGAACCTTGGTACAAGTTGAAGAAAAGAGCCTTAGTTGAATATCATTTTTTAGAAATGGAAATTCCACATGAAGATCAAATCTCTCATTATGATCATGAGAAGGACAAATTTGCATATTTATCCATGAGGGATCGGATTGAATTGGGGAAAAGGCAAGTTCAACAAAGTCAATGGGGTAGTAAGTATGCTTTGAATGGAGATGATTCATATGAGCATACGGTAGGGGAGTGCCCTACCATTCCAACTATGAGAGACATGTACGGTTACCAAAGCTCCTACACCTCAAGTTGGAATAACCATCCCAACCTTACAACCCAACCTCAACCTCAACCATCAATGAGTACATCTTCATTGGAGCAAACCATTTTGAAGATAAGCAAAGTCATGGAGGACTTTGTAGGTGAGCAACAAAAGATCAACTCTCATCTTAATGAAAAGATTGATAATATGGAGAGTTCAATGAATGTAAGAATGGAGGGGGTTTATAATGATCTATCACTAAGGATAGAAAAAGTTCAAGACTCCATTGAGAAGCTCACCAATCTCGACATAGCAAGGGGGAAAAGGAAGCTTCCTCCTCAACCCCACCATAACCTTCAAGGAACCAATGCAAAAAGATCAAGGAAAGTGTTGATGATCGACACTTTGGTGGGGGATTGCTATGACAACTCTATGGACCAACCTTCCATTGAAAATCATAAGGTTCAAGATGACAAAGGGTTACTTGAACCCTTTAAAGCATCCACTTCTCCGGGGAAGAGAAGAGAAACGAATTCCCTTGGACCAAATGGGAAGGATGCCAATTTTGTTTGGGATCCAGGGGGAATTCAACATGAAGTGGGTGTGTGAGTGAGGATGAGCTAAATAGTTCATCTTCTTTTTGGGGTACATGCTATCAGCTTCATTTAAATTCTATGTTTTTTTTTATTTATGCATGTTTTAGTTTGAATTGTTAGCTTTAATTTAGTTTTAATATGTTTTTAAGATGAGTTTTGAAGTTTTCATGCAGGTATGATGCTTGCAAAAATCAAAGTTATGGTGAAAACAAGGGAAAACAGGGGGAGAAAAGCCAAAACAGAGCAATCCACACCACCCCACCCCATTTCAGCAACTGTTGGGCATATTTCGATCACTTCCCAAAGTTCATTTCATGCGTACCATATTTCGTTTCAAAGCTTGGGAAGTCAGGAGTCCATAGGTTCAAACGGTGCTTGATTTGGAGTTGAAACGAAGAAGTTATGGCCGTTTGAAGATGACTATGCAAAGCTAAACACAGCCACACCCATTTTGCTACTGTTGGACACGTTTTTGAAGCACTTTCTGGAGCTCAAATTATGCATACCATATCTCTTTTTGAAGCTTAGGAAGTCAGGAGTCCAGTGCTTCAAACGGTGTGCGATTTGGATTTAAAACGAAGAAGTTATGGCCATTTGAAAGAATCCAAGTTTGCATTTGGGCGTGTGAATAGTGCAAATGCGAAATTTTCGCATTCCACCATGTGAATAGTGCAAATGCGAAATTCGCATAACCTTCCCCCCATATGCGAAATTTTCGCATAACCCCTTGTGTTATGCGAAATTCGCATAACACCCCCCCTTGTGCAAATTTTTCTCACCACCCTTCCCTTGTGCCAATTTTTGAGCTTCTTCATCCCTACCCTCCCCAATCCCAAGCCTTTGAGCCTTGTCCTCAGCTGCTCAAAGTGGGGCCCACTCATCATTTTTGTAAATATTTAGTATAAATTCCTCTCTCATTCAATTTTTGAATTTTGAAACAGGTGGTTCAACCTTCTCAACTCCAAGTCCACATCACATGAGGTACCACTTCCTTCCTCCTTATTTTCGATTCAAACATTGAGGACAATGTTCATCTCGATTGGGGGGGAGAGATGAGGAAGTAAGTATTAGTTTAAATTTTTATCATACTTAGTTAAATTAGCTACTTTTTGTTTAAATTTTAAAATTTTTGCTTTAAACTCCATGGATATTAAGGATTAACTCTCAAAATTAAATGAGAGAAGTCGAGTTTCAACTTAATTACATGAGTCTTAGAGTTTGTATTATGCTCTTCTATAAGTTGATGAATTGTTGAAACTCTCATTGCATGCAAACTTATCTCTTCCACCTTAAGCTATTCGCACACACATACATTAGATTTCGATTATAAGATGTGAAACTATCTCACCCTCTAAGCTTGAGAAATCATAATTTGACACCTTTAACCTCTCTTTAATAGTGTTGGGACACCTCATAAAGACCAATGAGTCTTTGAAAAATAGAAAAAAGAAAAAGAAAAAGAAAAAGAAAAAGAAAAAGAAAAAAAATATATATAGAATAAACTTCTTGGCTTGCCTTGAAACCTGAGCATGGTCCGAAGGGGTGGCGAAAGCCTTTAAAGCCTGGTGCCCTAAGCCTTTATTGGTTGGGAGTCACCGATCCTCTGCTTGTTACATGGGTGAATTGGTTAAGTTTAGTAAGTGAAAAGAATTGTGAATAAGAGGTGCGTTCCTAGCCTATCAAGAGATGGTTAATTTTGCTAAGCTTAAAGAAAGACTTAGGTTGGGGGGGAGATGATAGTTATCCATACTATACTTGGAAGCTAATCACATTAACACTTAGCTTTTAGTGGAAGGATTTGATTTGGATCTTTTGAGAGTGGAAATTCTTTTGATGCTTAAACTTGCATAATATCCATTCTTTGTACTCTATGATCAAGTGAATGCTTTGACAACTCTTATTATAGGTTGAGTTTCACATCTTTATTGATCCATGGATGTCCATCATGCCACTCATATCATTTTTTGGAGTGATTTGCATGATTCCTTTTATGTATATTATTATAGTTTACTTAGTTTTTATCTCCTCCATTGCTAAGGGACTAGCAATGAGTCGGTTGGGGGGTGTGATTACTACCAAAAAGTGCTATTTTGTAGACCTAATTATAATGGTTTTAAGCACCTTTGAGTAGTAATCATATTCATTCAACCCAATTAATTCATTAAGGTCCTTAGTAATTGGTTTTAACCATTTTGTGGCAAGTTTACATGTTTTTATCAGCTTATGAATCGATTCAAGCATGCCAAATGATGGAGGAGCTACTTGGACAAGTTAAAGCAAGGATTTTGGACGTTTACAAGCTTGAATTTCAAGTGGAAACACGAGCACAAGCAAAGAGAAGCAAAGAGGAAAAGCAAGCAAAGTGAAAAGAAGCAATGAGGACAGCAGCTGCAGTCTTCTTTCGCACTTTTTGAGCACTTCCCGAAGTCCAATTTTTACATTCTATATACCATTTTAAAGCTCTTGAAGTAAAGAAACCAACGCTTCAAACCGTGCACGATTTGGAGCTGAAATGAGGAAGATATGGCCTTCGGAAGCCAACTGATCCAGGTTATGCGAAAATTTCGCATTCCACATGGTGTAATGCGAATTTCGCATTCAGTTCACATTCAGTTCGCATAACCCATGCGTGTTGCGAATTTTGCTCTGTTCTGCCGACTCCACTTTAGATATTTTCCTTTGTATTTTGTGATGTAATTTCCTTTCCTATCCTTGTAACTAACCAATCATAAGCTTTTGCAATTGTAAAGACTATATAAGGGGTGGAAATCACCTCTTGAAGAAATATAGAGAACATACATAATATGGAGAAAGAATATAGAATATAGAACATAGGTGACGTTTGACACTCTCTCGTTTTCTCTTTTCTCTTTACTATTCTATTTTCTTAGTAGCCAAACAGCCTCTAAGGGCTTTTCCTCAGAGGATGATTGGCTAAAGCTTTTAGTTTCTCAAAGTATGGATGTTATGTGATGGCTTAGATGCAATCCCATGGAAATTTCTCACACCCGGAAGGTAAGGTAGTCGTTTTTCATTAAAGGTTCATTAATGCAAAGTTTGGTTTTTATTTCCTTTGGACAACTTCCAACGGCCAATACTTGATAAGCTTTTGGATTTCTATCCATTAGTTATCTCCTACGAGCTATTGGAAGGTGAGGTTTTCAATTCCAAGTTTTGTATTAATCCATTAGAACCAATTTCAAATGGCCATTGAAAGGTGAGTTTATCACTTGGAATGACTTTGAGTTGCCAATATTTGGTAAGCTTTTGGCTTTAGACCATTAGTTATCTCTTACGAGCCATTCAAAAGAAGTCTAAGGTGAATAACCATTGATGAAATTCACTACCATATATTTTGTCATTTTAAAGGATTAAAACTTGATTTGCTAAATCCATACCGGTTCGGGAAGCAAGCATCACCATAGTTGCAACCCCAACGCGAGGAGCCTATCCTGAGATTTCCAATTTGCATAAGAGCCAGAGCATAGCTATCCTATCTTTGAGAAACTTGTTTTTACACCCTTTCATTTTAGTCTTTAATGTTAGCTTAGATTAGTTTAAATCTTTCTGAAATATTTACATCTTCTTTTAAAGCTAACAGCCATAAGAAAATCACCTATTTTCCTAATTTGAATATCACTAGTGTTTGCGAAAACCCTTCCCAGTGAACGATCCTAGAACCACTATGCTATAGTAGCTTGGCTACTTTAGTAATAGTATTCAAGGTATAAATTTTGTTGATACGCCTTTAAAGCTAAGCTACCATGAGTCGCATCAGTTCTTAACCTATTGGAGGTTGGTCAGTTTGCTTGAGTTTGAGTAAGATCTAGGTTGGGGGGAGAGATTAGTTCAACATACTATATTCGAAAACTAATAAACTTAACACATTGATTTTTCTAGAAGAGTAAGGTTTAGCCCTTTGGGAGTGGAAATTCTTTTGATGCTTAAATTTGCATAATGCCTACTCTTTATAAATTGTGATTCGGTAAGATATTTGATGACTCTTGTTGAAGGTTGGGTTTTGCCTCCTTAATGTTCCATGAGAGAGTACGATCCGTATCATGCCACTTGAAAATTTTTTGAATTGATCAACATGATTTTGTAAATTATTTTACTGTTTATTTTTCTTTATCTCTCCTTCATTGCTAAGGGACTAGCAATATGTCGGTTGGGGGAGTGATTACTACTCAAAAAGTGTTCTTTTATAGCTTGTTATAAACTCTTTTAAACACTTTTGAGTAGTATTTATTACCTTTTAACTCAATTGGCACATTAAGGACCCTTGCAAGTGTTACTGATCAGTTTTTGGCAAGTTTTGGTGTTTTTAATAGCTTTTTGATCATTAAAACAAGCCAAGAATGAGGGAGAACTTAATGTAGTCCATGGCAAAGCAAGATTGAAGCTAAATTACACGAAGAATCTAAGTTTTGGGAGAGCTTCGAAACCTTTGCCAATTCAATCAAGTATGCAAGGAAGAGAATCAGAGAAGGAATCTAACATTCAACAACTTCGCAACCCCTTGCGAAATATTCACAAGCTTACAAATTTCCCAAGAAGGAATTTCACAAGCCTTGTGAAACTGATGAATTTCGTTATATTTTTGTACCGACTCCGTTAGATTTTTATCTTAAGATATTTTGTGTAATTACCTATTCTCTCCTTGTAATCAGCTAAAGATCTTGTTAGATATTTAGGATATCTAATTGAGGGGTTAAAAATATCTCTCTCTATATGTCTTAAGATATCTCTTTTTGTAATATCTCAAAATCTTGGAAGCTCGGAAGAAATTCTTGGGATCACTTGTAATCTCTCAAAAGAAATTCCAGAGAAGACTTGTACATTCTTTTTAGTAAGAAATATATAGAGCTTTGCTTTGTCTTACCTACTCACTTTGATTGCATTTTCTTTCTAGCCAAACAATCTCTGAGGATGTTTTCTCAGAGGATGAGTGGCTAGGCTTCTTTTTGTTTCTTGGACTAAAGGAAGCTAGGTAAGGGATCTAGATACAAAAGTGGGAGTTTTCCTTGTTTCAGTTTTAAATGAAGAGAAGTTGTGACCCGTTAATGCTTTTTGTTAGGAAATTGAGGCTAATCCAACCTATGGTAATCACTCTAGAGGGGGGGTTGAATAGGGTGATGGTCTCTTTTCGCAAGTTTAAACTATGTGAATTTAAGAGACAATTATATGCAAGTATATGATAAGCAATATAAAGACAATTGCATATAAATTAAAGAGTATGGAAGAGAGAATGCAAACACAAGAGTTTATAGTGGTTAGGCGCAACCTGGCCTACATCCACTCTCCTCTAGCTTCAATCCCGAGCTTGAGGTTCCACTAATCTAAGGCTTCCAAACCAACCCTTCAAGCAATACAATTGGATTATGGTTCCAATTCACCCTCTTGGACTTTTGGCTCCAAGCACCCTTTACACTTCTCAAGAGATATCCCACTCTTGAACAACCCCTCAAGTGATACCCACACTTGAGAAACTTCCTCTCAAAGATTTAAAAATGAATGATCTCTCAAAAATCCTAGCACAAGAACTTTAAGCTCAAATGATGCAAGAAAAACTAGGATTGAATGGTGCACTAAAGATATGCAAGTTTTGAAATAATGGTGCACTAAAAAAATACTCTTCCAAGGCTCAAATATAATCAAGAAATATTTGGGAAGGTTAAGCTCTTGAAACAATGAAGATTGAAGCCTTTTTATAGACGAAAAAAGCCAAACTAGCCGTTGGGGGTTCGACTGGTCGAGCTAGGAGTCGACCGATTGACTAGCCGTTAGCATTTAATGCTTGGTAGGTGACCGTTGGGCCTCAACCGAACCTCGACTGGTTGAGGTTCAACCTTGACCGGGAAGAGAAGGCCACTGGGAGAGAGAGAAACTTTTTGGCCTCTCTCAACCTGTCCTCGACCGGACGAGCACAATCGGTTGGCCGGTTGAATTGGTTGAGCCATTTTTTGGCTCAACACCCAACCTTTTTCAATTTAAAACCTTTTTAACACAAGTTTGAAAATCATTTAACACAAGGTTTTAGTTGAAAACATGAAATCATCCAATTCTTAAGATATTTAAAACAATATTACTCTTGGATGATTTTGGTGCATAAATAAAGAATGAAATGCATGAAAGTCCTAGTGCACCAACAACCTTACAAAGAGATCTTATGAAGCTTTGGTCTTGAAAAACTCTTCTCTTTGAGATGGTCTTCTTCTTCATGATTTCTCCTTGGCTTGATTTGTCTTTGTGATTGCCACTTTGGAAATCGTCTTGCCTAATCACACTTGAAATATGATCATTAGTTCTAAACCTTGTTTTGTTATCATCAAAATCAAGATTAACCAAACCTTGGTTTCATAGTTTTTTTTTTTAGTTAACTTAAAATCACTTAGGCTAACACTTGGTAAGCTTTTCGGAATCCCTGGAGACATCCATCAGCTATCTCTTACGAGTTTTTGAAGGGTAATCCAAGGTTAAGGATCACCTTGAATGGCCAATACTAGGTGAGAGGTATGAACCATTGCAAAATGAATCAGTGAAAGGGATTTAGTGTTTGAAACCATTAATGGGAAGCAACTATAACACACCGGTTCGAGAAATAACTATTAACTAAAATCCCCAATACGAGGAAAAGATCCGGAATCTCCCATTTTGTATAAGGAGCCTGAACCTAGTGACCTGAAACTTCAAGAAACCTTTTCTTTGTAATTAAACTCAGTTACTATTTTTGGTTAGCTTAAAACCAAACCTTTTCAACCATCTTTATGTTTTCTTTTAAAGCTAACTCATAAAAGAAAAAACCACCATTTCAGTGTTGTAACTAATATCACGTGTGAAATGAAAACCCATCCTTGTGGACAATCCTAGAGCCACTATGCTATGATAGCTATGCTACCCTAGTATATGGTGAATTAGGTTTATAAATTTTTTTGATAACTCCTGTCTGAGGATTGAATCAAATAGGAACACCAATTGGGGATGAATCAGGCATCTAGAACCCTAAGCTCCTGACACAGAGTGGTTCATGTAATCCATAACCCTAAGCTTTTCATAGCATCTAAAGCCTTGAGCTCATGACCCGGAGTCATTCATGTCATCCACAACCTTGAGCTTTTCATTACATCTAGAGCCCCCGGTTCACAACTTAGAGTCGTTTAGGTTAACCACACACCTAAGTTTTTCATAGAATCTAGAGCCCTCAGTTCACCACCTAGAGTCATTCATGTCTACCATAACCCTAAGTTGTTCATAGCATCTAGAGACCTAAGCTCACAACCTAGATTCATTGATGTCATCCATAGCCTAAATTGTTCACAACATTTAGAGCTCTAAGCTCACGACCTGAAGTCCATGTCATCCAAAGGTTTGAGCTGTTCATAGCATCGAGCACTAAGGTCACGAACCAGAGTCATTCATGCCAACCATATCCGTTATGATGTTCATAGTGATTCATACCCAGTCGAGTCTTTTAACCAAAAATATTTATAAATCCTATGACCTTATATTGGCGTAGCAAAGCTACTATAGTATAGCAGTTCTAGGGTCGAACTCAGGGATGGGTTTTCACTCTATCAGTGACAGACTCTAAATTAGAAATTGAGTCTAATGATTTCCTTTAGCATAAACTTGAAGTTTAAAAGAAAATAAAATTGTTTTGAAAGTGGTGATTGAAACTAAACTCACATAGAACTAAGTAAAAATGGAAGAAAGAAAGTCTCCCGGAGCTAAAGGTTGCTAGGTTCAAGTTCAGGATGCAAAGTGGAAAATTTCGGATTTTTCTCCTCGCATTGGGGATTTAACCTATAGTTATTTCCTGAACCGGTATAGGTTTGACAATGAAGATTTAATCCATAAAAAGTCAATAGAGATGGTAGTCAAGGTCCATTAATGGCTTAAGACACTATGGGTTATCACCTTGAATCACTTTCCAATGGCTCGTACATGATAACTAATGGAGTGATATGGATCTAGCAATAAGCATCCACGAGAGACCCGAAGCTTACCATGTATTGGCCAGTCAAAGTGATTCTAAGGGATTTAAAGCAAAACTTTGGATTTAGAAGCCATTTATGGACTCCAACTACCTGAATTTAATGCACGGAAACTTTCCACCTTTTAATCTGGACTTTTCACCTAGCTTCCTTCACTCCAAGAAACTATAAGTTTAGCCTCTCATCCTCTGGGAAAACATCCTCAGAGGCTGTTTGGCTTCCAAGAAAATAGAAAATAGTAGAGGGAAAAAGAAAGCAAAAGATATCTCTGTATTTCATTAAGTGTAAAATTTACATAAGTTGGTCTCCTGGAGAAAGCTCCCCCGAGATGATAGAAAATGAAAATTAAAAAACAATATATATCAGGTTGTTTACCCCTGTATTCTTGCTTAACATCTAAGGAAACATCTAATTGGTGGATTACAATGAGAGAATTGGGATTTAGACAACAAATATCTGAAGTAAAATATCAAAAAACGTCGGTCGCAAATATCTGGAAGCACTCAAGAGAATTTCGCAGGCGCACAAAATGGCTGCGAAATTTCGCAGACGAACAAGATGGCCTGTGAAATTGGCCTTCAACTTGGAGTGATCTGCTTCCATTGGCTCTAACTTCTTCATTTCAACTCCGATTTGCGAACCATTTGAAGCATTGGATTGTTGACTTCCCGATCTTCGAAATGACATAAAGCATACATAAATTGGACTTCAGAAAGTACTCCAAAAGTGGCTGAAATGACTGTCATCAAGAATGCTTCAAGGTAGATTCTCTCTTTACTTCTCCTCCTTGCATTCCGGATTGGTTATGGCAAAGGACTTTAAGGCTTCAAAGCTCTGATTCTTCATGTTTCTGAGCTTTCCATTGCTTTGCCATGGATTCCAAATAACTCTCCTCCATCTTGGATTGCTTTGGTGATCAAATTACTAACAAAAACACCAAAACTTACACAAAGTGATTAGAAGTGATTGCAAAGGTCCTTAATATGTTAATTGGGTTAAAAGGCAATAACTACTACTCAAAAGTGTTTAAAAGAGTTAATTACAAGCTATCAAATAGCCCTTTTTGAGTAGTAATCACATAGCCCTATGCTTATGACCTAGAGTTGTTCATATTATCCATAGCCTTGAGCTCATGACCCAGAGTCGTTCATGTCAACCACAACCCTGAGCTGTCCATATCATCTTGAGCCCTAAGCTCCTGAATCACAATAATTCATGTCATCCATAACCTTGAGCTTTTCAAAGCATCTAGAGACCTAAGCTCATGAACTATAACCATTCGTATCCACCATAGCCCTGATATGTTCATAGCATCTAGAGGCTTGAGCTCATAACCTACAGTTGTTCATGTCAATCATAGCCTTAAACTATTAATAACATTTAGAGCATTGAGATCATGACCTAGAGTTCTTCATGTCATTCACAATCATGTGTTGTTCATAGCATCTAGATCCTTCAGCTTACCATCTGGAGTCATTCATGTAATCCATAGCCCAGAGCTTTTCATAGCATCCAGAGTCTTGAGCTCACTACCAGAATTCATTCATGTCATCCATTGCCCTGAGTTGTTCATAACAACTACAACCCTAAGGGAACGACCTAAACTCGGTCATGTCACCATAGTCTTGGGTTATTCATAGCATCTAGATTCTTGAGCTCCTAATCCAGAGTTGTTCATATCATCTACATCCTTGAGTTTTTCATTACAACTAGAACCCTGAGATAATGACATAGATTCGTGCATGTGATCCATAGCCTTGAGCTTCTCATAGCTTCGAGAGCCTTGAGTATAGGACTTGGAGTCGTTCATATCCACCACTGCTTTGAGTTTTTTATAGCATTTAGATCCTTAAGCACATGACTTGGAGTCCTTCATGTCATCCACAACCTTGAGTTGTTCATAGCATCGAGAGCCCTAAACTCCCAACCCAAAATTGTTCCTTTCATCTATAACCTTGAGTAGTTCATAGCATCTAGAGCCACAAGCTCACGACTCAGAGTCTTTCATGTCAACCACAACGATGAGCTATTCATAGTATCTAAAGCCCTGAGCTTATGACCTAGAGTCATACATGTCATCCACAACCCTATGTTTTTCATAGCATTTGTAGCCTTGAGCTCACCACCTGGAGTCGTTGATATCAACCCCCGCCCTTAGCTATTTATTGAATCTAGAGGCCTGAATTCTTCACCCAAAGTTGTTCATGTCATCCACAATCCTAATTTTTTCATAGCATGTAGAACCTTGAGGTCACAACTTAGAGTCGTTCATGTCAACCATAACCCTGAGTTATTTATAGCATCTAGAGCCCTGGGCTTAAGACATAGAGTAATTCATGTCCATAATAGCCTTGAGCTATTCATATCATCAAGAGGCATGAGCTCATGACTTTGAGACAATCATGTTAACCATAACCCTGAGCTATTCATAGCATTTACGGCCTTGAGCTTAAGACTCGGAGTCGTTCAAGTCATTCAAACCTTGAGTTTTTCATTGCATCTAGAGCCCTCAACTCACAACCTTGAGTCATTCAAGTCAATCACACACCAGAGTTGTTCATAGCATTGAAATCATTGAGCTTACAACTTAGAGTCCTTCACATCCACCATAACCCTAAGTTGTTTATAGCATTTAGAGCTCTAAGCACACACCCTAAAGTCATTATTGAAATCCATGACCTCGAGTTGTTTAGAATATCTAGAGCTCTAAGCTCACGACCTGAAGTTGTTCATGCAATCCAAAGGCTTAAGTCATTCATAGTATTGAGTCTTTAGCTCACGAACCTGAGTCATTCATGTCAACCACAACCATTATGTTGCTCATAGCATTTAGAGCCCTATGATTATGACCTAAAGTTATTCATGTAACCCATAACCTTGAGCTTTTCAGAGCATCTAGAGCCTTAAGCTCATGATCTTGAGTCGTTCTTATGATCCCTGACCCTAAGCTTTTCAAAGCATCTTGAGCCCTAAGCTCACGAATTGTAGTCATTCATGTCAACCACAACCTGAGTTATTCATAGCATTTAGAGGTCTGAGCTCACAACCTGGAGATACTCATGTCATCCACAGCTCAGCTTTTCATTGCATCTAGAGCCTAGAGTTCACAACTTAAAGTCGTTCATGTTAACCATAGCCATGTGCTATTCATAGCATCTAGGGCCCTGAGCTTTCTACCAGGAGTCATTCATGTAATTCATAACCTTGAGCTTTTCATAGCATCTAAAGCCTTAAGCTCATGATTCGAAGTCATTCATGTGAACCGTAGTCCTGAGCTATTCATAACATCTAAAGCTTTGAGCTACCGAACCAGAGTAGTTCATGTCATCCACCACCCTAGGATTTTCATAGCATCTAGATCTCTAAGCTGATGACCTAGAGTCATTCATGTCAACCATCGCTCGGAGTTGTTCATATCAACTAGAGCCCTCAACTCCTAACCCATAATAGTTCATGTCGTCCACAGTTGTGAGCTTTTCATAGCATTTATAGCACTAAGGTCATGAACTATAGTCGTTCATGTCCACCACATCCTTGAGCAATTTATAGCATCTAAAGACCTGAGTTCACAACCCAGAGTAGTTCATGTCATCCATAACCCGAAGCTTTCCATTGCATCTAGAGCTTAGAGCTCAATACTCAAAGTCGTTCATGTCAAGCACACTTGTGTGCTATTCATAGCATCTAGAGCCCTAAGCTTCGAACCGAAATTCATTCATGTAATCTATAACCTTGAGCTTTTCATAGCATTTAGACCCTTGAGCTCACAAACTAGAGTCATTCATGTCAACCACAACCCTGAGTTGTTCATAGCATCAAAAGCTCTAAGCTCCAGAACCAAAGTAGTTCGTGTCATCCACCATCCTAGGCTTTTCATAGCTTTTAGATCTCTAAGCTCACGACTTGTAGTCGTTCATGTCAACCACAACCTTGAGTTGTTCATAGCATCGAGCCCTCAGCTCCAAACCTATGGTAGTTCCTGCCATCCACAACTGTGAGCTTTTCATAGCATATATAGCACTGAGGTTATGACCTATAGTCATTCATATCCACCACAACCCTAACCTGTTCATAACATCTAGAGGCTTGAGCTCACAACCCGAAGTCAGAAATTTGCCACCCTATCGCCTTCTTACATCTCTTAAGGACTTTAAGTAGACAATCTTCCTAAGGAGTGGTAAGAGATGAAGAAATAACAACAGGGCTCTGCTTGTTTTCTTCCAGGTATGCCTACCTCAACTCCGTGGGTAATGGCTTCAAAATAAGCTTTGGGGGCTCCTCCTTAACAACTTCTTGTGTCTCCTTCCCATTTAATAAAGGCGGAATTTCTTCCCTCCTCTTCCAATGGAGCAGAGTAGCAAGAAAATCTAAGGGTTCAGGTAACCCTTCATCAAGATCCCCAAGACTCTCGTTCAAATCTTCGAGCATTTTCTGATCACAATGCTCCTTTACTAAGTTGCCAATCATGCACACCTCCTCTGGTCCTTCTTCTTTTTCCGGATGGAATTGTTTCTTGCACATATAGAAGATGTTGAGCTCTAACGTCATGTTTCTGAATGTAAGTTGCATGACTCCATTCCTATAATTGATGATAGCATTTGATGTAGCTAGAAATGGTTTTCCAAGTATGATAGGAACACATTTAGTTCATTTGGCGACTGGGTCCATATCAAGAACAGCAAAATCCACTGGGTGGAAGAATTTGTCAACTTGAACTAGGACATCTTCAATCATGCCTCTTGGAATCTTCACAGATCTATCTGCTAGAGATAGAGTGATTGATGTTGGCTTCAACTCTTCAAGTCCCAATTGCTTGTAGATAGAGTAGGGTAGCAAATTCGCACTTGCCCTCAAGTCCAACAAAGTTTTCTCCACACATGTCCCTCCAATCATCACTGAGATGGTAGGATAGCCTGAATCTTTGTATTTCACTGGAGAGTTGCACTGTATAATGGCACTTACTTGCTCAGTCAAGAAGGCATTCTTATTCATATTCAACCCTCTTTTTATAGTGCATAAGTCATTCAGGAATTTTGCATAAGTCAGAACTTATTTGATCATGTCTAGCAAAGGGATGTTAACTTTCACTTGCCTCGACACTTCAAGAATTTCTGATGCATTATTGATTCCCTTTTTGCCATGCAAATCTTGGGAGAATGGTGGAGGCGTGTGTTTCTTCATCATATCTTCCTGGTTGATGGTCCTCTCCGGTTCTTCATTCACAGTAGATTCAAGGTCCTCTTTCTTTGCATTGTTCCCTTTTCTCTTTCCTTTGATTTCCTCCCTCTTCTCTTTCTATGCTTCACTATCTAGTTCATGCTCTGGTTTGGATGTAGGTAGATCAACCTCTTTACCACTCATTAGAGTGATCATTGCTTTAACTTCCCTCACCTATGAAGATTCTCCCTCTTGAGCCTCCACTTCATGGATACCCTTGGGATTCTGATGAGGTTGAGAAGGAAACTTTCCTTTCTCTTGCACTGTGTTGAGATTGGTGAGCCTTGAGATTGAATACTGGAGATTATCTATCTTCTGAGATAGATCATTTTGCATCCCATCCATCATTTTGTTCAACATACTCTCTACACTATCAATTCTTTGACTGAGCTGAGCATTTATGGATTTCTGATCTCCAACAAAGTCTTCCACGACCTTGCTAAGATTCACAATGGCTTGTTCAAGATTCGAGGCTCGTGGAGGTGTTTGGCCAGGTTGCGTGTACGGAGGTGCCCATGGCTTTCAAGAGAAATTCGGATGGTTCCTCCAATTTGAATTGTAGGTGTTGCCATATGAAGTGTTGTTATTGGGCTTAAATTGTCCAATAACATTTGCTTGATTCCTAAACATTTCTCTCACAGCTGGAATCATAGGACACTCCTCCACCAAGTGCTCAAAAGATTAACAAATGGAACACGTCATAGCATGCACCGGTGTTTCCGAAATGGCCTACACTTCTTGTATCTTCTTCATTTCTAGCTCCTCCAATCTTCTTGCCATAGCTATAACTTTTGCTTTCAAATCGATGTCTTGGTTCACAATATACATCCCAGCCTTAGCATTAGGAGCATTAGGTTGAGACTTCATTCTTCCCACTTCTCTAGCATTTGGCTCATCCCATCCTCTTGAAACTTCAGCCACATAACTAAAGAAATCCATGGCTTCCTCCAGATTCTTACTCATGAAGTCTCCTCCGCACATAGTTTCTAAGAGTTGCTTCATTGAGGAAGACATATTGTTGTAAAAATAGCTCACCAATAGCCATGTATCAAAGCCATGGTCAGGACAAGCATTGATAGCTTCCATGTATCTCTCCTAACACTCATAGAATTTCTCATTCTCTTTAGCTGAGAAGTTTGAAATTTTCCTTTTCAAGCCATTGGTCCTATGAGTCGAGAAAAATTTCTTGAGAAATTCAGCTTGCAAATCAGTCCAAGTTCAAATACTCCTTGGCCGTAAAGAATTAAGCCAGACCTTGGCCTTATCCTTTAGAGTGAAAGAAAATAGCTTGAGCCTCATCAATTCGATTGTAGCTCCTCCTTCTTGGAAAGTATTACAAACCTCCTCAAATTCCTTGATATGCGTGTAGGGATTCTCACTTTCCATCCCTTGGAAAGTAGGTAGAAGTGGCACAATATGTGGTCGGATCACTAGCTGCTCTGTAGGTGGCACCATACATGACGGTGCACTCATACAAGGTGGATGCATGCGGCCCCTCATGGATCGGTATGCATTGAAATTCTCCTCCTGAGCATGTTGACTATGCTGATCTTCAGGTGTAGCTTCCATGACTTTCACACACAACTCTAACTCTGTTTTGTGAGGAGTTTCGATTTTCACAAGTCTTCCCTCACTGTCTCGTATCCAATAGGGCATGTACAACTAGCAATAACTGAAACAAAAACACAAAAAAAAAAAAAAACAATTCTAGAGAAAAAAAAATTAATGTTAACTAAAAACTAAATAAAAGATGAACTAAAAATAGAAGCAAATAAAAAGAGTATGTAAAAGAAAAGAAAAATCACCAAACTTGTGATGAAATTCACAAGTGTTCTGTAAAGGTTATGTCACTGTGAAGTGGCACCATCCCCGACGATAGCGCCATTTGATTCATCCCCAATTGGTGTTCTATTTAATTCAGTCCTCAAACGGGAGTTATCAACAAAATTTATAAACCTAATTCACCATACACTAGGGTAGCATAGCTAGCATAGTATAGTGGTTCTAGGATCGTTCATAGGGATGGGTTTTCATATCACACGCGATATTAGTTTAAGTACTGAAATTGTGCTTTTTCTTTTATGAGTTAGCTTTAAAAGAAAACATAATTTTGGTTGAAAAGGGTTGGTTTTAAATTAACCAAAAAATAGTAACTGAGATTAATTACAAAGAAAAGGTTTCTTGGAGTTTTAGGTCACTAGGTTCAGGTTCCTTCGACAAAAAGGGGAGATTCCAGATCTTTTCCTCGCGTTGGGGATAATAACATAAAGAATGGTTATTTCCCGAACCGGTGTGTATTTAGCAATCAAGTTTTGATCCCACTGGTCCATGAAAGACTACAGTTGCTTCCCATTAATGGTTTCAAACACTAAAGACCTCTCACTGTGAATCATCTTTCAATGGCTCGTAAGAGATAACTAATCACCTCTCACTGTGAAAAGCTTACCAAGTATTGGCCATTCAAGGTGATCCTAACCTTGGATTACCCTTCAAAGGCTTGTAAGAGATAACTAATGGATCTCTTGGGAGTCCAAAAAGTGATGAGAATCAACAAGCATTCAAGGATCCATTGCATGTTCCAGTTAGGCCTATTACTAAAGCAAGATCTAAGAAGATCAAAGAAGCACTTAATGGGCTAATTCAAGATATTTAGGTTGATTCTAACGTAGGACATTCCAAGCTTGGCCCAAAGGAAGATGAAGGTGTAATAAATTTAATCCAAGCTATTGAGGGCTAATCTGGCTTGAATGGGCGTGATTTATGGCGTAGATTAATGACTGATTGACTTTCCAGCTTCATATAAGTTATTTCCTATTCTAGAGGTTCTAAATCAAGGCCAAATCTACCTTAATTTTTGGCTTTTATTATTTAGAACATTTTTTTAGCTATTTTCCTATTTTGGATCTGCTAATTTCAGACCAAATCAACCTTTATTAAGGGTTTTAATATTTAGTACATTTTTTTAGCTATTTTCCTATTTTGGATCTGCCAATTTCAAACCAAATCAAATTTTATTTAAGGTTTTAATATTTAGTAAGTTTTTTTCATGACATATAAATAGCATGCACTCATTGTAATAGGGGATAATTTATTATTGAATAAAACAGTCAGAAAAGGTGAGGCTTTGCTCTTCTTTTGGTTCTTCAAGAACGGTGAACTTATCAGGGATTCTTTCTTGTGGCGTTCAAACTTAATACCTTCGATTCGTGATTCCATTGTAATCATTGGGTCAAGGTTTGTTACTTATACTTTTGGTTTGCGTTTCACTTATAAACATTGGGTGAGGGTTCTATAAAAAATTTGTATTTTAGCTTTCTTGGGCAATTATTCCAATACTGTTTGTTGGGTCTCAAAGCGTGTCAATTGAGGTTCGCATCAAAAAGCTTATCAAGTATTGGCCATTCTAGGTAATCCTACCTTTAAACCACCTCCTAGAGGCTTGTAAGAGATAACTAATGGATCTCTAGGGAGTCCGAAAAGCTTACCAAATATTGGCCCAGGTGATTTTAAGGGATTTTAAGTTAGACCTTAAAAAATAAAAACCATTCACGAGTAACAACTCTCCTCATTTAAAACAAGGAAAACTCCCACTTTTGTATCCGGATCCCTTACCTAGCTTCCTTTGGTCCAAGAAACGAAAAACCTAGCCACTCATCCTCTGAGAAAACATCCTCAGAGGTTGTTTGGCTAGAAAGAAAATAAAAATAAAATGAATAGGTAAGGTAGAGCAACACTCTGTTTATTTCTTATTAAAAGAATTTATAAGTCTCATCTCCGAAATCTCTTCTGAGACGATTTTACAAAAGAGATCTGGAATTTCTTCCAAGATATTTCAAAAGAGATATTTTAAGATCTATATAGAGAGATATTTTTAACCCCTCCTTTAGATATCCTAAATATCTAAAAATATCTTTAGCCTATTACAAGGAGAAAATAGGTAATTACACAAAATATCTCGAGATAAAAATCTAGCAGAGTCGGTGCAAAAATATCTGAAAATTACACAAGAGGAATTTAGCAAGGCTTGCGAAATTTCGCATAGGGTGTGGAATTCATTTTTCACAGACTTGCTCTCTGTCCTACAGCTTGTACTCCTTTTGGCATTTCGTATGCTTTGCGAAAATTTTGCATAGCCATGCAAAATTGCTGGATGTTAGATTTCTTTTCTGATTCTCTTCCTTGCATACTTGATTGATTTGGAAAAGGCTATGAGGCTCTCCAAAACTTGGATTCTTCATGTGTTTGAGCTTCAACTTGCTTTGCCATGGACTATACAAAATTCTCCCTCATTCTTGGCTTGTTTTAATGATCATAAAGCTATTAAAAACATCAAAACTTGCCAAAAACTGATTAGAAACATTTGCAAGGGTCTTTAATGTGCCAATTGAGTTAAAAGGTAATAAATACTACTCAAAAGTGTTTAAAGGAGTTTATAACAAGCTATAAAAGAGCACTTTTTGAGTAGTAATCAATAGCATTTAATGTCCTGGGCTGATGACCCAAAGTCATTCGTGTCAACCATAGCCCTAAGCAGTTTATTGCAACTAGAGCCTTGATCATATGACTCGGAGTTGTTCATATCATCCACAGGTCTAAGTTTTTCATAGTATTTAGAGCCTTAAGCTTACGACAAGGAGTCATTCATGTCAACCATAACCCTAAGTTGTTCATAGCATCTAGAGCCTTAAGCTCACGACTCAGATTCATTCATGTCATCCATAGCACTAAACGGTTCATAGCATCTAGAAGCCTAAGTTCACAAGATCTAGAGTCATTTATATCATCCATAACTCTAAGTTGTTCATTTCATTTAGAGCCTTGAGCTCATGACCTGGAGTAGCTCATGTCATCCACAACCTTGAGCAGTTCACAACATCTACAGCCATGACCTCACGATCGGGAGTGATTCATGTCAACCATAGTCCTGAAAAGTTCAAAGCATTTAGAACCCAAAGCTCATGGTCCATAGTTGTTCATTTCAACCATAACCCAATGTTGTTCATAGCATCTAGAGCCTTGAGCTCACCACCCGGAGTAGCTCATGTCATCCATAACCCTAAGTTGTTCATAGCATCTAGAGCCTTGAGCTTACCACGCAGAGACATTCATATCAGCCACGACCCTAAGCTGTTCATAGTATCTAGAGCCTTGATCTCATCACTCAAAGTCATCCATGTCATCCATAGCCCAAAGTTGTTCATTGAATTTAAAGCCTTGAGCTCAAGATCCAAAGTCATTCATGTCATCCATAGCCCTAAGTAGTTCATAGCATCTAAAGCCTTGAGCTAACGACTTGGAGTCATTCATCTCAACTATAGCTCTTGGCCATACATAGCATCTGGAGGGTTGAGCTCATGACATAGAATCATTCATATTATCCACAACTTTGAGTCGTTCATAGCATCTAAAGGCCTAAGCTCACATGATCTCGAGGAGTTCATATCATCCACCAACTCTGAATTGTTCATAGCTTTTAGAAGACTGAGCTCATGACTCGAATCTTTCATGTCAACCACAGCCTGAGCTATTCATAGTATCTAGAGCTAAAGCTCATGACTTGGATTTATTCATGTCGACCATGGCCCTCAGTAGTTCATTGCATCTAGAGCCATGAGTTCATGATCCGAAGTCATTCATGTCATCCATAACCCAGAGTCATTCATAGCATCTAAATGATTGAGCTCATGATGCAAAATAGTTCATATCATCCACAACCTTGAGTTGTTCATAGCATTTAGAGGCTGAGCTCACGGGATCCCAAGTTGTTCATATCATCCACAACTTTGAGTTGTTCGTAGCTTCTAGAACCCTGAGCTCATGACCCAGAGTATTTAATGTCAACCATGACATGTGTTGTTCATAGTATCTAGAACCTTAAGTTCATGACCCAAAGTTTTTCACATCAACCACAGTCTTGAGCAATTCATTGTACCATAAGCCCTGGGTTAACGACCCAAATTCATTCATGTCACCCACATCCTTGAGCCATTCATATAATCTAGAGGCTTTAGCTTATGATGCAAAATCGTTCATATCATCCACAACCTTGAGTGACTCATAGCATCTAAAAGCCTAAGCTCAAGGGATCTCGAGCCTTCATATCATCCATAACTCTGAGTTGTTCATAGCTTTTAGAACACTGATCTCACGACTTGAGTCTTTCATGTCAACCATAGCCCAAGCTATTCATAGTATTTAGAGCCCAAAGCTCATGATATGGAGTTATTCATGTCAACCATGGCCTTGAGCAGTTCATTGCATCTAGAGCCTTGAGTTCATGACACGAAGTCATCATGTCATCCATAAACCAGAGTCATTCATAGCATTTAAAGGGTTGCGCTCATGATGCAAAATAGTTCATATCATCCACAATCTTGAGATGTTTATAGCATTTAGAGGTTGAGCTCATGGGATCCTGAGTTGTTCATATCATTGATTCGTGCCCAACTGGTGTATGCCCCTGTTGATTGGTGTTCAATCAACTGGTGTACACTGATTTTCGGTCCTCAGAGGGGAGTAATCAACAAAATTTATAAACCTATTTCACCATATACTAGGGTAGCATTATGTCACGGACTTAGTCGTTCACTAAGCTCGTGCGGCACTTAGGCAAGTCAAGATGCTTGATCTTGCTAAGTCAGCCTTGCTCCCAATGCTTAGCTTGCTAGGCTAAGACGCTCACGACTTGAAAGCTTAAGAAGCTTAGTAGGCAACTCTTTAAAGAATGGAAGCTCTTACTAACTCAAGGAAACCTTTACCAGTGCTTGGAAGATCACTTGCTTGGTGCCTTGGCCAAATGAGGTCCTCACCTATTTATAAGCATCAATGGAACTCTTTGGAACCTTGGAGGGTTCCTTACATTTCAAGACTATTCTAGAATGTCCTATATCATTCTATGTACAAGCCTATGTATAAGAGACCTCTAGAATTCTGTAGAAAGCCTTGGACTCCTCTCATGTCTTCCACCATAGTGTAGAGTTGTGTGGATTCCTCTAGGCATCTCTAGAACCTTCCACACTCTTCCCACTCTAGGAGTCTCCAGAAGCTTCCTGGCTCTATATAAGCCCATGGGGAGGCTCATTTGAATCAGCTTGTGACACTCTCCCCCACCTAAGCCGCAGACGTCTATGGGTGAAAGCTTGTGGAGAAGTGAAGCTCTGAACCCATAAGCTTGAAAAGCTCTATCCAAAAATTCCTAGTGAAACGCGGATCGCAATCACTGATGATGAACTTAGGCAACCCCCAATACTTGACTACGTGTTTTAGGAATAGCCTCGCCGTCTCTTCCACAGTGCAGTCAGTCGGGACTGCTATGAAGGTTGCATACTTAGAGAACCTGTCCACTACTACTATGATAGAGCCGTTGTCCTCCAACTTGGGTAGCCTAATAATGAAGTCCATGGTGACGTTGTCCCATGGGCGCTCTCCTATAGGTAGTGGCTCCAACAAGCCTCTAGGTTGTCGTTGCTCCTGATTCGTGCCCAATTGGTGTCTCAGTTGATTCATGTCCAACTGGTGCTCCTTGAATGAGGGAGTAATCAACAAAATTTATAACCTATTACACCATATACTAGGGTAGCAAAGACAAAGCTACTATAGCATAGTGGCTCTAGGATCGTTCACTGGGATGGGTTTTCACTTCACAAATGATATTAATTCAAAGTTGAATTGGTGCCTTTTCATTTTGAGGTTAGCTTTAAAAGAAAACATAAAGATGTTTGAATGAAAAAGGTTTGGTTTTAAACTAACCAAAAATAGTAACTGATTTTACTTACAAAGAAAGATGTTTCTTGGAGTTTCAGATCACTAGGCTCAGGTTCATCATACAAAAAGGAGAGTTCTGGTCACTTGTTTCTTTTCCTCGCATTAGAGAATTAACATATAGTTCCTTCTCCAACCGGTGTTGTACAGATGCTTCCCTTTAATGGGTTCAAACACTAAATCCCTCTCACTGATGCATCTTACAATGGCTCATACCTCTCACCTAGCACTTGCCATTCAAGGTGATCTTTAACCTTGGATTACCCGTCAAAAGCTCGCAAGAGATAACTAATGGATGTCTCCTTGGAGTCCAAAAGCTTACCAAGTGTTGGCTATTCTGGAAAATCCTACCTTCAAACCACCTACCAAAAGCTCGCAGGAGATAAACTAGTGAATCTCCATGGACGGAGATCACTTGCCTTACCAAGTGTTGGCTCAGGTGAATTGAAGGCGTTTTAAGTTAACTAAAAAGATAAAAACCATTAACGGGTCACACTTTCTCTTCATTAAAAACTAAAACAACAAAACTTCCAATTTATGCATGTGGAAACTTACCCGGCTTTTCTCACTCCAAGAGACAAAGAGCCTAGCCTCTCATCCTCTGAGGAAAAATCCTTAGAGTTTGGTTGGCTAGAAAGAAAACTAAAGAGAAAACAAGAATATATATGAAAAACAGAGCAAGTGCTCTGTTTGTTGATTCTATATATGATATATCTATATCCCGTTGGATTACATGATGATATCTATATCTTTTACAGTGGATGCAAGGGAATATATATAGAGATGTTTTTCCAACCTTCCTAACTAAGAAATCTTATGGTTGGTGGATTACAAGGAGAAGAATGGAAATTTATACAAAAATATCTGAAGAAAAGATCTAAAAGAGTCGGTGCACAAATATCAGGAAGCACTAAGGACCATTTCGCAGGGTGAAAACGAGGTCTGCGAGATTTAGCAGACGCACAAAAAGGGCTGCGAAATCACTTCGCAACAAAAGGCTAATCTCGCAGCGCTGCGAAGTTGGCTTTCATCTTGAGGCTCTCAGCTTCCAACGTGTGGCATATATCGGGCAACTTCAGGAGGAAATCCACAACACTGTACAAAAAGGCTGCGAAATCATTTCGCAACAAAAGGGTGATTTCGCAACACTTTGCAAAATGCTTCCTTCAGCTTGGAGTGATCAGCTTGCAATGGCTGTAACTCCTTCATTTCAACTCCGAATTGCACACCGTTTGAATCATTGAATTCTTGACTTCCTGAGCTTTGAAATGGTATATAGCATGTAGAAAATTGACTTCGGGAAGTGCTCCAAAAGTGCAAAAGACGACTGCAGCTGCTGTCCTCTGTTTTCTTCACTCTGTTTTTTCCTCTCTCCGTTGTTCTTTCCTTGCATACTTTGAACGACTTTGGCAAAGGGCTATGGAGCTCCAAAGCTTGGTTATTCATGAATTTGAGCTTCCAAAAGCTTTGCCATGAACTATATACAGCTCTCCCTCATTCTCGGATTGCTTTGGTGATCAAAAAGCTATCAAAACACCAAAACTTAACACAATTTGATTAGAATTGATTGCAAGGGTCCTTAATATGTTAATTGGGTTAAAAGGCAATAACTACTACTCAAAAGTGTTTAAAAGAGTTAATTACAAGCTATCAAATAGCACTTTTTGAGTATTAATCACTCCCCCCAACCGACATATTGCTAGTCCCTTAGCAATGAAGGAGAGAAAAATAAAAATAAACAATGCTATAATTTACAACATCATGCTGATCAAAAAACAATTTTCAAGTGGCATGATGATCTAACTCTCACATGGAACATTAAAGAAATAAAACTCAAACTTCAACAAGAGTTATCAAATAACTTGTCTAATCACAATTCTTAAAGAGAAGGTATTATGCAAATTTAAGCTTTTAAAAGAGTTTCCACTCCCAAAGGGTCAAACCTTACTCTTCCACAAAAATCTAAGTGTTATTTATTAGTTTCCGAATATAGTATGTTGAACTAATCTCTCCTCCCAACCTAGTTTTTGTTCAAAGCTTAGCAAACTAATCAACCTCCAATAGGCTAAGAACGCACCTTTTTTTTCACAATTTTTTTCATTGTAAGAGTACAAGGCTTAAAGGTATTCTTTTCTAAATTGTCCATGTAACGGGGGTCCATCGATGACTCCCAACCAATCAAGGTTTAGGGCATCAAGCTTTAAGGATCTTTCAACCACTAACTCCTCGGATTTTACCCCGGAGTTTTGAGAATGAATTTTAATACCCAAGCACCTACAGTATGTTAAACTCCACCTATTCACCCTTGTAACGAGCATTGAGGTCAGTGACTCCCAACCAATTAAGGCTTAGGGCACCAGGTTTTAAAGATTTTCACCATATACCCCTCAGACCTTGCTCGGGTTTCAAGGCAAGCAAACATTTTTCTTTCTTTCTTTCTTTTTTTCAAAGGCTCATTGGCCTTTTATAAGGTGTCCCAACACTATTAAATGAGGTCAAAGGTACCAAGTCTAAAATTTTCCTAAGTCAAGAGGGAAATAGTTTTTCATCTTATAATCGGAACCTATTGTGCACAATGTGTGAATAGCTTAAAGTGGAAGAACTAAGGTTGACTTCAATAGAAGTTTCAATAATTCATCAACTTTAATAAGCATAATACAAACTCTAAGTCAAGTAAAAAGATAAAAATTCAATTTCTCCCATTTTAGTTTGAAAATTTTTCCTTAATAACCATGGAGAGTAGAAATTTTTTTTTTTTAAATTAAGCAAAAAACAACTAAATTACCAAAATAACTTAGCATTATTAACAATACTTACTTCCTAAACTCTCCCCCCAACCAAGCTGAACATTGTCCTCAATGTGACAAAAGCGATTAAAAAATAGGGAGGAAGTGGTACCTCCTTAGTGACATGGAGTCTGAGTCGTATAGGAGAAACCACCTGTTTCAAAGAAAACATAAGAGTTAGTGAGTAGAGGAAATAGAAAAATGCCAAGTTTAAACAAAAATGATGTCTATGTATGATGTATCATCAGTAATACATCCAATCCCAAAATATAAGACATCAAAATATGGAATTATTTATACTAATATGTAAATACAAAAAAGTAAAGAGATGATCAAGTAATGGTATAGTCCTGTTGAGTTGATGCATCTGTGGTGGCCTCTTGAGTGGGTTGGATCAGGACTTTGACCTCTGTTCTAGTAGTCTCCTTAGGTGGCATAGTCTCCTCAGTTGGAGCTCTCAGCTGGAGCTATGGGCTCTGATGGTTTTAGGAGGTCAGAAATGGAGTGAGAGGCTTGGTGTGTGTGATCCCAGGGTGCGCGGGGCTCTTCTCTTCAGATGCATGGGTGTGAGGCTCTGTTGGCATTTTAGCAACTTCCCTTGGCTTTACAAGGTGTTTTTGCAAACCTTCCTCCATTTCGCAAGTCAATTTTTGCAATTTGAAGGCCATTTCGATGCTTGGAGGTGATTTCGCAGCCATTTCGAAGCTTGGAGATCATTTCATAGCCATTTCGCAGCTCAAAAGTGATTTCGCAGTCCAAAATTGATTTCGTAGCTCATTTCACAACTGCAAAATGAGTGTACGGGGCTTCGAAATGGTTCTCATGTGCCAAAAAGTGGTTTCGCAGCTGCAAAACACCCTTCCAAATGGCGTCTCAGCTACGAAATTCCCGCTCAGCTTTGTGCGCTTGTCTTCAAACAACCATAACTTCTTCGTTTCAACTCCAAATTGTGTACCGTTTGAAGCTCTGGACTCCTGACTTCCCAAGCTTTGAAAAGAGATATGGTATGCATAATTTGAGCTCCAGGAAGTGCTTCAAAAATGTGTCCAACAGTAGCAAAATGGAGGTGCGACATTTCCATTCATGGTTTGCACAGTCATCTTCAAACAGTCATAACTTTTCCGTTTCAAATCTAAATTGAGCAACGTTTGAAGCTATGGACTCCTGACTTCCCAAGATTTGAAACGAGATATTGCATGCATAATTTGAACTTCAGGAAGTGATCGAGATGTGTCCAAGAATTGCCGAAATGGGGGTGCGACTGTGACATGTCAGCTCATGGTGTGCACACTGAAGGATTTTAAGGTGTTGAGGTTTCGCAGCCATTTCACAGCTGCGAAATGAGTGTACAGGGCTTCCAAATGGCACTCGTGTGCCAAAAAGTGGTTTCGTAGCCGCGAAATACTCTTCAAAATGGAGCTTTGGCTGCAAAATTAGGATTTTTCACGTTTTGGGACTTCGCAGCCGTTTCGCAGCTACGGAATGAGGGTCACTATGCTGCGAAATGGCACTCGTGTGCCAAAAAGTGGCTTCGCAGCTGAGAAATCCTCTGCGAAATGGAGCTTTCCCTGCGAAAATGGGATCTTTCATGCTTTGGTGGTTCGCAGCCGTTTCGCAGCTGCGAAATGGGAGTCACTGTGCTGTAAAATGGCACTCATGTGCCAAAAGTGGTTTCGCAGTTGCGAAATTCCCTGCGGAATGGAGCTTTGGCTGCGAAATTGGGAATTTTTACGCTTTGGAGCTTCGCAGTCGTTTCGCAGTTGCGAAATGGGGGCTCCTGTGCTGCGAAGTGGCACTCGTGTGCCAAAAGTGGTTTCGCAGCTGCGAAAATTTTCGCAGAGAAGGGCCTGAGGCTGCGAACTGGTTTTGCAGCAAAGTGCTGATTTCGCAAAGGCTGCGAAATCTCGCAGACCCCTGTTTTTGCCCTGTTTTTGCTTTGTTTTCGCTCCGTTTGACTCCGAAAGACTTCCTTTCAATTTCTTTGCATTTCCTCTTGATTTTGATCATCCAAAAACCTATATTACATCAAAAAAAAATAGAATTAAAGCATTGAAATCAAAATTAAAGCATTTAAATCAAAATTAAAACATTGAAATCAAAATTAAAACAAGTAAAAAAAAAACGAAACAAAAAGATATGGACTAGCTAGTCTTTAAAAAGACTAAGTCCATCAAAAAATTTGATCCTGATTTAGCTTGCCCGGATCCCATATGAAGCTTGCATCCCTCACTTGAGACTTGGTTTGTATGATTTTCTCATACAAAGCTTGGAGAAATGGTGGAGGCATGTGTTTCTTCATCAATTCTTTCTTGATGACTATCCTCTGTGGTTCTCTTTGTACATTAACATCATAGCCATCTTTCTCTATGCTTTTCCCCTTTTTCTTTTCTTTAATTTCCTCCCTCTTTTCTTTCTCTGTTTCACTCTCTACGTTATGCTCTAGCTTGCATGTGGGTAGATCAACCTCTTTACCACTCCTCAGAGTGATCACTTCTTCAATTTCCTTCACCATTGAAGATTCTCCCTCTTGAGCCTCCATTTCATGGATACTCATGGAATTTTGATAAGGTTGAGAAGGAGAGTTTTCTTTCTCTTGCACTGTGTTCAAATTTGTGAGCCTTGAAATTGAATATTGGATGTTATCAAACTTTTGGGCCATATCATTTTGCATTTCATCCATCCTTTTATTCAAAGTACTCTCCATTCTGTCAATTCTTTGATTGAGTTGAGCATTGATGGCTTCTTGAGCTCCAACAAAGTCTCCCACAACCTTGCTAAGATTCACCATAGCTTGTTCAAGGCTTGAGGCTTACTGTGGTGCTTGAGCAGGTTGCCGATACTGAGGTGGTTGTGGTTTCCAAGAGAAATTTGGATGGTCCCTCCAATTGGAATTGTAGGTGTTGCAATCACCAAACATTTCCCTCACGGCTGGAATGGTAGGACACTTTTCCCCCTAGTGCTCATAAGATAGACAAATGGCACAAGGCATAGCTTGCACTAGTGTTTTAGAAATGGCATGCACAACTAGCAATTTGTGAATTAAAAACAGAGAAAACAAAAGAAAATAAAAGAAAATAAAATTCTAAAGAAAATTATTAAGATTAACTAAAAAATAAATAAAAGATATACTAACACATGAACAAAGAAAAATAAAGTAAAAAGAGTTAGTAAAAGGAAAAGAAAAGTCACCAAACTTGTGATGAAAATCACAAGTGTTCTCAAAAGATCATATCACTGCAAAGTGGCACCATCCCCGGCAATGGCGCCATTTGATTCATGCCCAATTGGTGTCTCAGCTGATTCATGTCTAGCTGGTGCTCCTTGAATGAGGGAGTAATCAACAAAATTTATAACCTATTACACCATATACTAGGGTAGCAAAGACAAAGCTACTATAGCATAGTGGCTCTAGGATCGTTCACTGGGATGGGTTTTCACTTCACAAATGATATTAATTCAAAGTTGAATTGGTGCCTTTTCATTTTGAGGTTAGCTTTAAAAGAAAACATAAAGATGTTTGAATGAAAAAGGTTTGGTTTTAAACTAACCAAAAATAGTAACTGATTTTACTTACAAAGAAAGATGTTTCTTGGAGTTTCAGATTACTAGGCTTAGGTTCATCATACAAAAAGGAGAGTTCTGGTCACTTGTTTCTTTTCCTCGCATTAGAGAATTAACATATAGTTCCTTCTCCAACCGGTGTTGTACAGATGCTTCCCTTTAATGGGTTCAAACACTAAATCCCTCTCACTGATGCATTTTACAATGGCTCATACCTCTCACCTAGCACTTGCCATTCAAGGTGATCTGTAACCTTGGATTACCCATCAAAAGCTCACAAGAGATAACTAATGGATGTCTCCTTGGAGTCCAAAAGCTTACCAAGTGTTCGCTATTCTAGAAAATCCTACCTTCAAACCACCTACCAAAAGCTCACAAGAGATAAACTAGTGAATCTCCATGGACGGAGATCACTTGCCTTACCAAGTGTTGGCTCAGGTGAATTGAAGGCGTTTTAAGTTAACTAAAAAGATAAAAACCATTAACGGGTCACACTTTCTCTTCATTAAAAACTAAAACAACAAAACTTCCAATTTATGCATGTGGAAACTTACCCGGCTTTCCTCACTCCAAGAGACAAAGAGCTTAGCCTCTCATCCTCTGAGGAAAAATCCTCAGAGTTTGGTTGGCTAGAAAGAAAACTAAAGAGAAAACAAGAATATATATGAAAAACAGAGCAAGTGCTCTGTTTGTTGATTCTATATATGATATATCTATATCCCGTTGGATTACATGATGATATCTATATCTTTTACAGTGGATGCAAGGGAATATATATAGAGACGTTTTTCCAACCTTCCTAACTAAGAAATCTTATGGTTGGTGGATTACAAGGAGAAGAATGGAAATTTATACAAAAATATCTGAAGAAAAGATCTAAAAGAGTAGGTGCACAAATATCAAGAAGCACTAAGGACCATTTCGTAGGTGAAAACGAGGTCTGCGAGATTTAGCAGACGCACAAAAAGGGTTGCGAAATCACTTCGCAGCAAAAGGCTAATCTCGCAGCGCTGCGAAGTTGACTTTCATCTTGAGGCTCTCAGCTTCCAACATGCATCATATATCGGGCAACTTCAGGAGGAAATCCACAACACTGTACAAAAAGGCTGCGAAATCATTTCGCAACAAAAGGGTGATTTCGCAACACTTTGCAAAATGCTTCCTTCAGCTTGGAGTGATTGGCTTGCAATGGCTTTAACTCCTTCATTTCAACTCCAAATTGCGCACCGTTTGAAGCATTGGATTCTTGACTTCCTGATCTTTGAAATGGTATATAGCATGTAGAAAATGAACTTCGGAAAGTGCTCCAAAAGTGTGAAAGAAGACTGTAACTGCTGTCCTCTATTTTCTTCACTCTGTTTTTCCTCTCTCCGTTGTTCTTTCCTTGCATACTTTGAACGACTTTAGAAAAGGGCTATGGAGCTCCAAAGCTTGGTTATTCATGAATTTGAGCTTCCAAAAGCTTTTCCATGAACTATATACAGCTCTCCCTCATTCTTGGATTGCTTTGGTGATCAAAAAGCTATCAAAACACCAAAACTTAACACAATTTGATTAGAATTGATTGCAAGGGTCCTTAATATGTTAATTGGGTTAAAAGGCAATAACTCAAAAGTGTTTAAAAGAGTTAATTACAAGCTATCAAATAACACTTTTTGAGTATTAATCAGCTCCACCTTGTCTTGTTGGCACACAAGACAAGTCCTCACATAGGCCTCAACCTTATCCCATATCTGAGGCCAGTAGTAAGCCGACTCGAGTAGTGCCCTCGTGCGTCGTTGCCCAGGGTGTCCCACCTACTTGGTGTCATGGCACTCCTTTATCAGATTCGGCCTTATGTTCCCCCACTTAGGCATGTAAAGTAATCTCCCCTTGGTGTATAATAGACCGTCCTCCACCCAAAACCGCTTAGTCTTCCCTTCATGAGCTAGGGTGATGAGACTCTTAGCCACTGGATCATGTTGCAGTCCCTCCCTTAGAAGATCCATTATGTCTCTTTGGGGCTGACTTGTCATGGACGCTAGCTCCGCTTTGCGACTTAAGGCATCGGTCACATGATTAGCACTTCCTGGCTTATACTCCAGTGTATAGTCGAACTCAGCCAGGAAGTCTTGCCACCTAGCTTGTTTAGGACTTAGCTTCTTCTGTGTCTAGAATTAGCTAGTGGCAATGTTATCGGTCTTCACTAGGAAGTGAGACCCTAGAAGATAGTGCCTCCAGGTGCGCAAGCAGTGGACGATGGTGGTCATCTCCTTTTCTTGCACCGTATAGTGCCTTTCTGTGTCATTTAGCTTGCAACTCTCGAAGGCAATCGGATGCCTATCTTACATAAGGACTCCCCCTATAGCGAAGTCTGAGGCATCTGTGTGTACCTCAAAACCCTTGGTGTGGTCGGGTACTGCCAACACCGGCACCTCAGTCATAGCTTTCTTTAGATCCTCAAATGCTTGTTGGCACCTTTCGTCCCATTCCCATGCCTTATTCTTTTTAAGAAGATCCATGAGTGGAGCGGCACTTGCCAAATAACCCTTTATGAACCGCCAGTAATAATTAACTAAACCAAGGAAAGATCTGAGTTGAGGTACCTTGGTTGGTGGATCCCATTCTTGGATGGCTTTCACCTTGCTCTCATCCATCATCAGCTTGCCATCTCTGATGCGATGCCCTAGGAAGCTCACTTCCTCCTTAGAAAATGAGCACTTCTCATTTTTCACGTATAGCTCGTTCTACCTCAAGATCTTAAAGACCTTCCTCAAGTGCTCTATGTGCTCCTTTAGGGTGTTATTGTAGATGATTATGTCATCCAAGTACACCACCACGAACTTGTCTAAGTACGGGTGGAAGATCTTGTTCATGAGGGTGCAGAACGTTGTTGGGGCATTGGTGAGTCCGAAAGGCATCACTAAGAATTTGTATGAACCGTACTTGGTCACACATGTGGTCTTCGACTCGTCCCCCTCCGCAATCCTAACTTGGTAGTAGCCTGACCTTAAGTCTAGCTTTGTGAAGTACCTTGCCTTCCAAGTTGATCGAACAAGTCAGCAATGAGCGGGATAGGGTACTTGTTCTTTACCGTCACCTTGTTGAGTACCCGGTAGTCAATACACATCCGTAGGGATCCATTGTGCTTCTTCTGAAATAAGACCGGCGCGCCATAGGGAGCCTTGGATGGTTGGATGAACCCCGCGTCTAGCAACTCCTTAAGTTGTTTCCTTAGCTCCTCCAACTCGGGTGGTGCCATCCTATATAGCCCCATAGCAGGGGGCTTGGCTCCCAACTCCAACTCAATCTTGTGATCTTCCTCTCTCCTAGGAGGAAGTCTCTTAGGCAACTCGGTCGACATCACATCCTTGAACTCATCAAGGACCCCCTCGATTTCCTTAGGCATGGGTTCTCCCGACCCATCATCCCTTTCTTCCTTCAGGGTGGCGAGGTAGGTTACCTCCTTTCTTTTTAACCCCTTCTTAACTTGCATAGCTGATAACATAGGGGTCTTGAGCGTACCTTTGGTGACCGTAGGGACCATGCATGGTTTCTCCTCCTCTAGGATAGCCATTGAGTGTAGGAAAGGTAGTGGCAGGACCTTGACCTTTTGTAGGAAGTCCATCCCTAGTACCATCTTGAAGTCGTCCATGGGTGCCACTGTGAAGTCGACCCTTCCTTCCCATGAGCCGATGTGCATAGTCACCCTGCAAGCAACTCCATGTGATGGCTTGGCAGCTGAATTGACTACCTTGAGCCATCCTCCTTCCTTGGATGCTTGGAGCTCCAACCTTCTTGCATCATCCTCCGAGACAAAGTTATGAGTGGCACTAGTGTCCACTAGGGCCTTGGTGGCCTTCCCATTCACAAGGGCCTCTACATACATTAGCCCTTTGTTTTGAGGCATCGGCTTGGCCTTAAGGGCATTTAGGAGCTGCAATGATCCCACTTTAGCATCGCCTTCCTGCTCCTTTTCCTCGATCATAGCATTTAGAGCTTTCCTCTTAAGGCAGTCCCATGCCCAATGTGGACCATCACTTAGGAAGCAATTGGTCCTGGGCGTGAACTCCTTCCGCTTATCTTTGCCTTTGCCATCCTTGCCACTAGGGCCTTTGCTTGATCATTCCTTAGAAGTGTGGCCTCGCGATCCCTTGTCTCCCCCACCTTTGGCCTGGTTACCTTGGATGGTGGCTTGGGCTTGGAGGAGTCTCCTCTTCTATGATCCACCAAGGACTCTGCTACTTCCATGGCCGTGGCTAGGTCTTGGACACCACGTCTCCTTAATTCTTGCTCAGCCCAGCTTTGCAAGTTGTCCATGAAGTTAAATAGTAGCTCATCCTCAGCCATGTTGGGTATCTCAAGCATAAGCATAGAGAACTCCTTGACATACTCACAGATCGAGCCCGTGTGCTTGAGACACTTCATGCTCTTCCTTGCTAGGTAAGCCACATCTTTGGGATAAAATTGCCTTTTGATTTCTCTCTTAAAGGCATCCCATGTGTCTATAGTGCACGTCCCTTTCTCTATGTCAGCAAACCGTCGATGCCACCATAGAGTAGCATTATCGGTGAGGTAAAGGTTCGTGGTGCGTACCTTAGTGGCTTCATCCATCAATGCAATGGCCTCAAAGTAACGCTCCATGTGCCATAAGAAGTTATCTAGCTCCTTAGCATCCCTCTTGCCACTGAATGTGTGTGGCTTGGGCACGTCTACCTTTAGTGCCTCATGAGTGGCCATGACTCATGCTGACACCGTAGTCTTGTAGATGGCCAGCTCTTGATGAATCTCTTGGTCTCGGGCATCCATGCGCGCAGCCAAGGCCTCCATCCTTGACTCCACACTAGCGAACATGGTCATGACCTTGTCTTGGAAGGACATAAACTCCTCATATGACACTGGCTGAACTTGTGAGCCTAGCACCCCCTCGCGAAGGTCTTGGATCTGCTCTCTTATATCCTCTAAGCCCTTCTCCCTGCCTTGCTTGATCAAGTCCACCCCTTCCCAGGTGTCCGCCATGGCTAGCTCCACCTTGGCTAGCCTTGCCTCCATGTTGGCTAAGGCATCACGAGACTTATCCTTCCTGCCTCTGCCCCGTGCAGTATGCTCCATCTCCTTTCCACGGGTTTGCTGGCTAGTCTCCTCCACGTTAGAGCCCGACATGCTTCCTTTGCTATGCCCACTTCGTAACTGCGCTCTGATACGACTTGTCATGGACTTAGTCGTTCACTAAGCTCGTGTGGCTCTTAGGCAAGTCAAGACACTTGATCTTGCTAAGTCAGCCTTGCTCCCAATGCTTAGCTTGCTAGGCTAAGACGCTCACGACTTGAAAGCTTGAGAAGCTTAGTAGGCAACTCTTTAAAGAATGGAAGCTCTTACTAACTCAAGGAAACCTTTACAAGTGCTTGGAAGCTCACTTGCTTGGTGCCTTGGCCAAATGAGGCCCTCACTTATTTATGGGCACCAATGGAACTCTCTGGAACCTTGGAGGGTTCCTTACATTTCAAGACTATTCTAGAATGTCCTACATCATTCTATGTACAAGCCTATGTACAAGAGACCTCTAGAATTCTCTAGAAAGCCTTTGACTCCTCTCATGCCTTCCACCATAGTGTAGAGTTGTGTGGATTCCTCCAGGCATCTCTAGAACCTTCCACACTCTTCCCACTCTAGGAGTCTCTAGAAGCTTCCTGGCTCTATATAAGCCTATGGGGAGGCTCATTCGAATCAGCTTGTGACAATTAGCTAGCATAGCATAATGGCTCTAGGATCGTCCACAAGGATGGGTTTTCAAATTACAACTGATATTAGTTCAAAAACTGAAAAGGTTAGCTTTCAAAGAAAACATAAGTATGTTTAAAAAGGTTGGTTTTAAGTGAAACCAAAAATAAAGTAACTGAAATTACTTATAAAGGAAAGTGCCTCTTGGAGTTTTAGATCATTAGGCTTAGGTTCCTTATACAGAAAGGGAGATTCCGATCACTTGGATCTTTTCCTCGCATTGGGGATTTAACATATAGTTATTTCCCGAACCGGTGTGGTACGGATGCTTCCCCTTAATGGTTTCAAACACTAAATCCCTGTCACTGAATCAACTTGCAATGGTTCATACCTCTCACCTAGTATTGGCCATTCAGGGTGATCCTTAACCTTGGATTACCCGTCAAAAGCTCACAAGAGATAACTAATGGATGTCTCTTGGGAGTCCAAAAGCTTTCCAAGTGTTGGCTATTCTAGATAATCCTACCTTTAAACCACCTCTTAGAGGCTCGCAAGAGATAAACTAGCGGATCTCTATGGACGGAGTCCACTTGCCTTACCAAGTGTTGGGCGAGGTGATTTTAAGGGAATTTAAGTTAACTAAAAAGATAAAAACCATTAACGGGTCACACTTTCTCTTCATTAAAAACTGAAACAATGAAACTTCCACTTTTGTATTTGGAACCTCACCTAGCTTCTTTCACTCCAAGAAACAAAAAGCCTAGCCACTCATCCTCTGGGAAAACATCCTCAGAGTTTGATTTGCTAGAAATAAAAATAAAAGAGAAAACAAAATGAGTAGGTAAGGAAGAGCAGAGCTCTGTGTATTACTTTCTGAAAAACTATACAAAAGTCCATCTCTTTGAAAAACTCCCAAGATATCTCCCTTTAAAAGTAAATTACAATAGATATTATAAAGAGAGGCTATTCACCTCTCCTGCTAACTTCCTAACCAAGAAAACTTGTCTTTGGTGGGTTATAAGGAGAAAATAAGGATTTACACACAAATATCAAACGGAGTTAGTGCGTAAATATCTCAGATTACAGGTGGATTTCGCAAGTTGTGAAAAATTCACAAGTTGAATTCCACAACTTGCGAAATTGCTGGATGGTTGATTTCTTCTGTGATTTTCCTCCTTGCATCCCCATTCGGCTTTGACAAAGGGTTCTGAAGCTCCAAAGCTTAGTTTCTTCATGAATTTGAGCTTCAACTTGCTTTGCCATGAACTATACAAAGATCTCCCTCATTCTTGGATTGCTTTGGTGATCAAAAAGCTATCAAAAACACCAAAACTTAACATAATTTGATTAGAAATGATTGCAAGGGTCCTTAACATGCCAATTGAGTTAAAAAGTAATAAGTACTACTCAAAAGTGTTTAAAAGAGTTAATTACAAGCTATAAAATAACACTTTTTGAGTAGTAATCACTCCCCCCAACTGACATATTGCTAGTCCCTTAGCAATGAAGGAGAGAATAATAAAAAGAAACAGTACTAAAATTTGTCCAAGGTAAAAACTACAGCCAACAATTCTTTCTCTGTGGTTGTGTAGTTTATTTGCACTTCGTTCAATGTTTTGTTTGCATAGTAGATCACATAGGGCTTTCCATCCTCCCTTTGACCAAGAATAGCTCCTATAGAAAAGTCACTGGCATCACACATCACTTCAAAAGGTAGTTGCCAATTAGGAGCCCTTACTATTGGAGCGGTTGTCAAGAACTACTTCAGTTGCTCAAAACTCTTTTGACATCTCTCATCCTATACAAATTTAGCATCCTTCACCAATAGTTCACAAAGAGGCTTTGAAAGTTTAGAGAAATCTTTAATAAACCTCTTGTAGAACCCAACATGACCAAGGAATTGCCTTACTCCTTTTACAGTTGTTGGGGATGGAAATTTGGCAATAAGTTCCACCTTTGCTTTATCAACTTCAATGCCTTTCTTAGAGATGATGTGGTCAAGGACAATTCCTTGATGTACCATAAAATGGCATTTCTCCCAGTTCAACACTAAGTCTTTTTTAATGCATCAGTTCAAAACAGCTTCCAAGTTGACTATGCATTCCTCAAATGTACTTCCATATATGGTGATATCATCCACAAAAACTTCCATAATATGTTCCACCATATCACTGAAAATGCTTAACATACATCGTTGGAATGTTGCAGGTGCATTGCATAAACCAAAAGGCATTCTTCTGTAAGCATATGTTTCAAATGGACATGAGAAAGTGGTCTTCTCCTGGTCTTCAACATCAATTTCTATTTTAAAATACCCGGAGTAGCCGTCCAAGAAACAATAGAAAGGATGGCCTGAGACTCTCTCTAACACTTGATCAATAAATGGCAATGGAAAATGATCATTCCTTGTCACAACATTCAGTTTTCTATAATCCATACACACCCTCCAACCTGAAGTGAGGCGTGTAACAACTTCTTCTCCCTTATCATTTTTCCACTGTGATCCCTGATTTATTTGGCACTACTTGAGTAAGACTCACCCATGGGCTATCTGATATGGGGTAGATAATACCGACCTGAAGTAGCTTAAGAACCTCAACTCGCACCACCTCTTGCATATGAGGATTCAATCTTCTTTGAGGTTGACGAACTGACTTAGCTTCTTCTTCCATGTATATATGATGTGTACAAACTAAAGGGTTGATACCTTCCAAGTCAGATATTTTCCATCCTATTGATTTCTTACATCTCCTGAGAACTTCAAGTAAACACTCCTCCTGATGAGTGGTAAGAGATGAAGATATAACAACAGGGCACTTCTTATTCTCTTCTAGGTATGCATACTTCAATTTCGTGGGTAGTGGCTTCAGAATAAGCTTTGGGGCCTCCTCTTTAACTACTTCTTATGCCTTCTCCTCATTGAACAAAGGTAGGATTTCTTCTATCCTCCTTCAAGGTGGTAGAGTAGCAAGCAACTCTGAGGGTTTAGGTAACCCTTCATCAAGATCCCCAAGACTTTCATTCAACTTCTCTTGTATTTTCTGATTACAATGCTCCTTCACTAAAGTGTCAATGATGCACACCTCTTTTGGACCTTCTTCTTCTTCCGGATTGATTGGCTTCTTGCACATATAGAAGATATTGAGCTCTAATGTCATATTGCCAAATGTGAGTTGCATGAGTCCATTCCTACAATTGATGATTGCATTTGATGTAGCTAGGAATGGTCTTCCAAGTATGATAGGAACATAATTAGTTTCCTTGACAATTGGGTCCGTATCAAGAACAACAAAATCCACTGGATAGGAGAAATTATCAACTTGAACTAAGACATCTTCAATCATCCTTCTTGGAATCTTCACTGATCTATCTGCTATAGATAGAGTGATTGATGTTGACTTTAATTCATTAAGTCCCAATTACTTGTAGACAGAGTATGGTAGCAAATTCACACTTGCCCTCAAGTCCAACAAAGCTTTCTCTACTAAAGTCCCTTCAATCATCATTGAGATGGTAGGGCAGCTCGGATCTTTGTACTTCACTGGAGACTTGCACTGTATGATGGCACTTACTTGCTCAGTTAAGAAGGCTTTCTTATTCACATTGAACCCTCTTTTGATAGTGCACAAGTCCTTCAGAAATTTTGCATAAGTCGGTACTTGTTTAATCATGTCTAGCAATGGGATGTTGATCTTCACTTGCCTCAACACTTCAAGAATTTCTGATGCATTGTTAATTCCCTTTTTCCCATGCAAAGCTTGAGGAAAAGGTGGAGGCATGTGTTTCTTCATCACATCTCCATTGATAATTATCTTCTCCGGATCTTCATTCACTGTTGAATCGTGGTCCTCTTTCCTTCCACTGCTCCCTTTCTTCTTTCCTTTGATTTCCTCCCTCCTCTCTGTCTCTTTTTCAGTCTCTGTTTCATCATGTGGCTTGGGTGTTAGCAGCTCAACCTCTTTACCACTCCTCAGAGTGATCCTGGCTTTAACGTCCCTCACCTGTGAAGATTCTCCCTCATGAGCCTCCACTTCATGGATACCCTTGGGGTTTTGGTGAGGTTGAGAAGGAAACCTTCCCTTCTCTGGCACTGTGTTAAGGTTGGTGAGCCTTGAGTTTGAGTATTGGAGATTATCTATCTTCTAAGATAGATCATTTTGCATTCCATCCATCCATCCTTTTATTCAACGTATTCTCTACACTGTCGATTATTTGACTGAGTTGACCATTGATGAATTTCTGGTCTCCAAAAAAATCTCCCATGACCTTGCTTAGATTCACTATTACTTGCTCAAGATTTGAAGCTTGTTGAGATGCTTGGCCTGGTTGCATGTACTGAAGTGCTCTTGGTTTCCAGGAGAAATTTAAATGGTTCCTCCAATTTAAATTATAGGTATTCCCATATGAAGCATTGTTATTAGGCTTGAATTGTCTAATAGCATTCGCTTGATCTCCAAACATTTCTCTAACAGCTGGAATTGTAAGACTCTCCTCCACCAAGTGCTCATAAGATTGAAAAATGGAACAAGGCATGACTTGCACTAGTGTTTTAGAAATGGCTTGCACTACATGTATCTTTTTCAGTTCTAGCTCCTCCAATCTTCTTGTCATAGATGCAACTTTTGCTTTTATGTCAATATCTTCGTTCAAGGTATACATTCTAGCCTTAGCATTAAGAGCATTTGGTTTAGACATCATTTTTCCCACTTCTCCCCTGTTCGGTTCATCCCATCCTTTTGAAACTTCAGCAACATAGTTCAAGAAATCCATGGCTTCCTCCGGATTGTTACTCATGAAATCTCCTCCACACAGTCTCTAGGAGTTGCTTCATTGAGGAAGACGTATCATCATAAAAGTAGCTCACCAATAGCCATGTATCAAAGCCATGGTGAGGATAAGCATTGATAGCTTCCATCTATCTCTCCCAACACTCATAGAAGTTCTCATTCTCCTTATTTGAGAAGTTTGAAATTTACCTTTTCAAGCCATTGGTCCTATGAGTAGGGAAAAATTTCTTGAAAAATTCAGCTTGCAAATCAGTCCAAGTTCGGATACTCCTTGGCCTTAAAGAATTAAGCCAAATCTTGGCCTTATCCTTCAGAATGAAAGGAAATAGCTTTAGCCTCATCAAGTCAATTGAAGCTCCTCTCTCTTGGAATGTATTACAAACATCTTCAAATTCTTTGATATGCACGTAGGGATTCTCACTTTCCATCCCATGGAAAGTAGGTAGAAGTGGCACAATATGTGGTTTAATTACTAGCTACTCCGTAGGAGGCACTATGCATGATGGTGCACTCATACAAGGTGGATGCATGCGGTCTCTCATTGATCTGAATGCATTGGGATTGTCTTGTTGACCATGGTGACTATGCTGATTTTCAGGTGTAGCTTCCATGATGTTCAAGCACAATTCCAACTCTGTTTCATGAGTTGTTTCAATTTTCATAAGTCTTCCTCCACTGTCTCATATCCAATATGGCATACACAACTAGTAACAACTGTAATAAAAACAAAGAAAAAAAAAACAATACTAAAAAAAAGCTAAGATTAACTAAAAACTAAATTAAAAGATAGGATAAAACGTGAACAAGTAAAAAAAAAATAAAAAGAGTTAGTAAAAGAAAAGAAAAGTCACCAAACTTGTGATGAAGATCACAAGTGTTTAGGAAAATGTTATATCAATGTAAAGTTGGCACCGTCCTCGGCAACGGCGCCATTTGATTCGTGCCCAACTGGTGTATGCCCTTGTTGATTGGTGTTCAATCAACTGGTGTACTCTGATTTTTGGTCCTCAAATGGGATTAATCAACAAAATTTATAAACCTATTTCACCATATACTAGGGTCACATTAGCTAGCATAGCATAGTGGCTCTAGGATCGTCTATAGGGATGGGTTTTCAAATTACAACTGATATTAGTTCAAAAACCGAATTGGTGCTTTTTCTTTTCAAGGTTAGCTTTCAAAGAAAACATAAGTATGTTTGAAAAGGTTGGTTTTAAGTGAAACCAAAAATAAAGTAACTGGAATTACTTACAAAGAAAAGTGCCTCTTGGAGTTTTAGATCACTAACCTCAGGTTCCTTATACAGAAAGGGAGATTCCGGTCACTTGGATCTTTTCCTCGCATTGGGGATTTAACATATAGTTATTTCCCGAACCGATGTGGTACGGATGCTTCCCCTTAATGGTTTCAAACACTAAATCCCTGTCACTGAATCAACTTGCAATGGTTCATACCTCTCACTTAGTATTGGCCATTCAGGGTGATCCTTAACCTTGGATTACCCGTCAAAAGCTCACAAGAGATAACTAATGGATGTCTCTTAGGAGTCCAAAAGCTTACCAAGTGTTGGCTATTCTAGATAATCCTACCTTTAAACCACCTCCTAGAGGCTCACAAGAGAGTCCACTTGCCTTACCAAGTGTTGGCCCGGGTGATTTTAAGGGAATTTAAGTTAACTAAAAAGATAAAAACCATTAACGGGTCACACTTTCTCTTCATTAAAAACTGAAACAACGAAACTTCTACTTTTGTATTTGGAACCTAACCTAGCTTCCTTCACTCCAAGAAACAAAAAGCCTAGCCACTCATCCTCTGGGAAAACATCCTCAGAGTTTGATTTGCTAGAAATAAAAATAAAAGAGAAAACAAAATGAGTAGGTAAGGCAGAGCAGAGCTTTGTGTATTACTTTTTGAAAAACTATACAAAAGTC
Organism: Vitis amurensis; assembly: GCA_037355405.1. Taxonomy (NCBI): domain Eukaryota; kingdom Viridiplantae; phylum Streptophyta; class Magnoliopsida; order Vitales; family Vitaceae; genus Vitis; species Vitis amurensis. The sequence goes on along the minus strand of CM074676.1, from coordinate 14,788,407 downwards.
CGTCTCTTTGAAAAACTCCCGAGATATCTCCCTTTAAAAGAAAATTACAATAGATATTATAAAGAGAGGCTATTCACCCCTCCTGGTAACTTCCCAACCAAGAAAACTTGTCATTGGTGGGTTACAAGGAGAAAATAGGGATTTACACACAAATATCTGAAGATAAATATCAAATGGAGTCGGTGCATAAATATCTCAGATTACAGGTGGATTTTGCAAGTTCAATTGCAACTTGTGAAAATTTCGCAAGTTCAAATTGTCCATTTCGCAAGTCGCAAAATTGTCCTGCAACTTATCAGCTCTCTATCCTACAACGATTTCTTTCCTCTTCCTATTTCGCAAGTTGAATTCCACAACTTGCGAAATTGTTGGATGGTTGATTTCTTCTGTGATTTTCCTCCTTGCATCCTCGTTTGGCTTTGGCAAAGGGTTATGAAGCTCCAAAGCTTAGTTTTTTCATGAATTTGAGCTTCAACTTGCTTTGCCATGAACTATACAAAGATATCCCTCATTCTTGGATTGCTTTGGTGATAAAAAAGCTATCAAAAACACCAAAACTTAACACAATTTGATTAGAAATGATTGCAAGGGTCCTTAACATGCCAATTGAGTTAAAATGTAATAAGTACTACTCAAAAGTGTTTAAAAGAGCTAATTACAAGCTATAAAATAGTACTTTGTGAGTAGTAATCAATCATTCATAACTCTGAGTTGTTCATAGCTTCTAGAGCCCTGAGCTCATGACCCAAAGTCTTTAATGTTAACCATGACATGTGTTGTTCATAGTATCTAGAGCCTTAAGTTTATGACCCAAATTTGTTCACATCAACTACAACCCTAAGCAGTTCATTGCATCATAAGTCATTCATGTCACCCATATCCATGAGTCATTCATACAATCTAGAGGCTTTAACTTATGATAGAAAATCGTTCATATCATCCATAACCTTGAGTGGCTCATAGCATCTAAAAGCTTGAGCTTAGGGGATCTCAAGCCATTCATATCATCCATAACTCTGAGTTTTTCATAGCTTTTAGAAGACTAAGCTCATGACTTAAGTCTTTTATGTCAACCATAGCCTGAGCTATTCATAGTATATAAAGCCCAAAGCTCATGACCTATAGTTATTCATGTCAACCATGGCCCTGAGTAGTTCATTGCATCTAGAGCCCTGAGTTCACGACCCGAAGTCATTCATGTCATCCATAACCCAGAGTCATTCATAGCATCTAGAGGGTTGAGCTCATGATGCAAAATAGTTCATATCATCCATAACCTTGAGCTATTCATAACATTTTGAGGTTGAGCTCATGGGATCCCAAGTTGTTCATATCCTCCACAACTCTAAGCTGTTCTTAGGTTCTAGAGCCTTGAACTCACGACCTAGAGTCTTTAATGTCAACCATGACATGTGTTGTTCATAGTATTTAGAGCCTTAAGTTCATGACCCAAAGTTGTTCACATCAACCACAACCCTCAACAGTTCATTGCATCATAAGCCTTAGTTTAACTACCCAAAGTCATTCATGCCGCCCATATCCCTAAGTCATTCATATAATTTAAAGGCTTCAGCTTATGATACAGAATCATTCATATCATCCACAACCTTCAGCGGCTCATAGCATCTAAAAGCCTGATCTTAGGGGATCTCAAGTCATTCATATCATCCATTACTTTGAGTTGTTCATAGTTTAGAGCGTTGAGCTCATGACCCAGAGTAGTTCATGTCATCCATAGCCCTAACTTGTTCATAGCATTTGGAGCCCTGAGCTCACGACTTGAAGTCATTCATGTCAACCACAACCTTGAGCTATTCATAGTATCTAGAGTCTTGAGCTCATCACCTAGAGTCATCCATGGCATCCATAACACAAAGTTGTTCATTGATTCTGAAGCCCTGAGCTCAGGACCTAGTGTCGTTCATGTCAACCATAACCTAAAGTAGGTCATAGCATCTAGAGCCTTAAGCTCATGACTCGAAGTTGGTCATGTCATCCACAACCTGGAGCCATTCATAGCATCTGGAGGGTTGAGCTCGTGCCATAGAATCATTTATATCGTCCACAACCCTAAGCGGTTCATAGCATTTTGAGGCTTGAGCTCATGGGATCCTGAGTCGTTCATATCATCCACAACTCTGAGTTGTTCATAGCTTTTAGAGTCCCAAGCTCATGACCCAAAGTCTTTGATGTCAACCACATCTTGTGTTGTTCATAGTATCTAGAGTCTTGAGCTACCCGGAGTCATTCCTGTCATCCCCAACCTTGAGCTTTTCATAGTATCTAAAGCCCAGAGCTCATGACATAGAGTCGTTCATGTCAACCATAACCCTAAGTTGTTCATAGCATCTAGAGCCTTAAGCTCACGACTCGGAGTCAGTCATATCATTTATAGCAGTAAGCTGTTCATAACATCTAGAAGCTTGAGCTCATGACACAGAATCGTTCATATCATCCAGAGCCTTGAGCGGTTCATATCATTTAGTTGCCTCAGTTCATAAGATCCAGAGTTGTTGATATCATCAATAACTCTAAGTTGTTCATAGCATCCAAAGCCCTAAGTTCACAACCTGGAGTAGCTCATGTCATCAACAGCCCTATGTTGTTCATAGCATTTAGAGCCCTGACTTCATGATCGAGAGTCATTCATGTCAACCACAACCCTAAGCAGTTCTTAGCATCTAAAACCCAAAGCTCACAATTCGGGGTTGTTCATCTCAACCATAACTTAGACTTGGTTATACCATCTAGAGCCTTGAGCTCATGACCAAGAGTCGCTCATAACTTTTAGAGGCCCGAGCTCATGATGCATAATCGTTCATATCATTCATAGCCTTCAACGATTCATAGCATCTAAAGGCCTGAGTTCACAGGATCCAAAGTTGTTCATATCATCCATAACTCTGAGTTATTCATAGCATCCAGAGCCCTAACCTCACAACCTAGAGTGGCTCATGTCATCCACAACCCTGCATTCTTTCTAGCATCTAGAGCCCTGATATCACGATCGAGAGTCATTCATGTTAACCACATCCTTAATCCATTCATAGCATCTAGAGCCTAGAGGTCATGACTCGAAGTTGTTCATCTCAACCATAAATCGGACTTGTTAATAGTATCTAGAGCCTTGACATCATGAGCTGAAGTAACTGATGTCATCCACAACCTCGAGCTGTTCATAACATCTAGAGCCCTAAGCTCCCGACCTAGAGATGTTCATGTCAACCATAGCTCAGAGCTGTTCTTAGTATCTAGAGCTCTTAGCTCATCAGCCACAATCATCCTTGTCATCCACAGCCCTGAGTTGTTCATTGAATATTGATCCCTGAGCTCACATCCCATAAACGTTCATGTCAACCACAACCCTGAGCAACTCATAGGATCTATAGCCCTAAGCTCACGACCCGGAGTCGTTCATGTCATCCAAAGCCCTGAGTCGTTCCTAGCATCTAGAGGGTTGAGCTCATGACATAGAATCATTCATATTATCCAAAACCTTGAGTGGTTCATAGTAGTTAGATGCTTGCACTCACAGTATCCCGAGTCATTCATATTATCCATAACTCTGAGTTGTTCATAGCTTCTAAAGCCCTAAGCTCACGACTCGAAGTCTTTCATGTCAACCCCAACCTGAGCTATTCATAGTATCAAGAGCCTTGAGCTCATGACCCAGAGTCGTTCAAGTCAACCATAGCACTGAGTAGTTCATTGCATTTAGAGGCCTTAGTTCATGACCCAGAGTTGTTCATGTCAACCACAGCCTTAAGCAGCTCATTGCATCCAAAGCCCTTAGTTGACAACCCTGAGTCATTCATGTCATCCATATCCTTGAGCCATTCATAGAATCTAGAGGCTTGAGCACATGATGCATAATCGTTCATATTATCTATAGCCCTAAGCGGTTTATAAAATCTAAAAGCCTGAGCTCATGGGATCTTGAGTCATTCATATCATCCATAACACTGAGTTTTTTGTATCTTCTAGAGCCTTGAGCTCCTGACCTGGAGTCTTTAATGTCAACCATAACCTTTGTTGTTCATAGTATCTACAGTCTTGAGCTCATAACCTCGATTCATTCATGTCATTCACAACATTGAGCTTTTCATAGTATCTAAATCCCTAAGCTCATGACATAGAGTCGTTCATGTCAACCACAACCCTTAGTTGTTCATAGCATCTAAAGCCTTGAGCTCACGACTCAGAGTCGTTCAAATCATTTATAGCACTGAGTCGTTCATAGCATCTAAAGGCTTAAGTTCATGATGCAGAATACTTCATATCATCCACAACCTTGAGCGATTCACAACATTTAAAGGCTTGAGTTCATGGGATCCGAAGTCGTTCATATCATCCACAACTCTGAGCTATTCACAGTATCTAGAGCCTTCATGTCATCCATAGCCCTGTGTTGTTCATAGCATCTAGAGTCTTGACCTCATAACTGGGAGTCATTCATGTCAACCATAGCCTTGAGCCATTTATAGCATCTAGAGCCTGGAGCTCATGACTTGAAGTCGTTCATATCAACCATTGCTCGGACTTGTTAATGGCATCTAGAGCCTTGAGCTCACGAGCCGAAGTAGCTTATGTCATCCACAATCCTAAGTTGTTCATGACATCTACATCCCTGAGCTCTCGACCTAGAGATGTTCATGTCAACCTTAGCCTGGAGTTGTTCTTAGTATCTAGAGCTCTGAGCTCATCAACCACAATCATCAATGTCATCCACAACCCTAAGTTGTTCATTGCATCTAGATCCCTAAGCTCACAACCTATAGTTGTTCATGTCAATCACAACCCTAAGAAGTTTAAAGCATCTATAACCCTAAGCTAACGACCCGAAGTCGTTCGTGTCATCCAAAGCCTTGAGTCGTTCATAGCATCTAGAGGATTGAGCTCATGACATAGAATCATTCATATCATCCACAACCTTGAGTGGTTCATAGCATTTAGATGCTTGTACTCACGGTATCCTGAGTCATTCATATCATCCACAACTCTGAGTTGTTCATAGCTTCTAAAGCCTTAAGCACACGACTCAAAGTCTTTCATGTCAATCACAATCTGAGCTATTCATAGTATCAAGAGCCCTATGCTCATGACCTAGAGTCATTCAAGTCAACCATTGCATTAAGCAATTCATTGCATCTAGAGCCCTCAGTTCATGACTTGAATTTGTTCATGTCAACCACAACCCTAAGCAGCTAATTGCATCCAAAGCCCTTAGTTGACAATCCTAAGTCATTCATGTCATCCACGACCTTGACTTGTTCATAGCATCTAGAGGTTTGAGCACATGACACAAAATCGCTCATATTATTTATAGCCCTAAGTTGTTCATAGCATCTAAAGGGTTGAGCTCACGCGATCCAGAGTCATTCATATCATCTATAAAACTAAGTTTTTTGTAGCTTCTAAAGCCTTGAGCTCCTGACCTGCAGTCTTTGATGTCAAGCATAACCTTTGTTGTTCATAGTATCTATAGTCTTGAGCTCATAACCTTGAGTCATTCATGTCATTCACAACATTAAGCTTTTCATAGTATCTAAAGCCCTAAGCTCATGACATAGAGTCGTTCATGTCAACCACAACCCTGACCTGTTCATAGCATCTAGAGCCTTGAGCTCACAACTCAGAGTTATTCAAGTCATTTATAGCATCGAGTCATTCATAGCATCTAATGGCTTAAGCTCATGATGCAAAATAGTTCATATCACCCACAACCCTGAGTGGTTCACAACATCTAAAGGCTTAAGTTCATGGGATCTAGAGTCATTCATATCATCCACATCTCTAAGCTATTCACAACATCTAGAGTCTTAAGGGCACGACCTGAAGTAGCTCATGTCATCCATAGCCCTGTGTTGTTCATAGCATCTAGAGCCTTGACCTCATAACTAGGAGTCATTCATGTCGACCACAGTCTTAAGCGGTTCATAGCATCTAGAGTGTGGAGCTCATGACCCAAAATCATTCATCTCAACCTCTCCTCAGCATTGTTCATAGCATCTAAATCCTTGAGCTCGCGACCCGGAGTAGCTCATGTCATACATAACCCTGAGCTGTTCATGGCATCTAGAACCTTGAGCTCATGACCTAAAGACATTCTTGTTAGCCACAGCTTTCAACAGTTGTTAGTATTTAGAGTCCTGAGCTCATCACCCTAAGTCATCCATGTCATCCATGACCTAGAGTTGTTCATTGAATTTAGAACCCTTAGCTCAAGATCTGGAATCATTCTTGTCAGCCATAACCCTAAGTAGTTCATAGAATCTAGAGCCTTGAGCTCACAACTCAAAGTTGTTCATATCATCCATAATCCTAAGTCATTCATAGCATCTGGACAGTTGAGCTCATGACTTAGAATTATTCATATTATTCACAACCCTGAGCAGTTCATAGCATCTAAAGGCTTGAGTTCACGGGATCCCGAGTTGTTCATATCATCCACAACTTTGACTTGTTCATAGCTTCTAGAGCCTTGAGCTCATGATGTGGAGTGTTTGATGTCAACCACAACCTGTGTTGTTCATAGTATCTAGAGTCCTGATCTCATAACCTTGTGTCATTCATGCCATCCACAACCTTGATCCTTTCATAATATTTAAAGCCTTAAGCTCATGACACATAACATTCATGTTAACCACAAACCTAAGCTATTCATACCATCTAGAGCCTTGATCTTATGACTCGGAGTCATTCACGTCATCCATAGCATTGAGTCGTTCATAACATCTAGAGGCTTGAGCTCATGATGCAAAATCATTCATATCATCCACAACTCTGAGTGGTTCATACTATTTAAGGGCACGAGCTCATAGGACCCAGAGTCATTCATATCATCTACAACACTAAGCTATTCATAACATCTAGAGCCTTAAGCTCATGACACATAATGACTCATGTCATCCATAGCTTTGTGTTGTTCATAGCATCTAGAGCCCTTACCTCACGACTGGTAGTCATTCATGTTAACCATAGCCTTAAGCAGTTCATATTATCTAGAGCTTGGAGCTACGACCCAAATTTGTTCATCTCAACCACAACTTAGACTTGTTCATAACATCTAAGGTCTTGAGCTCAAGACTTGAAGTAGCATATGTCATCCACAACCCTGAGTGGTTCATAGCATCTAGAGCCCTGAGCTCATCACTCGAAGACGTTCATGTCAACCACAACCTTGAGCTGTTCATAGTATCTAAAGCCTTGAGCTCATCAACCGGAATCATCCATGTTATCCACAACCCTAAGTTGTTCATTCCATCTGGATTCCTGAGATCACGACCTAAAGTCGTCCATGTCAACCACAACCCCTGAGTAGTTCATAACATCTACAACCCTAAGCTTATGACCCAGAATTGTTCATACTATCCAAGGCCTTGAGCCATTCATATTATCTAGAGGCTTGAGCTCATGACACATAATCGTTCATATCATCCACTACCTTGAGCAGTTCATAGAATTTAGAGGCCCGAGCTCATGAGATCCTGAGTCGTTCATATCATCCATAACTCTGATTTGTTTATAGCTTCTAATACTTGGAGCTAATGACCCAAAGTCTTTCATGCCAACCATGACCTGAGCTATTGATAGTATGTAAAGCCCTGAGCTCATGACCCGGAGTCGTTCATGTCAATCATAACCCTAAGCAATTCATTACATCTAAAGCCCTGAGTTCACGACAAAGAGTTATTCATGTCAACCAGAACCTTGAGCAATTCATTGCATCTAAAGCCTTAAGCTCATGACCTGGAGTCATTCATGTCATCCATGTTAGGATATAGCCCCAAGACATGTTGTAACAAAGTTAGACTTAACTATTCCTTTGGTATATTTACATTGATTTGAGTCTTCGACCCATGTCTCTTACATTGTACATCACTTGGGTGCATTAGGAGTTGCACAAAAGATACAAGTTATAGGTTTCTTGTAAGCAGATAAGTTTTGCACAGTTGGTTCATGGATTTAGGCAATCCAGTAAAGATTGTAGTGCACCACCTCCTAATTTGAGGGATGACTTATCTTTTCCATCAAGATGGGTTTCCCATGGTGAGTGCACTAGTGTATTTGATGCACACTAGATAGGATCTAGGGTGAATCATGACACAAGGCTATCAATTATCATGATTCACCAAGCTACTATACTGATTACTACCCAAAAAGTGCTATTTTGCGCCTTTAATTCATTATGTTTTAAGCACTTTTGTGTAGTAGTTCTCCATCTTTATTCCAATTGGCATGTTAAGGACCTAGAAATGACCTCTAATCATATTTGTGGCTAGTTTTAGTATTTTGACAGCTTTTTGGATCATTAAGACAAGCCAAGCAAAGGAGAGAAGCAAAGAGAAGCTAAGAGAGAGTGAAGAAAATAGAGGACAGCATCTGCAGTCTTCCTTCGCACTTTTGGAGCACTTCCCGAAGTCCATTTTCTACATGCTATATACCATTTCAACGATCATGAAGTCAAGAATCCAACGCTTCAAACCGTGTACGCTTTGGAGCTGAAATGAGGAAGATATGGCCTTCGGAAGACAACTGCTCCAAGCTTGTGCGAAATTCGCACAACACATTTCCTTGTGCAAATTTCGCACCAGCCCATGCGTGTTACGAAATCTCCTCTGTTTTTTGCCGACTCCACATGAGATCTTTTCTTATGTATTTTTGATGTAAATTCCTTTCTTATCCTTGTAACTAGCCAATCACAAGCTTTGCTTTTGTAAAGACTATAAGAGGGGTGGAAATCATCTCTCGACCATATGTTATGTTTTACACTTAGTGAAATACAGGGCTCTGGTGTTTTCCTTTTCTTTCTACTATTTTCTTTTTCTTGGAAGCCAAACAACCTCTGAGGATGTTTTCCCAGAGGATGAGAGGCTAAACTTTTGGTTTCTTGGAGTGAAGGAAGCTAGGTGAAAAGTCCAGATGCAAAGGTGGAAAACTCTCGTGCATTAAATACAGGTAGTTGGAGTTCATAAATGGCTTTTAAATCTAAAGTTTTGCTTTAAATCCCTTAAAATCACTTTGAATGGCCAATACATGGTCAGCTTCATGTCTCTGTGGATGCTTATTGCTAGATCCATATCAGTCCATTAGTTATCATGTATGAGCCATTGGAAAGTGACTCAAGGTGAAGACCCAGAGTGTCTAAAGCCATTAATGGAACTTGACTACCATTTCTATTGACTTTTTATGGATTAAAACTTCATTGTTAAACCTATACCGGTTCGGGAAACAACCATCCTTTATGTTGTTGTCCCTAATGCGAGAAGAAGAATCCGGAATTTCCACTTTGCATTCTGAACTTGATCCTAGCAACCCTTAGCTCCAGGAGACTTTCTTTCTTCCATTTTTAATTAGTCCTATGTTAGTTTAGTTCCAAACACCATTTTCAAAACAAATTTTATTTTCTTTTAAACTTTAAGTTTTTTACTAAGGAAATCATCAAACTCAATTTCTAATCTTAAGTCTATCACTAGTAGAATGAAAACCCATCCCAGAGTTCGACCCTAGATCCACTATGCTATAGTAGCTTTGCTACGCTAGTATGAGGTCATAGGATTTATAAATGTTTTTTATTAAAAGACCCAACTGGGGCATGAATCATATACTGCATAGACTCTTAATAAAAGGTTTTGACCTATGGGTGAGACCCTAAAGTGGTCATATATTCCTATGGATTGCATCACTATTGATGGAGGTTGGTGGCAATGATTCATGCCCAATTGGTGTTTCAGCTGATTCATGTCCAGCTGGTGCTCCTTGATTGAGGGAGTAATCAACAAAATTTATAACCTATAACACCATATACTAGGGTAGCAAAGAAAAAGCTACTATAGTATAGTGGCTCTAGGATCGTTCACTGGGAAGGATTAACAAGCTGTCAATGATACCAATTCCAAGTGAATTGGTCTTGTTTCATTTCAAGGTTAGCTTAAGAAATAAAACACAAACTTTGATTGGTAAGGATTTAGATTTAAACTAACTAACAAAATAAGTAACGGGAATAACTTAGGAAGAAAAACATTCCTTGAAGAGTTAGGTTCACTGGGGTGGTTCCTCATGCAAAAAACATAGCTCCGGTCAGATGGTTCATTTCCTCGCGTTAGAGATTCAACATATAGTCAATTCTCTAACCGGTGTTGTACAGATACATCCTTTAATTAGATTTCAACTTTAATTCTCTCACTGATGCAACTTGCAATGGTTTAAGCCTCTCACTAAGCCTTAACCATTCAAGGTGATCTTTAACCTTGGACTTCTCTTCTCAAGCTCGCAAGAGATAACTAATGGATGTCTCCTTGGAGTCCAAAAGCTTACCAAGTGTTGGCAATTCCAGAAAATCCTACCTTAAAGTCACCTCCCAGAGGCTCGCAAGGGGTAAACTAGTGCATCTCCATGGTTGGAAATCACTTGCCTTACCAAGTGTTGGCCCAGGTGACTCTAAGGTGTTTTAAGTTAACTAAAAACATAGAAATCACTAAAGGATTTCACTTCCTCTTCATTACTAGCTAAAACCACAAAGCTTTGCATTCTTGCACTTGGAACCTTCCCCCGGCAACCTTAGCTCCAAGGAATTAGAGGTTTAGTTACTCATTCTCTGGGGGAAAACTCCTCAGAGAGTTCATAACTTAGTAATAAATAAAAAATACGAAGTGAGAAGGTAAGGCAATACAAAGAACTGAACTTTACTTGCTTACCCAAAACTTCACAAAAGGTTCTCCTCTCTGAGAACAGGCTCCCGAGAGGTATATATATGAACATAATATAAAACTAATTATTACATAGATATTTTCTCATTTTACTAACTTAAAAGCTAAGGAATCTTGTAATTGGTGGCTTACAAGGAGTATTTTGGGATTTAGACAACAAAAATCTGATGTAAAATATCTCCCAATGTCGGTAGCAAATATCGGGATGCTCCAGGAACCATTCCACAAGAGAAAAAGGTGTCTGCGAGATTCGCAGACACTCAAGAAGGGCTGCGAAATCACTTCGCAACAACAAGCTATTCTCGCAGGGCTGCGAAGTTGGCTTCCACCTTGAGGTTCTCAGCTTCCAGCTTGCGGCATATATCGGGCACCATCAGAAGGAAATACACCACACTGTTCAAAAAGGCTGCGGAATCACTTCACAACAAAAGGGTGATTTCGCAACACTTTGCAAAATGCTTCCTTCAGCTCGGAGTGATTGGCTTGCAATGGCTGCAACTTCTTCGTTTCAACTCCGAATTGTGCACCGTTTGAAGCATTGGATTGTTGACTTCCTGAGCTTTGAAATGGTATATAGCATACATCAATTGGACTTTAGAAAGTGCTCCAAAAGTGGCTGCTACGACTGTCATCAAGAATATGCTTCATGGCAGATTCTCTTTACTTTTTCTCCTTGCTTTCCGGATTTACTCTTGGCAAATGACTTCTAAGCTTTACCCAAGATTCCTCATAACTCTCCTCAATCTTGACTTGCTTTGGTGATGAAATTACTAACAAAAACACCAAAACTTACACAAAGTGACTAAAATTGCTTTCAAGGGTCCTTAACATGCCAATTGAGTTAAAAGGCCAAAACTACTACTCAAAAGTGTTTAAAAGGATTAATTAAAAGCTATCAAATAGCACTTTTTGAGTAGTACTCACTCCCCCCAACCGACATATTGCTAGTCCCTTAGCAATATAGGAGAAAAAAATGAAAATAAAAAGCAACCTATACTACAATTTACAACATCATGCTGATAAAAAAAAAATAATTCTCAAGTGGCATGATGATCTAATCCTCTCATGAAACATTAAAGAAATACAAACCCAAATTTTAACAAGAGTTATAACAAACTATGCTAAACACTGTCAATCAAGGGAATGCATTATGCAAACTGAAGTTTTAAAATCATTTCCACTTTCAAAGAACCAAACTTTATTCTTCCTAAAAAATCTATGTGTATTGGTTCCTTAGCTTCCGAAAATAATATGCTAAACTAATCTCTCCCCCCAACCTATCTCTTTTCAACACTTAGCAAACTGACCAAAATCAATAAGAAAAGAACACACTTTCTTTATTTTTCTTTTTTTTTTCTTTTTTTTTTTTCAAGGAGGCTTTATGGGGTATTCTTTCTGAATTGTCCATGTAATGGGGGTCCATCGATGACTCCCAACCAATTAAGGTTTAGGGCATCAAGCTTTAAGGATCTTTCAACCACTAACTCCTCGGATTTTTCGACGGACTTTTAAGAATGAATTTCTAATACCCATGCACCTACCATATGCTAACTCTACCTATTCACCCTTATAACGAGCATTGAGGTCGGTGACTCCCAACCAATTAAGGCTTAGGGCACCAGGCTTTAAAGATTTTCACCATATACCCCTCAGACCTTGCTCGGGTTTCAAGGCAAGCAAACAACTTTCTTTATTTCAAAGGCTCATTGGCCTTTTGCAGGGTGTTTCAATTTTATCAAATGAGGTCAAATATACCAAGTCCCAAAATTATCCTAAGTCAAGAGGGAAATAGCTTTTCATCTTATAATCGGAATCTAATGTGCACAGTGTGTGAATAGCTTAAAGTGGAAGAACTAAATTCAATTTCAATAAAAGCTTCAACAATTGAACCACTTTAGTGAGCATAATCCATACTCTAAGTCAAGTGAAAAACAACAGTTCAATTTCTCCTGGTTTAATTTGAAAATTTTTCCTCAAAATTCATGGAGAATAGAGTAACAAGAGTAAAAAGCAAAAACTACAACTAATTTACCAAAATAATTGCATTACCAAAAAGACTTAGCATACTTCCTTCCTCATTCCCCCCAACTGAACTGAGCATTGTCCTCAATGTGATATGAGTGATTGTAATTAAAGGGAGGAAGTGGTACCTCCTGAGTGATATCAAATTCGCATATTGATTGGAGAAACCACATGTTTCAAAAAGAATAGAATATGTGAGAAAAGGAAATAAGGATAACTTAATGCTAACTGTTAACAAGAAATATTAAACTTGTATTACTTTGAATCCATTCGAGTACAATGTAAAAGAAAAGTAATACAAGCAATCCCAAATATAGTACCAAAATAATGGGATTTCTTTCAAACTAACAAACGAAATACATAAAACAAAAGCAGTAGATATATATATATATATATATATAATGATCTGATGAGTGGGTGGTCTTTGGGGCTAGGCAGATGGGTCTCGCCCTTCGATTGGTGCTTCGGTTGGGGCTTGAGGCTCTGGGGGATGAGAGTGTGGCTTTGCTGGAGTAGAAGTGGAGGGCTCAACAGCTGGTGGCAGGTCGAAATGAAGCTGGAGTTGCCGTAAGATGGCAGTGTGTTGAGCCTGAGTGGCCAACATCTGCTCTTGGCATGCTCGAATGGCTGCCATCTCTTGAGCAAGACTGCTCTGAGATGCTGTGAGGGTCTCCAATGAACGGCACAACTCTCTCTATTCAGAAATGGGAATGGCCATCCTCGGTTCAGCTGAAGTGGATGGCTGAGATGAAGCTGGAGCAGATGGTGGAGCTCTGGGAATGGCAGGAGCAGCAACTGTTATACCCTCAGGTATGTGTCGTGGGGATGCTCTCCTTTGCTGGTTGTGGTGGCTCTTCTTTGATCAACTCTATAGGCTGTCATGTTGTTCCATTTGTCAAGAGTAAATAGATCACGGCAAATGCGCTTGCGCTCCAGCTGAGGCTCAGAAGGATACCCCAAGTGCTCCAGAATTTGGCATAGTAGCCTTGGAAAGAGAAGGGGGATGGTATCAACTCTCTGAAGCTTCTTTTTGTGTACTTTCTCTTCGAAATAGAGAAGGACTGCCAGAATTAGATGATGAGGCCCAAAGAAAAATCCCTCAGACATCTTGTACAGGGCTTCTAAGAGGACTCCTCTTCTTTGAGTCCAATGCTGCAATGGGTAGAGGTTATGACGCAAAAATGCATCAATCAGAAACATGATTGGAGGAAGCTCCCCCCTCAACAAATGTGCTCGCATGGAAGCTCCTCTGGATAGGGTGTGCACCATTTCCAGCTCAGTATGACTGGTCCAAGCTCTAAAATTATCGAATTGGCTCGGCTCATAGGGAATTTGCAAGGCTTCAGCTATATGACGTGCTCCCAATATGCCATGCCTCCCATCAATGGTAAAATGAATTAAAGTTGGATCCCTGACCTGGTTGGTTGTCATGGATTGATAGAAATCCATGGCTACCCTTGGGTAGAAAAAGTCTCTCGGAGTCAGCAAGTGCTCCATGTGGTATCTTCGCAGCAGGTTGAATGACTGTGTAACCTCCGGCCGCACTTGGAATGCCACTATGTCGAAGCATACCTCGGAGTGGAATGGCCGAGCTCTACAATCCAAATTTCCCTCAATTGGGGGTTGAGTTAACATCGGCCTCCTGATTACTTCTTCCGGAGCTATTTCAGCTGGAATTTGGGGCTCGGGAAGTGGTGGCTGAGGCTCCTGAGGTTCTGCTGCGGCGCCGGAGATGGCACCGGAGGTTGAATTGGCGAGAGAATCGGCGAGGGAACTGGTGTTGGAACTGGAGACGAAATTGGCGAAGGCTCTGGAGATTGCTCAGTCAAATCAATGGGTTCTGAGCTTTCAACCCTGGGTCTCTTTTGCAGTGGCCGACCCCCTGACCTGGTAAGGTAACGCCTCGCCGGAGGCTTTGGCGGCACGGGCTTCACCGGAGGAGGAACTGCTCTTGGCTGCGAAGGCTCAAAGCGGGATGCTGAGGCGGCTCCTTTCGCGAGCTTTTCTTGCGGTTTGAAGGAGATGAAGACTTAGCCCCTCTGGTTCGCGCCATTTCAGGTTGTCGAAATTTGGTGGAAGCTGCTGATCGGAGAAGATGACCGGAGGCTTGCACGGTGAGGCTCAAGGAAGGAGATGAACAGCCTGCGAGAATGGCGCGCTCTGATTTTGAAACCCTTTTCGCAGCTCAAATGACCGGTATATATAGTAATAACGGAAGACTAAGGGTCAATTTGAGTTTCGCATAAAAATGCTAATTTCGCAGCAAAACGCCATTTTCACAGCCACTTCGCAATGCGTTTCGCAGCTGCGAAATGAATGTTACTGTGCTGCGAAGTGGCACACGTGTGCCAAAATCGCTTTCGCAATTGCGAAATACCCTGCGGAATGAGACTTTTGTTGCGAAATCAGGCTTTACCGCTCCGCAGCCGTTTCGCAGCTGCCAAATGGGGGTTCCTGTGTTGCGAAGTGGCACTCGTGTGCCAAACTCGCTTTTGCAGCTGCGAAAATTCTCGCAGAGAATTCCAAAGTGTTGCGAAATGGTTTGGCAACAAAATGCTCATTTCGCTGAAGCTTTCTTTAGGCTGCGAAATTTCGCAGAGCTCTGTTTTTGCTCTGTTTTCACTCTGTTTTGCTCCGATTTCGATCCGATTTTTTTTTCTTTCAATTTCCTTGCAATTTCTTCCACTTGGGGTTATTCAAAAAGATTAAAACACATATAAAAACATAATTTAAGATCAAAAACTAAGATCAAAAGTATGGAAAAAACTTGAAAATTTACAAAATTTACAAAAATTTTGGACTGTGGTAAAACCACGTCCAGCAAACCCTTCTTTGCTTAGGCTTTTTGAGGCTCAAGGAGGTTGATTTCCTCCTTTTCTGGTTTGAATGGCTCCATGAATGGCTTGAGACGATATCCATTGACTCTAAAGCTGTCCTTGCCATTGGAATTCAATAATTCCACCACTCCATTGGAATATACTCGGTGAATAATGAACGGGCCTATCCACCTTGACTTGAGCTTCCCAGGAAAGATATGGAGTCGTGTGTCATACAGTAAAACTCTTTGTCCTTCCTGAAATTCCTTATTGGAGATTAGTTGATCATGCCACTTCTTCATCCTCTGTTTTGCAACTTTGGAATTGATATAAGCATTATTTCTTAATTCCTCTATCTCATTAAGGTCTAGATATCTCTTTTCTCCGGCTCTGATCAAGTCCATGTTCATCTTCTTTATTGCCCACCAAGCTTTGTATTCAACTTCCACAGGGAGATGGCATGCTTTGCCATAGACAAGACGATAGGGAGACATGCCAAGAATAGTCTTATAAGCTGTTCTATATGCCCACAATGAATCATGAAGCCTAATAGACCAATCTTTTCTACTGGAATTCACCACTTTCATCAATATGTTCTTTATTTCCCTGTTAGGTAGCTCAACTTGCCCGGAAGTCTGAGGATGATAAGGTGTAGCCACCTTATGCTTCACTCCATACTTGGATAACAGAGCTTCAAAAGGTTTGTTGCAAAAATGAGCACCTCCATCACTGATTATGGCTTTGGGCACCCCAAATCTCAAGAAAATGTTCTCTTTAAGAAACTTGAGAACCACCCTGTGATCATTTTGTTTACATGGGATTGCCTCAACCTATTTAGAAACATAATCCACTGCCACCAAGATGTAAGAATTACCAAAAGACATTGGGAAAGGTCCCATGAAGTCAATGCCCCATACATCAAATAGCTCAACTATTAGAATGGGGCTCATAGGCATTTGATTTCTTTTTGTTAGCTTTCCAAGCCTTTGGCATCTATCACAACTCCTACACATGATGTGGGCATCTTTGAAAAGAGATGGCCAAGTAAACCCTGATTGCAATACCTTCATGGCTGTTTTACGAGAGGCAAAGTGGCCTCCACATGCATTCTCATGACAATGAGATAGAATCCCTTGCTTTGCTCATCTTCAGGGACACACTTCCTAATGATCTGGATCTGCACAATACTTAAAAAGAAAGGGCTCTTCCCAATAATAAGCATGAATTTTGGCAAAGAAGTGCTTCCTGTCCTGTGCACTCCACTCACTTGGAATTTCACCAGTTACTAAATAATTAGCAATATGAGCATACCAAGGAGTTTTCATTAGGAACATGAGTGATTCTTCAGGAAAATCATCATTAATAGGCAAGAGATGAGAATTATGTGTTATAACTAACCTCGAAAGGTGGTCAGCTACTACATTCTCCACTCCTTTCTTATCTTTGATTTGGAGATCGAATTCTTGTAATAAAAGAATCCATCTAATCAACCTTGCTTTTGCATCTTGCTTTGTCAATAAATACTTCAAGGCTGAATGGTCAGTGAAGACAATGATGAAAGACCCCACTAAATAAGCACGAAATTTGTCCAAAGCAAATACCACAGCTAACAATTCTTTCTCTGTAGTTGTGTAGTTCCTTTGAGCTTCATTCATTGTTTTGCTTGCATAGTAAATCACATAGGGCTTCCCATCTTCTCTTTGGCCAAGCACAGCTCCTATAGCAAAGTCACTGGCATCACACATTAGTTCAAAAGGTAATTGCCAGTTAGGGGCTCTCACTATTGGAGTTGTTGTTAAAAATTTCTTCAGTTGATCAAAGCTATTCTGACACCTTTCATCCCATATAAACTTAGCATCCTTAGCTAACAGCTCACAAAGAGGTTTTGAAAGACTTGAAAAACCTTTTATAAACCTCCTATAGAAACCTGCATGGCCCAGGAACTGCCTTACTCCTTTTACAGTTGTTAGGGATGGTAATTTGACAATAAGCTCCACCTTTGCTTTATCAACTTCAATGCCTTTTTTAGAGATGATATGGCCAAGGACAATTCCTTGACGTACCATAAAATGGCATTTCTCCCAGTTGAGCACCAGGTCTTTTTCAATGCATCTTTGAAGAACTGCTTCTAAATTAACTAAGCATTCCTCAAATGTACCTCTGTATACGATGATGTCATCCATGAAAACCTCCATAATTCGCTCCACCATATCACTGAAAATACTCAACATACATCTTTGAAATGTAGCAGGTGCATTGCATAAACCAAAAGGCATTCTCCTGTAAGCATATGTTCCAAATGGACATGTAAAAGTGGTTTTTTCCTGATCTGCCACATCAATTTCAATCTGAAAATACCCTGAATACCCATCCAAGAAACAATAGAATGGATGTCCAGAGACTCTCTCCAGCACTTGGTCAATAAATGGCAATGGAAAATGATCTTTCCTAGTTACAACATTCAACTTTCTATAATCAATACACACCCTCCAACCTGAAGTGAGACGTGTAGTAATTTCTTCTCCTTTTTCATTCTGAACCACTGTGATCCCTGACTTCTTTGGTACCACTTGAGTAGGACTCACCCAAGGGCCATCAGATATAGGGTAGATGATTCCTGCTTGAAGTAGCTTCAGCACTTCAGCTCGCACCACCTCTTGTAGATGAGGATTCAACCTTCTTTGAAGTTGACGAATTGGCTTTGCTTCCTCCTCCATATATATATGATGAGTACAAACTAAAGGACTAATGCCTTTCAAGTCAGATATTTGCCATCCTATTGCCTTCTTACACCTCTTGAGAACTTCCATTAAACAATTCTCTTGATGACTAGTCAGAGATGAAGATATCACAACAGGACATTGATTATTTTCTTCAAGATATGTATATTTCAGCTCCACAGGTAAAGGCTTCAGATTGAGTTTTGGAATTTCTTTTTCAGCAGCTGCCTCTTCTTCTTTATTGAACAAAGGTAGAATCTCTTCTATCTTTCTCCAACTTTGTAGAGTAGCAAGCACAGTAGGTGATTACTACTCAAAACATGCTATTTTGTAGCTTGTAATTAGCTCTTTTAAACAACCTTGAGTAGTAATTTTTACCTTTTAACTCAATTAACATGTTAGAGACCCTTGCAATCATTTCTAACAATTGTGTTAAGTTTTGGTGCTTTTTGATAGCTTTATGCTCACCAAAGCAATTTAAGAATGAAGGAGAGCTTTATATAGTTCATGGCAAAGCTTTTGGAAAGCTTAAATTTATGAAGAAACCAAGATATGGAGCCTCGTAATCCTTTGCCTTAGTCGTTCAAAGTATACAAGGAAAGAACAATGGAGAAGAGGAAAACAGGGGACACAGATGCAGTCTTTCATTGCACTTTTGGAGCACTTTCCGAAGTCCATTTTCTACATTCTATATACCATTTCAAAGCTCAGAAAGTCAAGAATCCAACGGTTCAAACCATGTACGATTTGGAGCTGAAATGAGAAAGATATGGCCTTCGGAAGACAGCTGCATCAAGCTGAGTGACAATTTCGCACGATGGAAATCAAGGTGCGAATTCCTCAGTCCAAGGTGCGAAAATTTCGCACACCTCAAACCAAATGCGAAATTGGAACTCCAGCGTGCGAAAATTGGATATTTTTGCCGACTGTTTTTCTTCTGATCTTTTTGTGTCTAAATTTCCATTTTCTCCTTGTATTCAGCCACTCATGTAATTCCTTAGCTAGGAAGTATCCAAGGAAGGGTAAAATTACCTTCCTATATAAATTCTCTTGTAATCACTGAAAATGGATCTTTTTTCGGGGAGCTTTCTCCAAGAGACCAACTTATGTAAATTTGATACTTAGTGAAATACAGAGATCTCTTTTGCTTTCTTTTTCTCTCTTCTATTTTCTATTTTCTTGCAAGCCAAACACCCTCTGAGGATGTTTTCCCAGAGGATGAGAGGCTAAACCAATAGTTTCTTGGAGTAAAGGAAGCTAGGTGAAAAGTCCAGATTAAAACGTGGAAAGTTTCCGTGCATTAAATTCAGGTAGTTGGAGTCCATAAATGGCTTCTAAAGCCAAGGTTTTGCCTTAAATCCCTTGGAATCACTTTGATTGGCCAATACATGGTAAGCTTAAGGTCTCTGTGGATGCTTATTGCTAGATCCATATCAGTCCATTAGTTATCATGTACGAGCCATTGGAAAGTGATTCAAGGTGATAGCCCATAGTGTCTTAAGCCATTAATGGACCTTGACTACCATATCTATTGACTTTTTATGGATTAAATCTTCACTGTCAAACCTATACCGGTTCGGGAAATAACTATAGGTTAAATCCCCAACACGAGGAGAAAAATCCGGAATTTTCCACTTTGCATCTTGAACTTGAACCTAGCAACCTTTAGCTCCGGGAGACTTTCTTTCTTCCACTTTTTATATAGTTCTATGTGAGTTTAGTTTTAATCACCACTTTCAAAACAATTTTATTTTCTTTTAAATTTCAAGTTTGTGCTAAAGGAAATCATCAGAATCAACTTCTAATTTAGAGGCTGTCACTGAGAGAGTGAAAACCCATCCCTGAGTTCGACCCTAGAACTGCTATACTATAGTAGCTTTGCTACGCCAGTATAAGGTCATAGGTTTTATAAATGTTTTTGATTAAAAAGACCCGACTGGGCTCGAATCAAATGGCGCCGTTGCCGGGGATGGTGCCACAATACAGTGATGCAACCTTTTAGAGGCTACTTGTGATTTCCATCACAAGTTTGGTGAATTCCTTTTTCATTAACTTCATTTCCTTTCATTTAATTTTTGTTAGGTTTATTTTCATTTTCTTTCTAACCTTAACTTTTTTCTAAGTTTCTTTTGTTTTTGTTGTTTTTGTTTTATTTCAGGTAAAAAGTAACTTGTGCATGCCCTGTTGGATTAGGGACCAAGAGGGAAGATTAGTAAGGATTGAGAATCCTCAAGACACAGAGTTGGATATCTGTGTAAATATCATGGACCCTCCACCAGAGGATCAGAATTCTCAACAAGGTCAAGGGGGTAATCCTAATGCATATCTATCCATGAGGGATAGAATGCATCCCCCAAGGATGAGTGCACCCTCATGCATCCTGCCCCCTCTTGAGCAGTTGGTTATAAGGCCCCATATTGTGCCCCTCCTACCAAATTTCCATGGAATGGAGAGTGAGAATCCATATTCTCACATCAAGGAGTTTGAGGAGGTGTGTAATACCTTTAGAGAGGGAGGAGCTTCAATAGACTTGATGAGACTCAAGCTATTCCCTTTCACTTTGAAGGATAAGGCAAAAATATGGCTTAATTCTTTAAGGCCAAGGAGCATAAGGAATTGGGTTGATCTTCAGGCTGAGTTCTTGAAAAAAATTTTCCCCACCCATAGGACCAATGGGTTGAAGAGACAAATCTCAAAATTTTCTGCTAAAGAAAATGAGAAGTTCCATGAATGTTGGGAAAGGTATATGGAGGCCATCAATGCTTGTCCTCATCATGGTTTCGATACATGGCTCTTAGTGAGCTATTTTTATGATGGAATGTCTTCCTCCATGAAGCAAATTCTTGAAACCATGTGTGGGGGAGATTTTATGAGTAAGAATCCTGAAGAAGCCATGGACTTTTTAAGTTATGTGGCTGAGGTGTCAAGAGGCTGGGATGAGCCCAACTCAAGAGAGAAAGGAAAGTTTCCCTCTCAACAAACCCAAAATCCAAAGGCTGGAATGTACATGTTGAGTGAAGACGTGGACATGAAAGCTAAAGTGGCAACATTAGCTAGGAGGTTGGAAGAACTTGAGTTGAAAAAGATACATGAAGTCCAAGCCATTTCCAATACCCAAGTCCATGTCATGCCATGCACCATTTGCCAATCATGTGATCATGTGGTAGATGAGTGCCCAACCATGCCAGCTGTGAGAGAGATGTTAGGTGATCAAGTAAATGTTGTGGGGCAATTTAGGCCCAACAACAGTGCATCCTATGGTAACACCTATAATTCAAGCTGGAGAAACCACCCAAATTTTTCTTGGAGACCAAGGCCACCTCCATACCAACCACAGAACCAAACCCAAGCACCTCAACAAACTTCTACAGTGGAGCAAGCCATTGTGAACCTGAGTAAAGTCATGGGTGACTTTGTGGGTGAACAAAAGGCAATCAACTCCCAATTGCATCAAAAGATTGAAAATGTTGAGAATTCTCAAATTAAGAGAATGGAGGGGATGTAAAATGATCTATCTCAGAAGATAGATAATATTCAGTACTCCATCTCTAGGCTTACCAACCTAAACACAGTGATTGAGAAGGGAAAATTCCCCTCTCAACCAAGCCAAAATCCCAAGGGTGTTCATGAAGTTGAAACCCAAGATGGTGAGTCTTCAAATTTGAGAGAGGTCAAAGCTGTGATCACTTTGAGGAGTGGGAAGGAGGTTGATCAACCCTTGCCTAAGGTAAGGCAAGATGAAGAACTCATGTCAAAGAAACCCTTGATTAAAGAGGGCACTAACCAAGAAGAGCAGAGTGGGAAGAAAAGTGCATCCAAATCAAGCATTGAAGAAGAACCAAGGATAGTGATTAAGGAGGATATGATGAAGAAACATATGCCTCCCCCTTTTCCTCAAGCTTTACATGGAAAGAAAGAAATCAAGAATTCATCAGAAATTCTTGAAGTTCTGAGACAAGTGAAGGTGAATATACCTTTACTTGATATGATCAAGCAAGTCCCCACATATGCAAAGTTTCTAAAGGACTTGTGCACAGTCAAGAGAGGTTTACAGGTGACAAAGAATGCATTCCTCACTCAGCAAGTGAGTGCTATCATTCAGAGTAAGTCCCCAGTTAAGTATAAAGATCCGGGATGTCCCACCATATCAGTCAACATTAGAGGGACACATGTGGAAAAAGCTTTACTAGACTTGGGAGCAAGTGTGAATTTGTTCCCATACTCTGTCTATAAACAATTGGGACTTGGAGGATTAAAGCCCACAACCATGACCCTCTCCTTAGCTGATAGGTCTGTCAAAATCCCAAGGGGAGTGATAGAGGATGTTCTAGTTCAAGTGGACAAATTCTACTATCCTGTGGATTTTGTGGTGCTTGATACTGATTCCTCTGTCAAGGAAGAAAATTATGTACCAATCATCCTAAGGAGGCCTTTCCTAGCTACCTCCAATGCTATCATTAATTGTAGGAATGGGGTGATGCAGCTCACATTTGGAAACATGACTTTGGAATTAAACATATTCCACCTATGTAAGAGGCATCTTTACCCTGAAGAGGAGGAAGGATTTGAGGAGGTCTACTTGATCAACACTTTGGTTGAAGAGCACTTGTGACAAGAGTTTAGAGGAGGGCTTGAATGAAAGCACGGAAGTCCTTGAAGATGGGTTCCTGAACCCTCCGATGTGCTAGCCATTATGTCTCCTTGGAGGAGACGGGAAGAGATCTTACCACTGTTCAACCAGGATGACTCAGAAGGAGTTGTTGTGGAGGACCCTCCAAAGCTTATTTTAAAGCCACTCCCTGTGGATTTGAAGTATGCATACTTGGAGGATGATGAGAAATGTCCAGTGGTGGTTTCCTCAACTCTAACTAGTAATCAAGAGGATAGTCTTTTAGGAGTCCTCAGAAAATGTAAGAAAGCCATTGGATGGCAAATTTCTGATCTGAAAGGGATTAGCCCTTTGGTGTGCACCCACCATATTTATATGGAGGAAGATGCAAAACCAGTGAGGCAACCCCAAAGGAGACTGAATCCTTACATGCAAGAGGTGGTGAGGAGTGAAGTTTTGAAGCTACTTCAAGCTGGGATCATATATCCCATTTCAGACAGCTTGTGGGTGAGTCCCACCCAAGTAGTGCCAAAGAAATCTGGAATTCTGTAATCCAGAATGAGAAAGGGGAGGAAGTCTCTACACGTCCTACCTCAGGATGGAGGGTGTGTATAGACTATAGGAGGTTGAATTCAGTGACTAGGAAGGACCATTTTCCATTGCCTTTCATGGACCAAGTCCTTGAGAGAGTCTCAGGACATCCTTTCTATTGTTTTCTAGATGGTTATTCAGGGTACTTCCAAATAGAAATTGATTTGGAAGATCAAGAAAAGACAACCTTCACTTGTCCCTTTGGTACTTTTGCGTATAGGAGAATGCCCTTTGGTCTATGTAATGCTCCTGCAACTTTCCAAAGATGTATGCTAAGCATCTTCAATGATATGGTGGAGCGCATCATGGAAGTTTTCATGGATGACATCACTGTATATGGAAGTTCTTATGAGGAGTGTTTGATGCATTTAGAAGCTGTTCTCCATAGATGTATTGAGAAAGACCTAGTGCTAAATTGGGAGAAGTGCCATTTTATGGTACAAAAAGGAATTGTCTTAGGACATATCATCTCCAAAAATGACATTGAGGTAGATAAGGCAAAGGTGGAGCTGATTGTTAAGTTGCCACCTCCCACAAATGTTAAAGGAATTAGGCAATTCCTAGGACATGCCGGGTTCTATAGGAGGTTCATTAAGGATTTCTCAAAAATCTCAAAACCTCTGTGTGAGCTCTTGGTAAAGGATGCCAAGTTTGTGTGGGATGAGAAGTGTCAGAGGAGTTTTGAGGAATTGAAACAATTCCTCACAACTGCACCAATAGTGAGAGCCCCAAATTGGAAATTACCTTTTGAGGTAATGTGTGATTCAAGTGATCTTGCTATGGGGGCTGTTTTGGGGCAAAGAGAGGATGGAAAGCCCTATGTGATCTATTATGCAAGCAAAACTTTGAATGAGGCCCAAAAGAACTACACAACTACTGAGAAGGAGTTGTTGGCAGTAGTTTTTGCCTTGGATAAGTTTCGTGCTTATTTGGTAGGGTCCTCTATAGTGGTGTTCACTGACCATTCTGCTTTGAAATACTTGTTAACCAAGCAAGATGCCAAGGCAAGATTGATAAGATGGATTCTTTTGCTCCAAGAATTCAATCTCCAAATCCAGGGATAAAAAGGGGGTAGAAAATGTGGTAGCTGACCACTTGTCCAGACTTGTGATAGCACATGACTCACATGGTCTGCCTATCAATGATGACTTCCCTAAGGAGTCTCTCATGTCAGTAGATGTAGCTCCATGGTATTCTCACATTGCAAACTTTTTGGTTACTGGAGAAGTACCAAGTGAGTGGAGTACCCAAGATAAGAGGCATTTCTTTGCTAAGATCCATGCCTATTATTGGGAGGAACCTTTTCTTTTCAAATATTGTGCAGACCAAATTATAAGGAAATGTGTTCCTGAGCAAGAGCAATCGGGAATTCTTTCCCATTGCCATGATAGTGCATGTGGAGGTCATTTTGCCTCCCAAGAAAACAGCTATGAAAGTGATCCAATCAGGCTTCTGGTGGCCCTCTCTTTTCAAGGATGCCCACTCAATGTGCAAGGGATGTGATCGGTGTCAAAGGCTTGGTAAGCTAACCCGCCGAAATATGATGCCCTTGAACCCCATCTTAATAGTGGATATCTTTGATGTCTGGGGGATAGACTTCATGAGACCATTTCCAATGTCATTTGGACATTCCTACATTTTGGTAGGAGTGGATTATGTCTCTAAGTGGGTAGAAGCAATCCCATGTAGGAGCAATGATCATAAGGTGGTACTTAAATTCCTCAAGGACAACATCTTTGCAAGATTTGGAGTGCCAAAGGCCATTATAAGTGACGGGGGAACCCACTTTTGCAATAAACCTTTTGAGACTCTTCTAGCCAAGTATGGGGTTAAGCACAAGGTAGCTACACCTTATCACCCTCAAACAAGTGGCCAAGTTGAGTTAGCCAACCGTGAGATCAAGAATATATTGATGAAGGTGGTCAATGTGAATAGGAAGGATTGGTCTATCAAGCTCCTGGATTCCTTATGGGCTTATAGGACCGCTTACAAGACCATTCTAGGAATGTCTCCCTATCGCCTTGTTTATGGCAAAGCGTGTCATCTTCCAGTGGAGATTGAGTATAAAGCATGGTGGGCAATCAAAAAGCTCAACATGGATTTGACAAGAGCCGGGTTAAAGAGATGTTTAGATTTGAATGAATTGGAGGAAATGAGGAATGATGCATACCTCAATTCAAAAATTGCAAAAGCAAAGTTGAAAAAATGGCATGATCAGTTGGTAAATCAGAAGAATTTGACCAAAGGACAAAGAGTTTTGCTTTATGACTCTAAACTTCATCTCTTTCCAGAAAATTGAAATCCGGTGGACGGGTCCTTTCATAATTCATGAAGTGCATCCCAACGGAGTGGTGGAAATATTCAATCCCACAGGCAATCAAACCTTCAAAGTCAATGGCCATCGTCTCAAGCCATTCATAGAGCCTTACAGTACAGACAAGAAGGAGATCAACCTCCTTGAACCACCACAACTCTGAGGGAAAGCAGGGTATCATGGACTACATAAGTCCATGAATTTTTTTTTTTTTTGTTATAGTTTTATAGTTATATCATTATTTTTATTTCTTTTTATTATAATTTTTACTCAATCTTAGTTTATTTTGTCTTAATTCAAGTCAATTTTGATGATAAATTTCAGAAACAAATCATGAAAGATGTGGAGAACTCTTCAAAAGCAAGACAGGGAGCAAAACCGAGGAAACAGAGCACCTGATTTCAAGGTGCGAAAATTTCGCACACCCCAAAACCAAGGTGCGAATTCCTCGGTCCAAAGGGAGCCATTTTCGCACACCCCAAAACCAAGGTGCGAAATTTATGTCAAGGTGCGAAAAATGATTTCAAGGTGCGAATTCCCTAAAATCCATTTTCGCACACCACTGTTCAAGGTGCGAAAATTTTCGCACCGTGCGAAATCCCCTTCTGGCACACGAGTGCCATTTTCGCACACCTCAAGCCACTTTTCGCACCGTGCGAAACAAGGTGCGAAAATTTCGCACACCACTGTTCAACGTGCGAAAATTTCGCACACCTCATTTCAAGGTGCGAATTCCTTAGTCCAAGGGGTGGGATTTTCGCACACCTAATTTCAAGGTGCGAAATTTGCAGACCAAGGTGCGAAAATTTCGCACGGTAAAATTTTAAGCTCCAAAAATTGTAAACTGACTTTTAAATTAAAATTTTACCCCCCGAAATTGTGCCTAACGTCCAAAAACGACTTTTCGGTTGCCTTGGAAAATTTTAAAACATCAAAACCCCCCCCAAACCCCATTCCTATATAAGCCCTTGAAGTCCAGAAGCTCAAAGGACTCCCCCACGCACCAGCTGAGAAGCCTCTGGAATCCCGAACAGTCACTTCCCTCCATTTCGGCCATGGCGAAGACCAGAGGAGGCCTTTCCGCCTCCCCATCCTCACCGACACCTCGACCACATTGAGCCGCCATGGGAGCCGCAGCTTCGCCACCTGTTCAGGCCCCGACCATTCCCCCATTTGAGGGGGGAGCCCCTTCTCAGCGCCGATACCCCACCAAGAGGCCACCCACGGACCCTGTGCCACCAGCCGATCAAGCCACGAGCTCTGCTTCTCGGCCCCCAGCGAAGAGAACCAAGTTCTCGGGTCCTGGAGAGCCATCCCATGCACCTCAGCCAGAGCCACCTACAGAGGAACCTCGGATTCCTGTGGATATGCCTCCCGAGACCGTTATCAGGCGTCCCATGATAGCCGGACCACCGATAGAGGGCAACTTGGATTGCAGAGATCGACCCTTCCACTCCGAGACCTACTTTGATATAGAGGCCCTCGAGACGAGCGGCGAGCTCGGGAGATTCATTCCGACTGCTGCAGAGGTATCACATGGAAGATCTTCTCACTCCTAGGCAATTCTACTATCCCAGAGTAGTTATAGATTTTTATCAATCTATGACTACTCGAGGCCTCCGCAATCCTACTCTCATCCAATTTACCATAGACGGACGCCTGTGGTGCCATTGGAGCTCGTCACATTGCCGAGGCCCTCCGTATACCTTATGAGCCCGTGATTCAGGCAGACTTGAGGAGTGGTCCTCATTCTCTCGAGTGACATGGTACGTATTTTGTCCAGGGGACTTCTCAGACCTCGGTATTGACTAGGAGAGAGCTTCCATCCGGGATGCTCCTTATTGATGTGCTCCTGCGTGCCAACCTTTTCCCCCTCAACATAAAGTTCGGAGGAGAGGAGCTATACTTGAGGCGTTATTTAGGATTTCGAGGGCTATTTCTTCGGCCCTCATCATTTGATTATGACTTCTCTTCTTCATTTTGAAGAGAAAGTCCATCGGAAGAAGCTTCGAGAGGGCGGATGGCATCCCATTAATATTTCCGAGGCTCCTCTCGCGGATTTTAGAGCACACAGGCTATCCTGAAGAGCCCCGTCTTGAGAGGCGCCGCCATTGCCGAGAGGACTTCTCTCTCGACAAATGGCATCACTTGGCAGCCTACTTTGTACCCCAGGGAGCCCCAGCTATGCCTGCACCTCCAGAGCTACCCCAAGATGAGCAGATGCCTCAGGCCCAGCAGGATGAGATTCTCACAGAGACCACACCTCCCGCCCTGCAGCACACACACCTCAGTGCATATGCCCGAGGCTATACATCCTACTTCTCCTATCACTTCGGATGCTCCACCAGTCATGCCAGCTACCCCATCACCTCCTCCTTCATCTGAGCCCACTGTCACCGTTTCTCTTGCAGAATTGAGAGGCTTAGTGCACTCATTACAGACACTGAGCACTGCTCAGGATTCTCTTTTCCAGCAGATGGCCACTATTCGTGCACACCAGGATCAGATCATTGCTACTCAGGCCCAGCATACCACGATCCTTCATCAGATTCAGCAGCATCTAAGTATGCAGACACCTCTTAGGCATGATAGGTCTGCACCATCCGAGCCTCTAGTGCCAGATGAGGAGAGCTTGCCAGCTGAGCAGCCCATACCAGAGGAGGAGATCAGAGCAGAGCCATCACATGACCCCACTCATATCTGATCTTTTTATGTTTTACTTACTTTTTATATTAGACTTGTAAATCCCATCTTTTGCATGTGTTATAAATTGGGATTGGAAGTATTATTTGAACTCATACATTGTATATTTCTTTTCCAAGTAATATATATATATTTATATATCCTTTTTTATTATATTCCCTTTTCTCATTACTCTTTTGTCCTTGGAACATGTGGTTTAAGGTACTCTATACCTCCTTTACACTCAGACTTTGTCTCACTCAGGAGGTACCACTTCCTCCCTTTATTTTTAATCGCTTTTGAAACATTGAGGACAATGTTCAACTTGGTTGGGGGAGAGTTGAGAAAGGAAGTTTTGTTGTTAATACTAAGTCATTTTGGTATTTTAGTTGATTTTTGCTTAAAATTTAAAATTTTTAAAAGTTTTTTGAATCATTCTCTATGGTTGTTAAAGATAATTTCTCAAAAATAAAATAGGATAAGTCGAGTTTTAACTTAATTATTTAAGTCTTAGAGTTTGTTTTATGCTTTCAAAGTTGATAATCTATTGAAGCCCTTTTTTATTTCAAACTTACTTCTTCCATCTCAAGCTTTACACACACTGTGCACATTAGATCCCGGATATATGATGTAAAACTTTCTCACCTTCTAAGCTTAGGAAAATTTTGACTTGGTTCATTACTTAACCTCTCTTTAATAGTGTTGGGACACCTCATAAATACCAATGAGTCTTTGAAAAAAAAAAAAAAAAAAAAAAAAAAAGAAAAGAAAAAGAAAGAAGAATAAGCTTCTATTCTTTCCTTGAAACCTAAGCATGATCCGAAGGGGTGGTGAAAGCCTTTAAAACCCGATGCCCTAAACCTTGATTGGTTGGGAGTCATCGATCCTCTGCTTGCTACATAGGTGAATTGGTTAAGATTAGTGAGTAAAAAGAATTGTGACTAAAAAGGTGCGTTCCTAACCTATTAAGAGTTGACTAATTTTGCCAGTGTTCGAGAAAAGCTTAGGTTGGAGGGTGAGGATAGTAGTACATACTATATTCGGAAGCTAATCTCATTAACACTTAGCTTATTATGGAAGAGTTTGATTTGGAACCTTGAGAGTAGAGATTCTTTTGATACTTAATTGCATAATCTCCACTCTTTGTACTTTTTGTTTAAGTTTTAGCTTTGACAACTCCTATTGCATTTTGAATCTTCATATCTTTAGTTCACCAGGTGAGATGTGTTTTGATATCAGTCATGCCACTCAATTATTTTTTTGGAATGAATTGCATGACCTCTTTTATGTATATTATTACGTTTGCTTAGTTTTTCTCTCCTTAATTGCTAAGGGACTAGCAATATGTGGGTTGGGGGGAGTGATTACTACTCAAAACATGCTATTTTGTAGCTTGTAATTAGCTCTTTTAAACAACCTTGAGTAGTAATTATTACCTTTTAACTCAATTAACATGTTAGAGACCCTTGCAATCGTTTCTAACAATTGTGTTAAGTTTTGGTGCTTTTTGATAGCTTTATGCTCACCAAAGCAATTTAAGAATGAAGGAGAGCTTTATATAGTTCATGGCAAAGCTTTTGGAAAGCTTAAATTTATGAAGAAACCAAGCTATGGAGCCTCATAATCCTTTGCCTTAGTCGTTCAAAGTATACAAGGAAAGAACAATGGAGAAGAGGAAAACAGGGGACACAGATGCAGTCTTTCATTGCACTTTTGGAGCACTTTCCGAAGTCCATTTTCTACATTCTATATACCATTTCAAAGCTCAGAAAGTCAAGAATCCAACGGTTTAAACCATGTACGATTTGGAGCTGAAATGAGAAAGATATGGCCTTTTGAAGACAGCTGCATCAAGCTGAGTGACAATTTCGCACGATGGAAATCAAGGTGCGAATTCCTCAGTCCAAGGTGCGAAAATTTCGCACACCTCAAACCAAAGTGCGAAATTGGAACTCCAGCGTGCGAAAATTGGATATTTTTGCCGACTCTTTTTCTTCTGATCTTTTTGTGTCTAAATTTCCATTTTCTCCTTATATTCAGCCACTCATGTAATTCCTTAGCTAGGAAGTATCCAAGGAAGGGTAAAATTACCTTCCTATATAAATTCTCTTGTAATCACTTTGAAAATGGATCTTTTTTAGGGAGCTTTCTCCAAGAGACCAACTTATGTAAATTTGATACTTAGTGAAATACAGAGATCTCTTTTGCTTTCTTTTTCTCTCTTCTATTTTCTATTTTCTTGCAAGCCAAACACCCTCTGAGGATGTTTTCCCAGAGGATGAGAGGCTAAACCAATAGTTTCTTGGAGTAAAGGAAGCTAGGTGAAAAGTCCAGATTAAAACGTGGAAAGTTTCCGTGCATTAAATTCAGGTAGTTGGAGTCCATAAATGGCTTCTAAAGCCAAGGTTTTGCCTTAAATCCCTTGGAATCACTTTGATTGGCCAATACATGGTAAGCTTAAGGTCTCTGTGGATGCTTATTGCTAGATCCATATCAGTCCATTAGTTATCATGTACGAGCCATTGGAAAGTGATTCAAGGTGATAGCCCATAGTGTCTTAAGCCATTAATGGACCTTGACTACCATATCTATTGACTTTTTATGGATTAAATCTTCACTGTCAAACCTATACCGGTTCGGGAAATAACTATAGGTTAAATCCCCAACGCGAGGAGAAAAATTCGGAATTTTCCACTTTGCATCTTGAACTTGAACCTAGCAACCTTTAGCTCCGGGAGACTTTCTTTCTTCTACTTTTTATATAGTTCTATGTGAGTTTAGTTTTAATCACCACTTTCAAAACAATTTTATTTTCTTTTAAATTTCAAGTTTGTGCTAAAGGAAATCATTAGAATCAACTTCTAATTTAGAGGCTGTCACTGAGAGAGTGAAAACCCATCCCTGAGTTCGACCCTAGAACTGCTATACTATAGTAGCTTTGCTACGCCGTATAAGGTCATAGGTTTTATAAATGTTTTTGATTAAAAAGACCCGACTGGGCTCGAATCAGTAGGTGATTCAGACAAACCTTCCTCAAAATCCACAAGACTTTCATTCAACTTGTCTTGCATATTTTGATTACAGTGCTCCTCCACCAAAGTGTCAATAATGCACAGCTCTTCTGGACCCTCTTCTTGTTCCGGAGTGGTTTGCTTTTTAGACATATAGAAAATATTGAGATCCAGTGTCATGTTGCCAAAAGTGAGTTGCATCAGCCCATTCCTGCAGTTGATGATTGCATTTGAGGTAGCAAGAAATGGCCTTCCAAGGATGATAGGAACTAAATTAGCTTCCTTTACAATAGGATCTGTATCAAGAACAATAAAATCTACTGGATAGTAGAAATTATCCACTTGAACCAAGACATCCTCAATTACCCCCTTGGAATTTTTAACGATCTATCTCGCTAGAGATAGAGTGATTGTTGTTGGCTTCAACTCTCCAAGTCCCAATTGCTTGTAGACGGAATATGGAAGCAAATTCACACTTGCTCCCAAATCTAGCAAGGCTTTCTCCACTATCTTTCCTCCAATCATGACTGAAATGGTAGGACTTCCCGGGTCTTTGTACTTCAAAGGACACTTACATTGTAAGATTGCACTTACTTGCTCAGTCAAGAAGGCTTTCTTGTTTACAATCAACCCTCTTTTGATAGTACATAAGTCCTTTAGGAATTTTGCATACGTTGGAACTTGTTTAATCATATCCAGCAGTGGAATATTTACTTTCACTTGCCTCAATACTTCAAGGATTTCCGCTGCATTTCTAATCCCCTTTTTCCCATGTAATGCTTGAGGAAAAGGCGGAGAAGTTGATTTCTTCAGCATTTCTTCCTTCAGAAGCTCCTTCTCTGGAATTGCATTCATTGTTGAATCAGAGTCCTTCTTTTCTTCACTAATCTCACTCTCTTTATCTTCCATTTCCTTCCCTTTCTTTATCTCTTCTTCTTTCTCAACATGTGGCTCGGGTGTTGGCTTCTCAATTTTTTTACCACTCCTTAGAGTGATCAAGGCTTTGACATCTTTCACCTGTGATGATTCTCCCTCTTGACTTTCCACTTCTTGGACACCTTTGGGGTTTTGGTGGGGTTGAGAAGGAAATCTTCCCTTTTCTTGTAGTGTATTCAAATTTGTAAGCCTTGAAATTGCATATTGGATGTTATCAAACTTTTGGTTCATATTATTTTGCATTCCATCCATCCTTTTAT
This sequence comes from Vitis amurensis, assembly GCA_037355405.1. NCBI lineage: Eukaryota > Viridiplantae > Streptophyta > Magnoliopsida > Vitales > Vitaceae > Vitis > Vitis amurensis. The sequence goes on along the minus strand of CM074676.1, from coordinate 14,755,737 downwards.
TCAATGTACTCTCCACTCTGCCAATTCTTTGATTGATTTGAGCATTGGTGGCTTCTTGATTTCCAAAAAAATCTCTCACTACCTTGCGAGATTAGCCATTACTTGTTCAAGACTTGAAGATTGTTGAGATGGTGGATCCGGCTGTTGGTACTGAGTTGCTATGGCCTTCCATGAGAAATTTGGATGATTCCTCCAACTTGAGTTGTAGGTATTTCCATAAGGCGCATTGTTATTGGGCTTAAATTGTCCAACAACATTTGCTTGATCTCTAAACATTTCCCTTTCAGCTGAAATTGTAGGGCATTCCTCCACCAAATGTTCATATGATTGACAATTAGGACACAGCTTCACTTGCACTGGTGCTTCAGCAACAACTTGCACTTTATGTATTCTTTTCAGCTCCAGCTCCTCCAATCTTCTTGTCATAGCTGCCAACTTTGCTTTCATATCATCATCTTCTTTCAAGGTATACATCCCAGCCTTTGCATTGAAAGCATTCAGCTGAGACTTCATCTTACCCACTTCTCCTTTGGTTGGTTCATCCCATCCCCTTGAAACTTCAGCTACATAGCTCAAGAAATCCATAGCTTCCTCTGGATTTTTGCTCATGAAATCTCCTCCACACATTGTCTCGAGGAGTTGCTTCATTGAGGAGGACATACCATCATAGAAATAGCTCACCAATAGCCAAGTATCAAAGCCTTGGTGAGGACAAGCATTTATAGCTTCCATGTATCTTTCCCAACACTCATAGAATTTCTCATTCTCTTTAGCTGAGAAGTTTGAAATTTGCCTTTTCAAGCCATTTGTTCTATGAGTGGGAAAAAACTTCTTGAGGAATTCAGCTTGTAAATCAGTCCAAGAACGGATACTCCTTGGCCTTAAAGAATTAAGCCAAATTTTGGCCTTATCCTTTAAATTAAAAGGAAATAACTTAAGCCTCATCAAATCAATTGAAGCTCTTCCCTCTTGGAATGTATTACAAACATCTTCAAATTCCTTGATGTGTGCATACGGATTCTCACTTTCCATCCCATGGAAAGTTGGTAGAAGTGGAACAAGATACGGTATGATCACTAGCTGCTCTGTAGGGGGCACTATACATGATGGTGCACTCATACGAGGTGGATGCATGCGGTCCCTCATTGATCTGAATTCATTGAGATTGTCTTGACGACCTTAGTGACTATGCTGATCTTCAGGTGTAGCTTCCATGATATTCAAGCTCAATTCGAATTCTTTTCTCTGAGGTGTATCACACTTAACAAGCCTTCCTCCACTGTCTCGTATCCACTTTGGCATACACAACTAGTATCTATCTGCAACTTAAATGAAAATAAAAGACAACAAAAGAAACAGGGCTACAACAATAAAATTACTAGGCTAAATTTAAAAGATAAACTTAGATTATCAATAAATAAAGAAAGAATGAGAATTAGTAAAGTGAAAAAAACGTTACCAACTTGTGATGAAAATCACAAGTGCTCAAAAATGGTATCACTATCAATTTGACACCTTCCCCGGCAACGGCGCCATTTGATTCATGCCCAATTGGTGTTTCAGTTGATTCATGTCCAGCTGGTGCTCCTTGATTGAGGGAGTAATCAACAAAATTTATAACCTATAACACCATATACTAGGGTAGCAAAGAAAAAGCTACTATAGTATAGTGGCTCTAGGATCGTTCACTGGGAAGGTTTAACAAGCTGTCAATGATACCAATTCCAAGTGAATTGGTCTTGTTTCATTTCAAGGTTAGCTTAAGAAATAAAACACAAACTTTGATTGGTAAGGATTTATATTTAAACTAACTAACAAAATAAGTAACGGGAATAACTTAGGAAGAAAAACATTCCTTGAAGAGTTAGGTTCACTGGGGTGGTTCCTCATGCAAAAGACATAGCTCCGGTCAGATGGTTCATTTCCTCGCGTTAGAGATTCAACATATAGTCAATTCTCTAACCGGTGTTGTACTGAGATACATCCTTTAATTAGATTTCAACTTTAATTCTCTCACTGATGCAACTTGCAATGGTTTAAGCCTCTCACTAAGCCTTAACCATTCAAGGTGATCTTTAACCTTGGACTTCCCTTCTCAAGCTCGCAAGAGATAACTAATGGATGTCTTCTTGGAGTCCAAAAGCTTACCAAGTGTTGGCAATTCCAGAAAATCCTACCTTAAAGTCACCTCCCAGAGGCTCGCAAGGGGTAAACTAGTGCATCTCCATGGTTGGAAATCACTTGCCTTACCAAGTGTTGGCCCAGGTGACTCTAAGGTGTTTTAAGTTAACTAAAAACATAGAAATCACTAAAGGATTTCACTTCCTCTTCATTACTAGCTAAAACCACAAAGCTTTGCATTCTTGCACTTGGAACCTTCCCCGGCAACCTTAGCTCCAAGGAATTAGAGGTTTAGTTACTCATTCTCTGGGGAAAACTCCTCAGAGAGTTCATAACTTAGTAATAAATAAAAAATACGAAGTGAGAAGGTAAGGCAATACAAAGAACTGAACTTTACTTGCTTACCCAAAACTTCACAAAGGTTCTCCTCTCTCGAGAACAGGTTCCCGAGAGGTATATATATGAACATAATATAAAACTAATTATTACATAGATATTTTCTCATTTTACTAACTTAAAAGCTAAGGAATCTTGTAATTGGTGGCTTACAAGGAGTATTTTGGGATTTAGACAACAAAAATCTGATGTAAAATATCTCCCAATGTCGGTAGCAAATATCGGGATGCTCCAGGAACCATTCCGCAAGAGAAAAAGGTGTCTGCGAGATTTCGCAGACACTCAAGAAAGGCTGCGAAATCACTTCGCAACAACAAGCTATTCTCGCAGGGCTGCGAAGTTGGCTTCCACCTTGAGGTTCTCAGCTTCCAGCTTGCGGCATATATCGGGCACCGTCAGAAGGAAATACACCACACTGTTCAAAAAGGTTGCGGAATCACTTCGCAACAAAAGGGTGATTTCGCAACACTTTGCAAAATGCTTCCTTCAGCTCGGAGTGATTGGCTTGCAATGGCTGCAACTTCTTCGTTTCAACTCCGAATTGTGTACCGTTTGAAGCATTGGATTCTTGACTTCCTGAGCTTTGAAATGGTATATAGCATGCATCAATTGGACTTCATAAAGTGCTCCAAAAGTGGCTGCTACGACTGTCATCAAGAATATGCTTCATGGCAGATTCTCTTTACTTTTTCTCCTTGCTTTCCGGATTTACTCTTGGCAAATGACTTCTAAGCTTTACCCAAGATTCCTCATAACTCTCCTCAATCTTGACTTGCTTTGGTGATCAAATTACTAACAAAAACACCAAAACTTACACAAAGTGACTAAAATTGCTTTCAAGGGTCCTTAACATGCCAATTGAGTTAAAAGGCCAAAACTACTACTCAAAAGTGTTTAAAAGGATTAATTACAAGCTATCAAATAGCACTTTTTGAGTAGTAATCAGGCAACAGGTATTCTCAATAGAGGCACTATGATATCTCATAGGATTGAGACAATGTGTCCCCTTGGGTGATCCAAAGGACATGTGATCATGAAATTTGTGGTCATAGTAATTCCTTTAGTGGAATTTAACATATGCTCCTGAGAGCAAGAGTATGTCCATTGATCACATAATAAGTGGGATTTGTAACTCGAGGATTTGAGAGGTAATCTTGATAGGTGATAACACTGCCTTGTTAGATTACTAATTCGTCCCCAATTGGTGTACTCTTGATTCAGTCCTTAGGCGGGAGTTATCAACAAAATTTATAAACCTAATTCACCATATACTAGGGTAGCATAGCATAGTGGTTCTAGGATCATCCATAGGGATGGGTTTTCATTTCACACGTGATATTAGTTACAACACTGAAATGGTGGTTTTTCTTTTCTGAGTTAGCTTTAAAGGAAAACATAATGATGATTGAAAAAGGGGTTGGTTTTTAAGCTAAACAAAAATAGTAACTGAGATTAATTACAAAGAAAATGTTTCTTGGAGTTTCAGGTCACTAGGTTCAGGTTCCTTATACAAAAGGAGATATTCCAAATCTTTTCCTCGCATTGGGGATTTAACCTATAGTTATTTCCTAAACCAGTGTGTTACACTACTTCTCATTAATGGTTTCAAACACTAACGTCCCCTTACTGATGCATCTTGCAATGGTTCATACCTCTCACCTAGTATTGGCCATTCAAGGTGATCTTTAACCTTGGATTACCCTTCAAAAGCTCACAAGAGATAACTAATGGATGTCTCCAAGGAGTTCGAAATGCTTACCAAGTGTTGGCTATTCTAGATAATCCTACCTTTAAACCACCTCCCAGAGGCTCGCAAGAGATAACTAATGGATCTCTATGGATTGAGTCCGAAAAGCTTACCAAGTGTTGGCCTAGGTGATTATAAGGGATTTTAAGTTAACTAAAAATATAAAAACCATTAATGGGTCACAAGTTCTCTTCATTAAAAACTGAAACAAGGAAAACTCCCACTCTGGTATCCGGATCCTTTACCTAGCTTCCTTTAGTCCAAGAAACAAAAAGCCTAGTCACTCATCCTCTGAGAAAACATCCTCAGAGGTTGTTTGGCTAGAAAGAAAATAAAATCAAAATGAGTAGGTAAGGCAGAGCAAAGCTCTGTATATTTCTTACTAAAAATGTACAAGTGATCACCAAGAATTTCTTCCGAGATTCTGAGATAGATCTTATAAAAAGAGATATGTTAAGACATATATAGAGAGATATTTTTAACCTCTCAATTAGATATCCTAAATATCTAAAAAGATCTTTAGCTGATTACAAGGAGAGAATAGATAATTACACAAAATATCTTGAGATAAAAATCTAACGGAGTCGGTGCAAAAATATTTGAAGATTTCAGGAAGATTTCACAAGGTTGCGAAAATTTTGTAAAGGGGTTGCGAAATTCATCCGTTTCGCAAAGCTTGCAAAATTCCTTCTAGCTTGCGAAAATTTCTCAAGGGGTTGCGAAATTCATGAATGTTAGATTCCTTCTCTGATTCTCTTCCTTGCATACTTGATTGATTTGGCAAAGGCTTCAAAGCTCTCCCAAACTTGGATTATTTGTGTAATTTAGCTTCAATCTTGCTTTGCCATGGACTATACCAAGTTCTCCCTCATTCTTGGCTTGTTTTAATGATCAAAAAGCTATCAAAAACATCAAAACTTGACAAAAATTGATTAGTAACACCTGCAAGGGTCCTTAATGTGCCAATTGAGTTAAAAGGTAATAAATACTACTCAAAAGTGTTTAAAAGCTATAAAACAACACTTTTTGAGTAGTAATCAATTACAGACACCAGTTCATGAGGAGTCTGCATGTAGTGGATAATAGGTCACAGACCTGAGCACTTAGTGTCTTGTTGTAATTTACATAGGGTACTGGAGTGAGTTGACTCTCTATAGTGGGATGTTGAGTCAATTTTAGAATTTGATTATGATGGAGCCAATACTCCTATGGGTCTGAGTTTCCCCCGCTTTGAACTCATATTCCTTTAAGGCACAGTTTATGAGGGTTGGATGGGTTTTTAGTTCACTTTTGTGCATAAGGGCATTTTAGTAATTACATAAGGTTGCACAAGGATAAGTGGGTGGGATCTTTTAAAATTGATTAATTGATTAATTAAGGCATTGTATGGTTAATTAATCAATTAGCAATCTTTTTGGGCTAGATAAAGTGACCCAAGCCCGTGGTGGGCATAAGTCAGCTCAATAGGAAGCCTATAAATACCCCTTTAGGGGTTAAGTTTTTCATGTCTTGCCATTCTCCTCTTCAGTTTAGAGAGAGAACCCTAGCCTCCAACCTTAAGATCTCCACCATCTCCGTGCTTAAACACCAAGAAAAGTCATTGGGCAGAAGATCATGGTGTTTACGAGATCTACTATGACTTTGGTTTTATCTACATTCACTAAAATCGATCTGAGCAATTTCAAATCAAAGGTATGTGGTTTATTCTCTAGATCTATGCTTCTATTGTATTCTTATTGTTTTTTAATACCTATTTATCAGTTGAGATAGATTTAGAGAGCCCTATGATAGATTTGCATACACCCCGCACAATCCAGGGCATGGGAATGGAGCAATCCACAGTTCCCAACAACTGGTATTAGAGCCTTAGTTAGGTTCTAGCATGTTAGATCTATTTTAGGGTGTGTTAACTTTGTTTTATAGGGTTGTTTTATTCTTCCCATGGCCTAAAGAGATGAATGGATGTCATTATAGTGATTATAATTTTCTTTCTGATTATTATAATTAATTTTGGGTTATTATTTTGTTTGGATTTGTTGATGATCTTTGATTATTGTTCTCTAGATTGGGTTGTACACCTCATAAGGGGTATAGGATTTTTATTTGATTGTAAAAATCTTTCTTTTTCAATAGATGGGTTGTATGCTCTATTAATGGTTTGTATCCATCTATTGTGACCCAAGAGAAAAGAAGGGATCTTGAAACTTCTTTTTGAGATTCTATGGTGGTTAAAGAAAAAAAAAATCTTAGAAGTTCTTGCTTTGAGATCATGGCAGCATAGTGATGTTAAATTAAACTCAAAATCGAGACTATCTCCTAGTAGTTTCTTGGGGCAAGTCACATATGGATTTGAAGCTTAGGAAGTCATGAATCCCATGGATTTGAATTCAGAATTAAAATGAGGGAGATATGACCGAATGAAGCATGGCAGCACAATGATGTCAACTTTGAGCCAAAATCGCAGCCACTTCTAGTAGGTTTATTAGGGAAATCACATATAGTTTTGAAGATCAAGAAGTCAGGAATCCAATGCTTCCAACAGAGTGCAATTTGGAGTTGAAATGAGGGAGATTTGACCAATTGAAATAATGTTGCGCAAGAAGCATGCTGTTACGGGATTGCATCTGGGCCCAATTCTTTTTGGTAGTTTGGGCTGAATTTTGGCCCTCTTCTTTTTGTGCTCATTTTGGTGGACATTGGGGCGTTTTGGTTTTCTTTTTTCACTAATCATATTTTTGGTTGCAAGACTATTTTTGGTAGTTTGGATTTTATCCAAATTTTAATTACCAAATATGCAATAAGATCCTTAAAGGCCATGGGATTTTTTCTATTTAGTTATTCCCCCTTTTTTTTTTCAACATAGGAAAACTTATTTAAATTTGAATGTGCATGGTTAGGAAATTTTATTTTAAAGAAAAAGATAAGTTGGAAATGGATTAAGAGCTTTCTTTCCTTTTAAAATTAATTCTTACATATTTTAATTTTATATAAAATATTTTCAAATCTTTGAGATCTCTAAGAATAAAGTCTTTCTTTTAAGGAAAAACTCCTATTTTCAAATCTTTATAAAATAGTATTTTTCCTATTTTGCACAGGATTCCGATTTAAAGAGGACAAATTAATATTGAAAATTAATGATAGATAATTTATAATTAAGAATGGTTTAAAAAATAAGTATTAGAACCGAAAGGAAAGTTTTTTGGTATTCTTAGTAAATTTTCATAAGAAGATATTTTTTGAAATTACTTATTTAAACTGGTTGTTGATAAGAAGAACGCTATTTCTTTATAATTATATGTTTATTAAACTTTAGGAGATTTTCCCATTCTTTCTCAATGAGAGAATGAAAACTATACTTGTAGTTGGTCCTCCAGACTCTACCCCCTAAAGAGGAGGAAACCCTTCTATTTGGATAGTTCAATGATAAGGAATAGGAGAGCAATTCTTTTAGCACAAGAGTCTTGATTTAAAAGATAAATAATGGATTTGGAAAATCTCATGATAGAGAATTTATGATAAGAATGGTTACCAAAATAACTTTGGAAAGTTTTAGTAATTTAATGAACATATAAAATATTTTCAAAATACATTCCAAAATGGATTGTTTAATTCCATTTCAAAAATAAACATTTTTGAGAGTTTTTCATAGAGAACATTTTAACTATTAAGGAATTACTAAAAGGTTCTATTGGAATAAATTATTATGGAATTTCCATGGAAATATTTATTAAGTTGGAAAAGTGTAAGAAATAAGGAAAGTAAATCTTATGAGGATTTTTTAATATGAGAAGCAAAAGTTCATTTCTTGGTAAGATACTCTCAAGATTATTCAAAATCTCATAAATTGGTAATTTCCTTATTACACAAGAATTTCCAATTTGGAAAATAAATATTTTGGAAATTTTCATTAGAGATAAAAGATTATTACCAAAAGGCTTAGTAATTTGATGGAAATAAAATTGTTTGAAACATTTCCTAGATAAAACATTTATTAATTGGAATTATGTATAGAAGGAGAATTTTATGAAAATGGATTTTAAAATTTTGAGAGTGGATATTTGATCAAAATTGTTTTTAAAAATTACTCTCATGGAAATTTTAAAATTTTCATGTTGGTATTCTCCTATTATACTAGGTTTCCAATTAGTAAATATATATTTTTGAAAAATTTCAAAGTAGATAATTTATTCATCAAGGAAATTACTAATGTTTATAAAATACTCTTATTTATCTCACAATATTAAGTGGGAGAGGGCCTTAGGCAAGCCCACAGCCTCCATTGTCGAGCCCGTCTTGATTTGGGTTCATCACCACCCCCATGGTGGGTTAGAGATATGGACTCTCCACATAAACGAGACTAGATATGTCTATAGTGGAAGCGACCACCCCTACGGTGGGGTTCTTTACTTAGTGACATTGATAGTTCAAGGACAATGGTTATACACTTGGCATTGGATATGAAGTGGAAGAATCACCCCACACAGTCCCACTTGCATAGTCCATGGGCCAAATAAAAGGTATGTTGGTCTTGTCTTTAGATACCTTTATGGTTAAGGCAAGGAGATCTATTTTAGAGGGTCTCTAACTAGTAATAAGGTTATTACCTGCCCCACGTAGGTTTGATTCTTATGATACTAGGATACCTTGCAAAAGGACAAGTAGTTTGAGAGAGCTACATTTTTGCTAAATTAATTACCAATTTCCATGAATGATCAATTATGTCATATGCTTAGTTATTTTCTTTGTTACAGATGTTGGTTGCATTATCACTCTTTTTCTAACAATAGGCTAAGCCTAAGTAATCAATTGGACTAATTTTATTCTAGATATAGTAACTAATTGCAGAGAGCTAGTTTAGGTAGAGCTAGCTATTCATTATGAACTAACATAGCAAAAGGAAAGAGTGGCACATCAAAGTGGTATTAGATGGATTAAAAGACCATGTGTCTAATTCTTGGATATTTGGATGTGTTGCAATATCAACACATGTCTATTACTAGAGACTTTGATGTTCTTTTCCAAGTTTGCAATGGTTATTTGGTTATAAGGGTAGGTCAGTTTTGACAACTACTCTTAGGACCATTATGAACACCAATATTCATATGATCTTAGAGAGCTTTCCATTTTCCTTCGGGATGGCTAAGTGGATTCTAAAAGATTATAGGGTATTCATATGGAAGTTAAAGGTTCTTTAGGTTTTTCTCTCAACAAGAAGAAGAGCAATACCAAATAAGGAAGGTCAAAGAGAAGGTATTAGAGAGCAAGCTTAGAGGCAAGTGATTCCTTTGTGACCTTTTAGAGCACTAAAAATGGAATGTCCAATTTACCTAAAGGAAAAAGGATCATGAGATTTTTTTTCCAGTTATGTGTACCAAGGTATTTATTGCAAATGGAGAGGTGGAAAGAATATATCAAACTTGGATGTACATAGTGAGATCATGGATAAGTGTATTATCCTTTCCTGGATTCTTTTGGGGATATGTCTTATAGACTGCGCAATACCTTTTTTTCTTAAAAGATATATCAGTTGGTCTACAAGAGGAACATAAGAGTAGATGGAAAGATTGAGTTTTATGTTGCTAAGATTGTAGATAAAGGTTACAGTTTGAAACTTTGTTTCAACTATCGAAAACCTTTTCAACAGTAGTCATACTCAAATCCATCTTATGACTTTTATCAATTATAGTGTGTCTCATTTATGAGATACAACAACCAAACATTTTCATAGCAAATGGCCTTGTATGTACAAGAAGGGACATGGAAGCGTGGTGATGCTCTAAGATCTTATAGGTAGATGACAATCTACTCATTAGATATGAAGTAGAGATATTGTCACCGGCTATGATCTAGTAGTCTACTCAACTCTAGATGAAAATCTAGAAGAAGATGCAATATATTCTTGGGGTTAAGGTCCTTTAGGACTGCAAGAATAAGAAAATTTTTCCATGTCACCTACATAGATAAGCATTTGATCAAGCCCATGATGCAAAACTCCAAGAAGGGTTTGTTACTCTTTAGATTTGGAGTTGTCTTTCTTAAGAACAATTTCCTTGAACATCTAAGGAGAGAGATCACATTAAGGCAATATCCAATGCCTCTACAATGGATAGCCATAAGTATACAATGCTATGTGTTAAACTAGATATTTGTTTTATTGTAGGAATAATGAGTGGATATTAGTCCATTTCCTTATTAGAGCTTTGGTCAGATGTCGAACATATACTCTAGTATCTTTAGAGAACAAGGGATTATATGTTTATGAGCCTTTACGATGATTTGGTACTCCTTTTGTACTGATAAATTGAACTTTTAGTTTAATAAGGACTCTCACAAGTCTACCTCTAAGTATGTGTACACTCTAAGTGGTTTTTATTGCTTTTATAGCAACAAAGGAATCCTTTTGGCTTATGGGTAGTAGTTCCCTTGGCTATATCATCTAAGATATTGTTATGTGATAATAGTGGGACAGTGGCATAATAAAAAAACTAAAGTACCATTGGAAGAGGAAATGCATAAAGAAGAAGTGTTACCTTATTGTGAGATAGTACAAAGAGGTGATATGACTATGGAGTAGAATCTTTCTACAATAACTAGTTTACTTTTAAGGCTAGTGGGATTTTATGGGATTTTATTAGGATTGACCCCCAAAAAGTAAGATATGATGTAACAAAGTTAAACTTAACTATCCTCTTACTATCCCTTTGTTATATTGACATTGATTTGAGTATTCAACCCATGTCTCTTAGATTGTACATAACTTAGGTGCATTAGGAGTTGTACATAAAATACAAGTAATGGGTTCCTTGTAAGTAGATAAGTTGTCCACAGTTGGTTCATGGATTTAGGCAATCCAGTAGAGACTACAGTACACCACCTCCTAATTGGAGGGATAACTTGTCTTGGCCATTGAGATGGGTTTCACATGGTGACTACACTAATGTATGTGATGTACATTGGATAGGACCTACGATGAATCATGGTGCAAGGTCATCAATTGTCATAATTCACCAAGCTACTATATTGCATGGACTCTTAACCTTGAGAGGATATTGAGCTTGTGCCAAAATCAACAAGAGGTTTTGACCTATGGGTGAGACCCCAAAGTGGTCATATATCCCTATGGATTAGGGCACTATTGATGGAGGCTGGTGGCAATTAGTATTCTCAATAAAGGCACCATGATATCTCATGGGATTGAGATAGTGCGTCCGCTTGGATGATCCAAAGGACAGGTGATCATGAAATCTATGGCCATAATAATTCCTTTAGTTGAACCTCTTTAGAGCTAGAGTATGTCATTTGATCACATAATAAGTGGGATTTGTAACTCAAGGATTTGAGAGGTAATCTTGATAAGGAATAGCACTACCTTGTTAGATTACGGACACCAGTTCATAGGGAGTCTACATGTAGTGGATATTAGGTCATAGACTTGAGCTCTTAGTATCTTGTTGTAATTTACATAGGGTATTGGAGTGTAGTTAACTATCTATAGTGGGATGTTGAGTCAATTTTAGAATTTGATTATGAGGGAGCCAGTACTCCTATGGGCCCTAATAGTCTCCCACTCTAAACTTATGTTCCTTGATGGCATGGTTTATGAGGGTTGGATGGGTTTTTAGTTCACTACAGAAGATCATGGTGTTTATGAGATCTATTACAACTTTGGAGTCATCTACATCAACTGGAATCGATCCAAGAACATTAAGATAAAAGGTATGTGACTTTATTATCTAGATCTATGCATTCTATAGTATTCTTATTATTTTTGAATATCTATTTATCTGCTGCGATAGATTTAAAGAACCTTAGGATAGATTTGCATGCACCCTAAGGGATCTAAGGCATGGGAATGGAGCAATCCTGGGTTCCAAACAACTAGTATTAGAGCCATAGGTTAGGTTCTAGCATGTTAGATCTGTTTTAGGGTGTGCCTACTTTGTTTTTCTACTTTTTTTTATTCATTCCGTGGCCCAAAGGGTCATTCATGTCAACCACATCCCTGAGCAATTCATTGCAGCAAGAGACCTGAGCTCATGACCCAAAGTTGTCCATGTCATCAAAAGCCCTGAGTCATTCATAGCATCTAGAGGCTTGAGCTCATGATGTAAAATAATTCATATCATCCATAGCCCTGAGTGGTTCATAGTATCTAAAGGCCTAAGCTCACAGGATCCTGAGTCGTTCATATCATCTACAACTCTGAGTTATTCATAGCTTCTAGAGCCTTGTGCTCACAACCCGGAGTCTTTCATGTCAGCCACAATATGAACTATTCATAGTATCTATATCCCTAAGCCCATGACCCGGAGTCATTCATGTCATCCACAATCTTGAGTTCTTCATAGTATCCAAAGCCCTGAGCTCATGACACAGAGTCATTTATATCAACCATAACCTTGAGTTGTTCATAGGAACTAGAGCCTTGAGCTCATGACCTAGAGACATTCATGTCAACCACAACCCTAAGTTATTCATAGTATCTAGGGCCTTGTGCTCATCACCTTAAGTTGTCCATGTCATCCATAACCTTAAGTTGTTCATTACATCTAGAGCCTTGAGCTCATAACTTGGAGTTGTTCATGTCAACCATAACCCTAAGCAATTAATAGCATCTAGAACCCTAAGCTCACGACCAAGAGTCATTCACATAATCCATAACCTTTAGCCATTCATAGCATTTAGAGGCTTAAGCTCGGGACATAGAATGATTCATATCATCCATAGCCCTAAGTAGTTCATAACATTTAGAGGCCTGAGCTCATAGGTTCCCAAGTCATTCATATCATCCACAACTCTGATTTATTCATAGCTTTTAGAGCCATGAGCTCATGACCCTGAGTCTTTCATGTCAACCACAGCTTGAGTTGTTCATAGTATATAAAGACCTAAGCTCATGACCCAAAGTCGTTCATGTCAATAATAACCCTTGATTCGTGCCCAGCTGGTGTATGCCCTGTTGATTAGTGTTCAATCAACTGGTGTACTCTGATTTCAGTCCTCAGACGGGAGTAATCAACAAAATTTATAAACCTATTTCACCATATACTAGGGTAACATTAGCTAGCATAGCATAGTGGCTCTAGGATCATCCACAGGGATGGGTTTTCAAATTACAATTGATATTAGTTCAAAAACTGAATTGGTGTTTTTTTCTTTTCATGGTTAGCTTTAAAAGAAAACATAAGTATGTTTGAAAAGATTGGTTTTAAGTGAAACTAAAAATAAAGTAATTGAGATTACTTACAAAGAAAAGTGTTTCTTGGAGTTTTAGATCACTAGGCTCAGGGTCCTTATACAAAAGGGAGATTCCGATCACTTGAATCTTTTTCTCGCATTGAGGATTTAACATATAGTTATTTCCCGAACCGGTGTGGTACAAATGCTTCCCTCTAATGGGTTCAAACACTAAATCCCTATCACTGATGCATTTTGCAATGGCTCATACCTCTCACCTAGCATTTGCCATTCAAGGTGATCCTTAACCTTGGATTACCCGTCAAAAGCTTGCAAGAGATAACTAATGGATGTCTCCTGGGAGTCCAAAAGCTTACCAAGTGTTGGCTATTCTAGAAAAACCTACCTTTAAACCACCTCCTAGAGGCTCGCAAGAGATAAACTAGTGAATCTCAATGGACGGAGACCACTTGCCTTACCAAGTGTTGGCCCAAGTGATTTTAAGGAATTTTAAGTTAACTAAAAAGATAAAAACCATTAATGGACCACACTTTCTTTTCATTAAAAACTGAAACAACAAAGCTTCCAATTTTGCATTAGGAACTTTACCTAGGTTCTTTCACTCCAAGAAAAAAAAGAAAAAGCCTAGCCACTCATCTTCTGGGAAACATCCTCAGAGTTTGATTTGCTAGAAATAAAAATAACTAGAAAACAAAATGAGTAGGTAAGGCATAGCAAAGCTCTGTGTATTACTTTCTTGAAAAACTATACAAAGTGTTGTCTCTGAGAAAAACTCAATAGCCATCTTTAAAAGAAAATTACAATAGATTATATAGAGGGGCCATTCACCCCTCCTGCTAACTTCCCAACCAAGGAAACTTGTCTTTGGTGGGTTACAAGGAGAAAATAGGGATTTACACACAAATATCTGAAGATAAATATCAAACGGAGTTGGTGCACAAATATCTCAAATTACAGGTGGATTTCGCAAGTTCAAATGCAACTTGTGAAAATTTTGCAAGTTGAAATTATCCATTTCGGAAGTTGCGAAATTATCCTGCAACTCATCAGCTCTATGTCTTGCAGCAATTCCTTTCCCTCTCCTATTTCACAAGTTGCGAAAATCTCGCAAGTTGGATTCCACAACTTGCGAAATTGTTGGATGGTTGATTTCTTCTGTGTTTTTCCTCCTTGCATCCTTGTTTGGTTTTGGCAAAGGGTTATGAAGCTCCAAAGCTTAGTTTCTTCATGAATTTGAGCTTCAACTTGGTTTGCCTTGAACTATAAAAAGATCTACCTCATTCTTGGATTGCTTTGGTGATTAAAAAGCTATCAAAAACACCAAAACTTAACACAGTTTGATTAGAAACGATTGCAAGGGTCCTTAACATGCCAATTGAGTTAAAAGGCAATAACTACTACTCAAAAGTGTTTAAAAGAGTTAATTACAAGCTATAAAATAACATTTTTTGAGTAGTAATCAACCCTCAGTAGTTCATTGCATTCAGAGCCTTAAGTGAACGACCTAGAGTCATACATGTCAACCATAAACCTAAGTTGTTCATTTCATCTAAAGTCCTTAGCTCAAGACCTAGAGTCGTTCATGTCATCCACAACTCTGAGCAATTTGTAGCATCTAGAGGCCTAAGCTCATAGGATCATTTGTTCATATCATCCACAACTTTGAGCTATTCATAACATCCAGAATCATGAACTCATGACCCGGAGTAGCCCAAGTCACCCATAGTTGTGACCTGTACATAGCATCTAAAGCCTTGAGCTCATGACCCCTAGTCTTCCATGTCACCGACAACCTTGAGTTATTAATAGCATCTAGAGCCCTGAGCTCATGACCCGGAGTCTTTGAGTTCATCGACAACCTCGAGCTATTCATAGCATCTAGAGCCTTGAGTTCACAGCCTAGTGTCTTTCATCTCATCTAAAGCCCTAAATTGTTCATACCCTCTAGAGCCTTAAGCTCGCGACCTAGAGTCATTCATGTCAACCATAGCCCATAGTTGTTCAAAGCATCTAGAGCTCTAAGCTCATGACCCGAAGTCATTCATGTCAACCATAGCTCTGAGCTGTTCATAACATCTAAAGGCTTGAGCTCATGAAGTAAAATCATTCATATTATCCACAACCCTTAGCATTTCATAACATTTAGAGACCTAAGCTCATGGGATCCCAAGTCATTAATATCATCCAAAACTCTGAGTTGTTGATTTCGTGCCTAATTGGTGTACCTTGATTTTTGGTCCTCAGACAAGAGTAATCAACAAAATTTATAACCTATATCACCATGTACTAGGATAGCCTCAGCTAGTATAGCTAGTGGCTTTAGGATTGTTCATTGGGAAGGGTTTTCAACTTATAACTGATAATAATTCAAAGTTGAATTGATGCTTTTTCATTTCAAGGTTAGCTTCAAAAGAAAACATAAACTTAGGTTTAAAAAGGATTGGTTTTAAGCTAACTAAAAATAAAGTAACGGAAATTACTTACAAAGAAAATTGTTTCTTGGAGTTTTAGGATCACTAGGATCAGGCTCCTCATATAAAAACAGAGTTCCGGTCACTTGAATCTTTTCCTCCCATTAGAGAATTAACATATAGTTATTTCTCTAACCGGTGTACAGATGCTTCCCTTTTATGGATTCCAACACTAAATCCCTCTCATTGATTCATCTTGCAATGACTCGTGCCTCTCACCTAGCATTTACCATTCAAGGTGATCCTTAACCTTGAATTTCCCTTCTTGAAGCTCGCAAGAGATAACTAATGGATGTCTCCTTAGAGTCCAAAAGCTTACCAAGTTTTGGCAATTCTAGAAAATCCTACCTTCCAATCACCTCCCAAAGGCTCGCAAGAGATAAACTAGTACATCTCAATGGAGGAAGATCACTTGCCTTACCAAGTGTTGGCCCAGGTGATTTAAAGGCATTTTAAGTTAACTAAAAACATAGAAACCATTAACGGGTCACACTTTCTCTTCATTAAAAACTGAAACAACAAAACTTCCAATTCTTGCATTCGGCACCTTACCTAGCTACCTTAGCTCCAAGAGACAAAAAGTCTAGCCACTCATTCCTTGAGGAAACATCCTCAGAGCTTGTTTGGCAAGTAAGAAAAATACAATCAAAGCGAGTAGGTAAGGCAGAGCAAAGCTCTGTATATTACTTCCTTCAAAACTATACAAAAAGTTGTCTCTGAGAACAAGCTCCCGAGATGATTTTCTCTGTGTAAAGAAAATTACAAACTATATATATGAGGTTATTGACCCATTGTTCTTACTTATTAACCAAGGAATCCTATGATTGGTGGATTACAAGGAGAAAATGGGGATTTAAACAATAAATATCTGAAGAAAAAATCTAAAAGAGTCGGTAGCAAATATCTGGAAGCACTCAGGTGGATTTCGCAGGCATGCAAGATGGGCTGCGTAATTTCACAACCTGAAGGTCTCCATTTCGCAGCCAAAGGCTGATTTTGCAGTTGCGAAATTGGCCTTCAGCTTGGTGTGATTGGCTTCCAATGGCTATAACTTCTTCATTTCTACTCCGATTTGTGTACCATTTGAAGTGTTGGATTCCTAACTTCTCAAGCTTCGAAATGACATATATTATGCATGAAATGGACTCCAATAAGTGCTCTAAATATGTCCTCTTGAATTCTTCATGTTAAATTTCTCTCTTTGCTTTCCCTCCTTGCATTCTTGATTTGCTTTTAGAAAAGGAGTATAAAGCTTCAAAGCTTGGGTTCTTCATATAAATGAGCTTTCAATTGCTTTGCAATGGATTCTATAGAACTCTCCTCAATCTTGAATTGCTTTGATGATCAAAATACTATCAAAAACACTAAAACTTAACACAATTCGATTAGAAACGATTGTAAAGGTACTTAATGTGCTAATTGAGTTAAAAGGCAATAACTACTACTCAAAAGCGTTTAAAAGAGTTAATTACAAGCTACAAAATAACACTTTTTGAGTAGTAATCACTCCCCCCAACCAACATATTGCTAGTCCCTTAGTAATGAAGGAGAGAAAAAGTAAAATAAACAGTAATATAATTTACAAAATCATGCTAATCACTTCAAAAAATTTTAAGTGGCATGATGATCTAACTCTCGTATGGAACATTAAAGATATAAAACTCAAACTTCAACGAGAGTTATCAAATAACTTGCCTAATCACAATTCATGAAGAGAAAGCAATATGTAAATTGAAGCTTTAAAATCGTTTCTACTTCCAAAGGGCCAAAGCTTACTCTTCCACAAAAATCTAAGTGTTACTTGATAGTTTCCAAATATAGTATGCTAAACTAATCTCTCCTCCCAACCTAGTTCTTTTTCAAAGCTTAGCAAACTGATCAACCTCCAATAGGCTAAGAACGCACCTCTTTTCTTTCACACTTTTTTTTTCTTGTAGGAGTACAAAGCTAAAGGTATTGTTTTCTAAATTGTCCATGTAACGGGGGTCCATCGATGACTCCCAACCAATTAAGGTTTAGGGCATCAAGCTTTAAGGATCTTTCAACCACTAACTTCTCGGATTTTTACTCCGGACTTTTGAGAATGAATTTTAATACCCAAGCAAATATGTTAAACTCCACCTATTCACCCTTGTAACGAGCATTGAGGTCGATGACTTCCAACTAATGAAGGCTTAGGGCACCAGGTTTTAAAGATTTTCACCACATACCCCTCAGACCTTGCTCGGGTTTCAAGGTAAGCAAACATTTTTCTTTTTTCTTTTTTTCAAAGACTCATTGGCCTTTTATAAGGTGTCCCAACACTATTAAATGAGGTCAAAGGTACCAAGTCTAAAATTTTCCTAAGTCAAGAGGGAAATAGTTTTTCATCTTACTTTCTGAACCTATTGTGCACAGTGTGTGAATAGCTTAAAGTGGAAGACATAAGGTTGAATTCAATAGAAGTTTCAACAATTCATCAACTTTAGTAAGTATAATACAAACTCTAAGTCAAGTAAAAAGACAAAAATTCAATTTCTTCCTTTTCATTTTGGGAAATTTTCCTTAATAACCATGGAGAGTAGAATAAAAAACTTAAAAAAAAAATTAAAAATTAAGCAAAAAACAACTAAATTACCAAAATAACTTAGCATTAATAATTAAAACTTCCTTCCTCAACTCTCTCCCCAACCAAGCTGAACATTGTCCTCGATGTGGCAAGAGCGATTGAAATTACAGGGAGAAAGTGGTACCTCCTGAGTGATATGAAGTTCGAGTAGAATAGGAGAAACCACATGTTTCAAAAACAATAAAAGATATGAGTAGAGGAATTAAAATAAAATTATGCCAAGAATACTTAAAAAAATGATAGATATGTATTACTTTAAGAAAGTGCACTATAGAGGAAAACAAGTAATACAACCAATCCCAATATATAAAACATAAAAAACATGGGATTATAAGTTCTACTATAGTAAAGAAATACAGAAAAGAAACTAAGTAAATGATAAGATAGTGGTGGGAGGATCATGTGGAGATGATGGCTTAACTGTAGAGGTTAGAATGCTCGAGATGGATGGCTCTATCTCTCCTGTAGTCGGCTCCTCAGGGGGCATAGTCTGCTCTACTAGAGGAAGGCCCTGTGATGGATCTATAGGCTCTGATGGGATAGGAATAGCGTGCTCAAGAGGCGATGGAATACCCAAATGCTGTTGTATCTGCCTAAGGATGGCAGTATGCTGGGTCAGGGTGGCAATAATCTGCTCCTGATAGGCATGTAGAGCTGTCATCTATTGAGTCAGGATGCTCTGGGTAGCGGTCAATGTCTGCAAAGTGTGACATAGGCCTCTGAACTCAGAAATGGATATGGCGATCCTAGACTCAGATGGAGAAGGAGGCTCTGATATAGATGGTATAACAGGCGGAGTCCCTGGTGTGGCATGAGGAGCAGAAGGTGCAACCTTAGGCATAGGTCCTGTAAAGGGCACTGCAGGGGCAGGTGCTCTCATGTTAGCTGGTATCTCAACCAGTTGTGGCTCCTCTAGATGCTCTGGATGCTCTGGGGCTCCTGGCTCTGCATCATAAGCTGTCATACTCGTCCATTTGTCGAGAGTGAATATCTCTCGGCAAATGCATCTGCGCTCAAGCTGAGGCTCAGATGGATATCCCAAGTGCTCCAAAATCTGACAGAGCAATCTCGGGAATAGAAGTGGAATGGAATCCGCTCTCAGCAGCTTCTTCCTATGGACTTTCTCTTCAAAGTACAGAAGAGCAGCCATAATGAGATGATGAGGGCCAAAGAAAAATCCCTCGGATATCCTGAACAATGCCTCTAGCAAAGTTCCTCTCCTCTGCACCATATGCTGAAGTGGATAGATGTTATGGTGCAGGAGTGCATCTATAAAGAACATGCTGGGAGGGAGCTCCTTCCTCAATAGATAGGGGCGTGTGGATGCCCCTCTGGACAGTATATGAACCATGTCACTCTCGGAAGGGTGAGCCCAGACTCAATAATCCTCTAGACATGTTGGTTCGTAGGGAATGCGTAGGGCCTCTATTATATGTCTGGCTCCAAGGATACCATGGCGTCCGTCAATGGTGAAGTGGATGACAGTAGGATCCTGGATGCGATGTGTAGTCATAGACTGATAAAAGTCTAATGCTACATGGGGATAGAAGAAATCCCTGGGAGTCATCAGGTGCTCCATATGGTACCTCTGTAGTAGATGGAAGGAATCTCTGAGCTTTGGTTGAAGCCTGAAGGTATCTCTGTCAAAGCAAAGCTCTGAGTGGAATGGCCTAACCCGGCAATCCAAATTACCCTCAATGGGTGGCTGAGTGACCATGGGCCGCCTAATAACCACCTCAGGAGTCATCCCAGAGGGAATCTGAGACTCTATGGCAGGTGGCTGAGGCGGCTGAGGCTCGGATGAAGGCTCTGATGGCTCAAGTGGTGCTGATATCCTTGTTTTCTTCTTAGGAGGACGACTACCTGACTTTTTGGCACGAGAGGAGCTTGCCTCGGGTGTGGTGGGTGGTCTCCTCGTCTCATATCGCCTCGAAGGAGAACTCAGGGGTGCGTCCTCTACTGAAGGTGGGACGGCCAGTGGCTGTGAAGGTTTGGTCATGGAGCCTTGCACAGGGGCCACTCTCGGTGCTTTGGGGCGGCCTAAAGGAGACGAGGTATTAGCTCCTCGGGTTTTTGCCATGGCTGACTCGGAGAAGTTTGAGAGAAGGTGGCCGAAGGTGAGCGCGTGGCTTGGGCTTAGATGGAAGTCCTCTGGAAATGGTGCTCTGGCTTGGCTTCTATTTCGCACCAAATAGAGGTTTTCGCAAGGCAAATGACCGGTTTAAAATGAAAATTTGGAATTTAAAAGGTTTAAATTGGAAGCCAAGTGACGGTTGGAATTTTTCGCAAAAGAGGGGCCATTTCGCAGCGAAGGCTCATTTTCGCAGCCAATGACCATTTTCGCAGCCCATTTCGCAGCCCATTTTAAATGAGGGGGTGGGGTTGCGAAATGGAGGTTTGGAAGCCTTAGGTGGTTTCGCAGAGGATTTCGCAGATGCGAAATGGGGGCATGGGCTGCGAAATGGCACTCATGTGCCAAAGGTGGGTTTCGCAGCTGCGAAAATTTTCACAGAGGGGGGCCATGGGGCTACGAAATGGTTTCGCAGCGGAGGGCCCAATTCGCAGCCAACCCTTGATTTCGCAGTGGGCACCTTGTGGCTGTGAAATTATTTCACAGAGGATGGCCGTTTTCGCAGGGGGCTATTTTGGGCTGCGAAATTTCGTAGACCACTGAAATTTCTTGCTTCTGAGCTCCTTTTGGCTCCCTGAGACCTTCCTTCACTTCTTTTACAATTCCTCCTAAATTAGATCATTCAAAAAGTCTAAGTTACATAAAAATAACATAAATTAAGACTAAGATTAAAATCAAAACAATTAATAAGGCTTTTAAATTAACAAAATCAAACAAAAAATATGGACTTTGGTGAGACCAAGTCCATCTAAGCCCTTTTCGATTAGGATTTCTATGGCTCAAGGAGGTTGATTTCCTCCTTATCTTGATTGAATGGCTCCAAGAATGGTTTGAGACGATGGCCATTGACTTTAAAGGTGTCTATGCTGTTGGAATTCAATAATTCCACCACTCCATTGAGATGCACTTGGTGAATAATGAAAGGGCCTATCAACCTTGACTTCAGCTTCCTTGGAAAGATATAGAGCCTTAAGTCATAGAGTAAGACTCTTTGTCCTTTCCGCAATTCTTTGTTGGAGATTAACTGATCATGCCACCTCTTCATCCTCTGTATTGCAACTTTGGAATTGATGTAGGCATCATTTCTTAATTCCTCCATCTCATTAAGGTCTAAGCACCTCTTTGCCTCGGCTCTGATCAAGTCCATGTTTACCTTCTTGATTGCCCACCAAGCCTTATATTCAACTTCCACAGGGAGATGGCATGCTTTGCCATAGACTAGGCGATAGGGAGACATGTCAAGAATAGTCTTGTAAGCTATTCTATATGCCCATAGTGAATCATGGAGCTTAATAAACCAATCTCTTCTGCTCGTGTTTACCACCTTCATCAATATATTCTTGATTTCCCTATTTGCTAGCTCAACTTGCCCGGAAGTCTAAGGGTGATAAGGTGTAGTTACCTTATGCTTCACCCCATACTTGGCTAATAGGGTTTCAAAAGGTTTGTTGCAAAAATGAGTACCTCCATCACTGATCATGGCCTTGGGCACCCCAAATCTTGAGAAGATGTTCTCTTTAAGAAACTTGAGAACCACCCTATGATCATTGTGTTTACAGGGGATTGCCTCAACCCATTTAGAAACATAGTCCACCCCCACCAGATATAAGAGTTACCAAAAGACATTGGGAAAGGTCTCATGAAGTCAATGCCCCAAACATCAAAGAGATCTACTATTAGAATGGGGTTCATAAGCATTTGATTCCTTCATGTTAGCTTTCTGAGCCTTTGGCATCTATCACAGCTCCTACACATGGTGTGGGCATCTTTGAAAAGTGATGACCAACTAAACCCTGATTGCAACACCTTCATAGTTGTTTTCTGGAAGGCAAAGTGGCCTTCACATACACTTTCATGGCAATGGATGAGGATTCCTTGTTGCTCTTCTTCAAGGACACACTTCCTTATTATTTGATCTGCACAATACTTGAAAAGGAAAGGCTCTTCCCAATAATAAGTATGAATCTTTGCAAAGAAGTGCTTCCTGACTTGTGCTTTCCACTGGATAGTTAGCAATATGAGCATACCAAGGAGTTTTTTCTAGCAACATAAGTGATTCCTCTGGAAAGTCATCATTAATAGGTAAGACATGGGAATTGTGTGTTATAACCAACCTTGAAAGGTGGTCAGCTACCACATTCTCCACTCCTTTCTTATCTCTGATTTGGAGATCAAACTCTTGTAGTAAGAGAATCCATCTAATCAACCTTGCTTTTGCATCTTGTTTTGTCAATAAATACTTCAAGGCTGAATGGTCAGTTAAAACAATGATGAAAGACCCTACTAGATAGGCACGAAACTTGTCTAAGGCAAACACTACAACTAACAATTCTTTCTCTTTAGTTGTGTAGTTCCTTTGAGCTTCGTTCAATGTCTTGCTTGCATAGTAGATTAGATAGGGCTTTCCATCTTCTCTTTGGCCAAGCACAACTCCTATAGCAAAGTCACTGGCATCACACATCACTTCAAAGGGTAGTTACCAGTTAGGAGCCCTCACTATGGGAGCGATTGTCAAGAATTGCTTTAGTTGATCAAAACTCTTTTGACATCTTTCATCCCATACAAATTTAGCATCTTTAGCCAAAAGTTCACAAAGAGGCTTTGAAAGCTTAGAGAAATCTTTTATAAACCTTCTATAGAACCCTACATGGCCAAGGAATTGCCTTACTCCTTTTACAGTTATTGGGGATGGCAATTTGATAATAAGTTCCACCTTTGCTTTATCAACTTCAATACCTTTCTTGGACATGATATGGCCAAGGACAATTCCTTGATGTACCATAAAATGGCTTTTCTCCCAGTTAAGCACCAAGTCCTTTTCAATGCATCTATTTAGAACCGGTTCAAAGTTGACTAAGCATTCTTCAAATGTACTTCCATATATGGTGATGTCATCTATGAAAACCTCCATAATTCGCTCCACCATATCATTCAAGATACTTAGCATACATCGTTGGAATGTTGCAAGTGCATTACATAAACCAAAAGGCATTGTTCTATAGGCATATGTTCCAAATGGACATGTGAAAGTGGTCTTCTCCTGATCTTCAACATCGATTTCAATTTGAAAATACCTGGAGTAGCCATCCAAGAAACAATAGAAAGGATGGCCAGAGACTCTCTCCAACGCTTGGTCAATAAATGGCAATGGAAAATGATCCTTCCTTGTCACATCATTCAATTTTCTATAATCAATACACACCCTCCAACCTAAAGTGAGGCGTGTAGCAACTTCTTCTCCCTTTTCATTTTGAACCACCGTGATCCCTAACTTCTTTGGTACCACTTGAGTAGGACTCACCCAAGGGTTGTTAGATATGGGGTAGATAATACCTGCTTGAAGTAGCTTTAGAACCTCCGTTCGCACCACCTCTTGCAAATGAGGATTAAATCTTCTTTGAGGTTGACGAATTGGTTTAGCTTCTTCTTCCATGTATATATGATGTGTACAGACCAAAGGACTGATGCCTTTCAAGTTAGATATTTTCCATCCTATTGCTTTCTTACACCTCTTGAGAACTTCAAGTATACACACCTCCTGAGGAGTAGTAAGAGATGAAGATATAACAACAGGACACTTTTGATTTTCTTCTAGGTATGTATATTTCAACTTCGTGGGTAGAGGCTTCAAGATTGAGCTTTGGGGTTTCTTTTTTAGCAGCTTCTTGTGCCTCCTCTTTATTGAACAAAGGTAGAATCTCTTCTCTCCTCCTCTAACCTTGTAGAGTAGCAAGCACATCAGAGGGTTCAGGCAACCCTTCTTCAAGATCCCCAAGACTTTCATTCAACTTGTCTTGCATCTTCTGATTATAGTGCTCCTCCACTAGAGTGTCAATAATGCACACCTCTTCTGGACCTTCTTCTTCTTCCGGAGTGATTAGCTTTTTGGACATATAGAAGATATTGAGCTCCAGTGTCATGTTGCCAAATGTGAGTTACATGAGTCCATTCCTACAATTTATAATTTCATTTGATGTAGCAAGGAATGGCCTTCCAAGGATGATAGGAACATAATTCATTTCCTTGACAATGGGGCCTGTATTAAGAACAACAAAGTTTACTGGATAGTAGAAATTATCCACTTGAACTAAGACATCTTCAATTATCCCCCTTGGAATTTTCACTGATCTATCTGCTAGAGATAGAGTGATTGATGTTGGCTTCAATTCACCAAGTCCCAATTGTTTGTAGACAGAGTATGGTAGCAAATTCATGCTTGCTCCCAAGTCTAACAAAGCTTTTTCCACTACCTTTCCTCCAATCATGATTGAAATGGTAGGACAACCCGGATCTTTGTACTTCAAAGGAGACTTGCATTGTATGATAGCACTTACTTGCTCAGTCAAGAAGGCTTTCTTATTCACATTCAACCCTCTTTTGATAGTAAACAAGTCCTTGATAAGTACACAAGTCCTTTTACTTGCAAAGCTTGAGGAAAAGGTGGAGGTGTGTGTTTCTTCATCACATCTCCCTTGATAAGTACTTTCTCCGAATTTGCATTCACTGTTGAATCATGACCCTCTTCTCCTTCACTGATATCTTTCTTCTTTCCTTTGATTTCCTCCATCTTCTTTGTCTCTTTTTCTTCTTCCTTTTCAACATGTGGTTTGGGTGTTGGCAACTCAACCTTTTTACCACTCCTTAGAGTGATCAAGGCTTTAACATCTCTCACCTGTGAGGATTCTCCCTCATGAGTTTCCACTTCATGGATACCCTTGGGGTTTTGGTGAGGTTGAGAAGGAAATCTACCCTTCTCTTGCACTGTGTTCAAGTTAGTGAGCCTTGAGATTAAGTATTGGAGATTATCTATCTTTTGAGATATGTCATTTTGCAGCCCATCTATCCTTTTATTCAAAGTATTCTCTACACTGTCAATTCTTTGACTAAGTTGAGCATTGATGGCTTTTTGGTCTCCAACAAAATCTCCCACAACCTTGTTGAGATTCACTATTGTTTGTTCAAGGCTTGAAGCTTGTTGAGATGGTTGAGCCGACTGTTGGTACTAAGGTGCTCTTGGCTTCCATGAGAAATTTGGATGATTCCTCCAACTTGAGTTGTAAGTATTGCCATACGGAGCATTGTTATTGGGCTTGAATTATCCAACAACATTTGCTTGATCTCCAAACATTTCCCTAACAGTTGGAATTGTAGGGCATTCCTCCACCAAGTGTTCATAAGATTGACAAATAGGACATGGTTGTACTTGCACTGGTGTTTCAGCAATAGCTTGCACTTCATGCATCTTTTTCAGTTCTAACTCCTCCAATCTTCTTGTCATAGCTACAAACTTTGCTTTCATATCAACATCTTCATTTAAGGTGTACATCCTAGCCTTAGCATTAAAAGCATTCGGTTGAGACTTCATCTTCCCCACTTCTCCTTTGTTTAGTTCATCCCATCCCCTTGAAACTTCAGCCACATAACTCAAGAAATCCATAGCTTCCTCCGGATTCTTACTCATGAAATCTCCTCCACACATTGTCTCGAGGAGTTGCTTCATTGAGGAAGACATCCCATCATAGAAATAACTCACCAATAGCCACGTATCAAAACCATGGCGAGGACAAGCATTGATGGCTTCCATGTATCTTTCCCAACACTCATAGAATTTCTCATTCTCTTTAGCTGAGAAGTTTGAAATTTGCCTTTTCAAGCCATTTGTTCTGTGAGTAGGAAAAAACTTCTTGAGGAATTCAGCTTGTAAATCAGTCTAAGTATGGATACTCCTTAGCCTTAAAGAATTAAGCCAAATCTTGGCCTTATCCTTTAAAGTGAAAGGAAATAACTTAAGCCTCATCAAGTCGATTGAAGCTCCTCCTTCTTGGAATGTATTACAAACATCTTCAAATTCCTTGATATGTGCATAGGGATTCTCACTTTCCATCCCATGGAAAGTTGGTAGAAGTGAAACAATATGCGGTCTGATCACTAGCTGCTCTGTAGGGGGCACTATACATGATGGTGCACTCATACGAGGTGGATGCATGCGGTCCCTCATTGATCTGAAAGCATTGGGATTGTCCTGGTGACCATGGTGACTATGCTGATATTCAGGTGTAGCTTCTATGATATTCAAGCTCAATTCCAATTCCTTGTTATGAGGTGTGTCACGTTTAACAAGCCTTCCTCCACTATCTCGTATCCAATTTGGCATACACAACTAGTATCAACTATAACTAAAACAAAAACAAGACTACAAAAAGACTAAAATGAACTAAAACTAAATTAAAATATATATTAGAATGTGAACAAGTAAAGAAACAATAAAAAAAAAATTAGTAGAATGAAAGAAAAGTCACCTAACTTGTGATGAAAATCACAAGTACTCTGAAATAATATCACTGTGACGTTGGCACCTTCCCCGGCAACGGCGCCATTTGATTCGTGCCCAGTTGGTGTACCTTGAGTTTGGTCCTCAGACAGGAGTAATCAACAAAATTTATAACCTATGTCACCATGCACTAGGATAGCCTCAGCTAGCATAGCATAGTAGCTCTAGGATCATTCACTGGGAAGGGTTTTCAATTCACAACTGATACCAATTCAAAGTTGAATTGGTGTTTTTTCATTTCAAGATTAGCTTCAAAAGAAAACATAAACTTTGGTTGAAAAAGGATTGGTTTCAAGCTAACGAAAAAGAAAGTAATGGGAATTACTTATAAAGAAAAACGTTTCTTGGAGTTTTAGGATCACTGGGGTCAGGCTCTTCATGCAAAAACAGAGTTCCGGTCACTTTGGTTCTTTTCCTCGCATTGGAGAATTAACATATAGTTCATTCTCCAACTGGTGTTGTACAGATGTATCCCTTCCATGGATTTCAGCACTAATTCCCTCTCACTGATTCATCTTGCAATGGCTCGTGCCTCTCACCTAGCATTTGCCATTCAAGGTGATCATTAACCTTGGACTTCCCTTCTCAAGCTCACAAGAGATAACTAATGGATGTCTCCTTAGAGTCCAAAAGCTTACCAAGTGTTGGCAATTATAGAAAATCCTACCTTCAAGTCACCTCCCAAAGGCTTGCAAGAGGTAAACTTGTGCATCTCAATGGACGGAGATCACTTGCCTTACTAAGTGTTGGCCTAGGTGAATTGAAGGCGTTTTAAGTTAACTAAAAACATAGAAATCATAAACGGGTTACACTTTCTCTTCATTAACAGCTGAAACAAAAAAACTCTCAATTCTTGCATTCGGCACCTTACCCAGCTACCTTAGCTCCAAGAGACGAAAAGTCTAGCCACCCATTCTCTGAGGAAACATCCTTAGAGCTTGTTTGGCTAGTAAGAAAAATACAATCAAATTGAGTAGGTAAGGCAGAGCAAAGCTCTGTATTTTACTTCCTTCAAAACTATACAAAAATTTGTTTCTTGAGAACAAGCTCCCGAGATATCTCTATAATGAAAATTACAAAACAATATATATGAGGTTATTCACCCTTTTCTCTTACTTAATAACTAAGGAATCATATAATTGGTGGATTACAAGGAGAAAATGGGGATTTAGACATCAAATATCTGAAGCAAAAAATCTAAAAATGTCGATCGCAAATGTCTGGAAGCACTCAGGAGTATTTCGCAGGCACACAAGATGGCTGCGAAATTTCGCAGACGCACGAGATGGCTGTGAAATCATTTCGCAGCCTGCGAAATTGGCCTTCAGCTTGGTGTGATTGGATTCCAATGGCTCTAACTTCTTCATTTCAACTCCGATTTGTGTACCATTTAAAGTGTTGGATTGCTGACTTCCCAAGCTTCGAAACGACATATAGTATGCATCACATGGACTCTAGGAATTGCTCTAAAAGTGTCAAACAGTTGATGTCTTCTTGGATTCTTCGTGTTAGATTTCTCTCTTTGCTTTCATCCTTGCATTCATGATTTGTTTATGGAAAAGGACTATAAAGCTCCAAAGCTTGAATTCTTCACATAAATGAGCTTCCAATTGCTTTGCCATGGATTCCATAGAGCTCTCCTTAATCTTGGATTGCTTTGGTGATCAAATTACTATCAAAAGCACCAAAACTTACACAATTTGATTAGAAACGATTGCAAAGGTACTTAATATGTTAATTGAGTTAAAAGGTAATAACTACTACTCAAAAGTGTTTAAAAGAGTTAATTACAAGCTATCAAATAGCCCTTTTTGAGTAGTAATCAAGTACCTCCATCACTGATTATGGCCTTGGGCACCCCAAATCTTGAGAAGATGTTCTCTTTCAGAAACTTGAGAACAACTCTGTGGTCATTGTGTTTACACAGGATTGCCTCAACCCATTTAGAAATGTTGCCTACCCCCACCAAAATGTAAGAGTTACCAAAAGACATAGGTAAAGGTCCCATGAAGTCAATGCCCCAAACATCGAAAAGATCAACTATTAAAATGGGGTTCATAGGCATTTGGTTCCTACGTGTTAACTTCCCAAGCCTTTGGCATCTATCACAGCTCCTGCACATAGTGTGAGCATCTTTGAAAAGTGATGGCCAACTGAAACCTGATTACAACACCTTCATGGCTGTTTTTTGAGAGGCAAAATGGCCTCCACATGTGCTTTCGTTGCAATGGCTGAGGATCCCCTGTTGCTCCTGTTCAGGGACACACTTCCTTATTATTTGATCTACACAATATTTGAAAAGAAAAAGTTCTTCCCAATAGTAGGCATTAATTTTTGCAAAGAAGTGCTTCCTATCTTGTGCTTTCTACTCACTTGGAACTTCACCAGTAACTAGATAGTTAGCAATATGAGCATACCAAGGAGCATCTTCTTACAACATGAGTGACTCCTCTGGACAATCATCATTAATAGGTAAACTATGGGAATTATGCGCTATAGTCAGCCTTGAAAGGTGGTCACCTACCACATTCTCCACTCCTTTCTTGTCTTTGATTTGAAGATTGAACTCTTGTAGTAAGAGAATCCATCTAATCAGCCTTGCTTTTGCATCTTGATTTGTCAATAAGTACTTCAAAGCTGAGTGGTCAGTGAAAACCACAATGAAAGACCCTACCAGATAAG
This sequence comes from Vitis amurensis, assembly GCA_037355405.1. Taxonomy (NCBI): domain Eukaryota; kingdom Viridiplantae; phylum Streptophyta; class Magnoliopsida; order Vitales; family Vitaceae; genus Vitis; species Vitis amurensis. The sequence goes on along the minus strand of CM074676.1, from coordinate 14,726,052 downwards.
CACGAAATTTGTCCAAGGCAAAAACTATAGCCAACAATTCTTTCTATGTGGTTGTGTAGTTTCTTTACGCTATGTTCAATGTTTTGCTTGCATAGTAGATCACATAGGGCTTTCCATCCTCTCTTTGACCAAGAACAACTCCTATAGCGAAGTCACTAGCATCACACATCACTTCAAAAGGTAGTTGCCAATTAGGAGCCCTCACTATCGGAGCGGTTGTCAAGAACTGCTTCAGTTGCTCAAAACTCTTTTGACATCTCTCATCTCATACAAATTTAGCATCCTTCACTAATAGTTCACAAAGAGGCTTTGAAAGTTTAGAGAAATTTTTAATAAAAACCTCCTGTAGAACCCAGCACATCCAAGGAATTGCCTTACTCCTTTTATAGCTGTTGGGGATGGCAATTTGATAATAAGTTCCACCTTTGCTTTATCAACTTCAATGCCTTTCTTGGAGATGATGTGGCCAAGGACAATTCCTTGATGTACCATAAAATGGCATTTCTCCCAATTAAGCACTAAGTTCTTTTCAATGCATCGGTTCAAAATAGCTTCCAAGTTGACTAAGCATTCCTCAAATGCGCTTCCATATATGGTGATATCATCCATAAAAACTTCCATAATACGCTCCACCATATCACTAAAAATGCTTAACAAACATCGTTGGAATGTTGCAGGTGCATTGCATAAACCAAAAGGCATTCTTCTGTAGGCATATGTTCCAAATGGACATGTGAAAGTGGTCTTCTCCTGGTCTTCAACATCAATTTCTATTTGAAAAATACCCAAAGTAGTCGTCTAAGAAATAATAGAAAGGATGGCTTGAGACTCTCTCCAGCACTTGATCAATAAATGGCAATGGAAAATTATCCTTCCTTGTCACAGCATTCAATTTTCCATAATCAATACACACCCTCCAACCTGAAGTGAAGCGTGTAACAACTTCTTCTCTCTTACCATTTTGCACCACTGTGATCCCTGATTTCTTTGGCACTACTTGAGTAGGACTCACCCATGGGCAATCTAACATGGGGTAGATAATAACGACCTGAAGTAGCTTAAGAACCTCAACTCACACCACCTCTTGCATATGAGGATTCAATCTTCTTTGAGGTTGACGAACTAGCTTAGCCTTTTCTTCCATGTATATATGATGTGTACAGACTAAAGGGCTGATACCTTTCAAGTCAGATATTTGCCATCCTATTGCTTTCTTACATCTCCTGAGAACTTCAAGTAAACACTCCTCCTGAGTAGTGGTAAGAGATGAAGATATAATAACAGGGCACTTCTTATTCTCTTCTAGGTATGCATACTTCAACTCCGTGTGTAGTGGCTTCAGAATAAGCTTTGGGGTCTCCTCTTTAACATTTTGTTGTGTCTCCTCCTCATTGAACAAAGGTAGAATTTCTTCTATCCTCCTCCAAGGTGGTAGAGTAGCAAGAAAATCTGAGGGTTTAGGTAACCCTTCATCAAGATCCCCAAGACTTTCATTAAACTCCTCTTGTATTTTTTTATTACAATGCTCCTCCACTAAAGTGTCAATGATGCACACCTCTTCTGGACATTCTTCTTCTTCCGGATTGATTGGCTTCTTCCACATATAGAAGATATTGAGCTCCAATGTCATGTTGCCAAACGTGAGTTCCATGAGTCCATTCCTACAATTGATGTAGTTAGGAATGGTCTTCCAAGTATGATAGGAACATAATAAAATCCACTGGATAGTAGAAATTATCAACTTGAACTAAGACATCTTCAATCATCCCTCTTGGAATCTTCACTGATTTATCTGCTAAAGATAGAGTGATTGATGTTGGCTTCAATTCACCAAGTCCTAATTGCTCGTAGACAGAGTATGGTAACAAATTCACACTTGCCCCCAAGTCCAACAAAGCTTTCTCCACTAACTTCCCTCCAATCATCACTGAGATGGTAGGGCAGCCTGGATCTTTGTACTTTACTAGAGACTTGGACTGTATGATGGCACTTACTTGTTCAGTCAAGAATGCTTTCTTATTCACATTCAACCCTATTTTGATAGAGCACAAGTCCTTCAGGAATTTTGCATAAGTTGGCACTTGTTTGATCATGTCTAGTAAGTTGGCACTTCTGATGCATTGCTGATTCCCTTTTTCCCATGCAAAGCTTAAGGAAAAGGTGGAGGCATGTGTTTCTTCATCACATCTTCATTGATAACTATCTTCTCCGGATCTTCATTCACTGTTGAATCATGGTCCTCTTTCCTTCCACTGCTCAATTTCTTCTTTCCTTTGATTTCCTCCATCTTCTCTGTCTCTTTTTCACTCTTTGTTTCATCATGTGGCTTGGGTGTTGGCAGCTCAACCTCTTTATCACTCCTCAAAGTGATCATGGCTTTGAAGTTCCTCACCTGTGAAGATTCTCCCTCATGAGCCTCCACTTCATGGATACTCTTGGGGTTTTGGTGAGGTTGAAAAGGAAACCTTCCCTTCTCTTGCACTATGTTAAGGTTGGTGAGCCTTGAGATTGAGTATTGGAGATTATCTATCTTCTGAGATATACCATTTTTCATTCCATCCATCCTTTTATTCAACGTATTCTCTACACTATCGATTCTTTGACTGAGTTGAGCATTGATGGATTTTTGGTCTGCAAAAAAATCTCCCACGACCTTGCTTAGATTCACTATTACTTGCTCAAGATTTGAAGCTTGTTGAGATGCTTGGCCTAGTTGCATGTACTGAAGTGCTTTTGGTTTCCAGGAAATTTGGATGGTTCCTCTAATTTGAATTGTAGGTATTTCCATATAAAGCATTGTTTTTGGGCTTGAATTGTCCAATAACATTTGCTTGATCTCTAAACATTTCTCTAACAGCTGGAATTGTAGGACACTCCTCCACCAAGTGCTCATAAGATTGACAAATGGAACAGGGCATAACTTGCACTAGTGTTTCAGAAACGGCTTGCACTTCACGTATCTTTTTCAACTCTAGCTCCTCCAATCTTCTTATCATAGCTACAACTTTTGCTTTCATGTCAATATCTTCATTCAAGCTATACATCCTAACCTTAGCATTAAGAGCATTTGGTTGAGACTTCATTCTTCCCATTTCTACCATGTTTGGTTCATCCCACCCTCTTGAAACTTTAGCAACATAATTCAAGAAATCCATGGCTTCCTCCGGATTCTTACTCATGAAATCTCCTCCACACATAGTCTCTAGGAGTTGCTTCATTGAGGAAGACATACCGTCATAAAAGTAGCTCACCAATAGCCATGTATCAAAGCCATGGTGAGGACAAACATTGATAGCTTCCATGTATCTCTCCCAACACTCATAGAATTTCTCATTCTCCTTAGCTGAGAAGTTTGAAATTTTCCTTTTCAAGCCATTGATCATATGAGTAGGGAAAAATTTCTTGAGAAATTCAGCTTGCAAATCAGTCCAAGTTCGAATACTCCTTGGCCTTAAAGAATTAAGCCAAATCTTGGCCTTATCATTCAGATCGAAAGGAAATAGCTTTAGCCTCAACAAGTCGATTGAAGTTCCTCCCTCTTGGATTGTATTACAAACGTCTTCAAATTTTTTGATATGTGCGTAGGGATTCTCACTTTCCATCCCATGGAAAGTAGGTAGAAGTGGCACAATATGCGGTCTTATTACTAGTTGCTCTGTAGGAGGCACTATGCATGATGGTACACTCATACGAGGTGGATGCATGCGGTCCCTCATTGATCTGAATGCATTCGGATTGTCCTGCTAACCATGGTGACTATGCTAATCTTCAAGTGCAGCTTCCATGATGTTCAAGCCCAATTCCAACTCTGTTTCATGAGGTGTTTCAATTTTCACAAGTATTCCTCGACTGTCTCGTATCCAATATGGCATACACAACTAGTAACAATTGTAACAAAAACAAAGAAAACAAAAGAAAACAATACTATATATAAAAAAAAAACTAAGATTAACTAAAAACTAAATTAAAAGATAGGCTAAAATATGAACAATTAAAAGAAGCCATTAAAAGGAGTTAGTAAAAGAAAAGAAAAGTCACCAAACTTGTGATGAAGATCACAAGTGTTTTGGAAAAGGTTATATCACTGTAAAGTTAGCACCATCCCCAGTAACAACGCCATTTGATTTGTGCCCAGCTGGTGTATGCCCTGTTGATTGGTGTTCAATCAACTGGTGTGCTTTGATTTCAATCCTCAGACGGGAGTAATCAACAAAATTTATAAACCTATTTCACCATATACTAGGGTAGCATTAGCTATCATAGCATAGTGGCTCTAGGATCGTCCACAGGGATGGGTTTTCAAATTACAACTAATATTAGTTCAAAAACTGAATTGGTGCTTTTTCTTTTCAAGGTTAGTGATTACTACTCAAAAAGTGCTATTTTATAGCTTGTAATTAACTGTTTTAAACACTTTTGAGTAGCAGTTATTACCTTTTAACTCAATTGGCTAGTTAAGGACCTTTGCAATCATTTCTAATCAAATTATGTTAAGTTTTGGTGTTTTTGATAGCTTTATGATCACCAAAGCAATCTAAGATGAGGGAGAGCTCTATATGACTCATGGCAAAGCAAACGGAAGCTCATTTACAAGAAAAATACAAGCCTTGGAGCTTTGTAGCCCTTTGCTAAAAGCAAATCAGGAATGCAAGGAGGAAAAACAGAGAGAGGAATCTAAC